>OX291558.1:27506447-27861447 GCA_946406115.1 Apoda limacodes | reverse complement strand
ACCTAACCTAACCTAACCTAACCTAACCTAACCTAACCTAACCTAACCTAACCTAACCTAACCTAACCTAACCTAACCTAACCTAACCTAACCTAACCTAACCTAACCTAACCTAACCTAACCTAACCTAACCTAACCTAACCTAACCTAACCTAACCTAACCTAACCTAACCTAACCTAACCTAACCTAACCTAACCTAACCTAACCTAACCTAACCTAACCTAACCTAACCTAACCTAACCTAACCTAACCTAACCTAACCTAACCTAACCTAACCTAACCTAACCTAACCTAACCTAACCTAACCTAACCTAACCTAACCTAACCTAACCTAACCTAACCTAACCTAACCTAACCTAACCTAACCTAACCTAACCTAACCTAACCTAACCTAACCTAACCTAACCTAACCTAACCTAACCTAACCTAACCTAACCTAACCTAACCTAACCTAACCTAACCTAACCTAACCTAACCTAACCTAACCTAACCTAACCTAACCTAACCTAACCTAACCTAACCTAACCTAACCTAACCTAACCTAACCTAACCTAACCTAACCTAACCTAACCTAACCTAACCTAACCTAACCTAACCTAACCTAACCTAACCTAACCTAACCTAACCTAACCTAACCTAACCTAACCTAACCTAACCTAACCTAACCTAACCTAACCTAACCTAACCTAACCTAACCTAACCTAACCTAACCTAACCTAACCTAACCTAACCTAACCTAACCTAACCTAACCTAACCTAACCTAACCTAACCTAACCTAACCTAACCTAACCTAACCTAACCTAACCTAACCTAACCTAACCTAACCTAACCTAACCTAACCTAACCTAACCTAACCTAACCTAACCTAACCTAACCTAACCTAACCTAACCTAACCTAACCTAACCTAACCTAACCTAACCTAACCTAACCTAACCTAACCTAACCTAACCTAACCTAACCTAACCTAACCTAACCTAACCTAACCTAACCTAACCTAACCTAACCTAACCTAACCTAACCTAACCTAACCTAACCTAACCTAACCTAACCTAACCTAACCTAACCTAACCTAACCTAACCTAACCTAACCTAACCTAACCTAACCTAACCTAACCTAACCTAACCTAACCTAACCTAACCTAACCTAACCTAACCTAACCTAACCTAACCTAACCTAACCTAACCTAACCTAACCTAACCTAACCTAACCTAACCTAACCTAACCTAACCTAACCTAACCTAACCTAACCTAACCTAACCTAACCTAACCTAACCTAACCTAACCTAACCTAACCTAACCTAACCTAACCTAACCTAACCTAACCTAACCTAACCTAACCTAACCTAACCTAACCTAACCTAACCTAACCTAACCTAACCTAACCTAACCTAACCTAACCTAACCTAACCTAACCTAACCTAACCTAACCAGTCACTACCACGTCGCCGCCGTTAACGCCACGATTCTGCGTGGCTCCGCAGTCGAAAAATCGTCGAAAATAGACCGAGTAGACCTACAGTGTTGTGCAAAGTGTCGAATTATAGAGTTTTGTGTTACCAAAGTGGGTGAAGTGCTTGGATTGCCGAAGACATCCAGGAAGACCATCCTACAGGAGTACCTCGGGGAGCACATTGCTAATTTTGAGGTTAAAAGTGATGATTTTGGCCTTTCATCGCATGCGCTGCCCAATCGAGATCGGTGCCCCCACGATTTTGTTTTACCCATCGGTGCACCCCGGAGAGAGGAACTTTTTGCCACGTTCGCAGATTTTTTGCAGCAAGAACTTCGGAGCTGCGGGACAAAAACAGGACTGGCGAAAACCACGTTTTGCGGCCTGGATCAAAATTGAAAGCTAAGTTAAATTACTATATTTACATGGACTATAATTATATAAAAATTTTTTCTTAAATCGTTATACTTTTAAAATTATTTCCATTTTAGTTAGTAAAATTTTGCTTTCAAGACTTTATTGCTTATTTAAAGACAGGGTTGATCGGTTGCTTGTACTTTTTTAGTGCTGATTAGACTGTAAATATTAATTTAAATTCATATATAAATTTTCAGATTTTTTCCATCAGGTTTTTCGGAGTTATAAGCATAAACTCAAACTTAGTGAAACACGTGCTTGGTCTTAGGATAAGAAATTTTAAAAACTTTTATGTGTATAGAATTAAGGAGATTTTTCTGTACTATTTTACGTTTTGTTTGTGTTCCTAGCTCAATTTTTTGATTTTTTGTGATAATCTGGTTGTTTTTTTGTTGTTTTTTCTTCTTGTGCTCGTCTTTTTGTAAATATTATCGTCTCATCGTGTAGCCCTTCTCATTCCACACACAACAATACCAAACACGACTCACCTAGGTCCTCTAGAACCGGAGATATCATCAATCTTATTTTGGCCGCCATTGTGACCGCCATCTTTTTAATTTCCACTGTTAGTATTAGCTAGAAACTGGTATCTCTACTAACACCTTGTACCACACCCTAAATTTCCCCCCCCCCATCCCCCATAATAACGGACCATAAAGTAACTGGAATACACAACTCTCCATAAACAATCCAAACACGACCTTTCTACGACGTCTAGAACCCGAGATATCCTAGGTACACTTCCTACGCCGCCATCTTGGAAGCCATATTGGATATACTAAAATAAGTATAACTCCCAAACTAAACATCGTAGAAACTCGGGATTTTCTTCTTTGCCATCTTACCCTAGCCCCGCACCTGCCACTACCAAAATTTTGCATTTTTACAAACACCCACTTTTTCCTGCTTAAATCAATAGATCTTTGCATTCCCTACTTGTAGACACCAAACACGGTTATTTTTACATCATAATCACTGAAATAAGGGACATATCAAGTTTTGTCCGCCATCTTGTCCGCCATATTGAAAATCTTATTCTTTTAATATCTCGACAACTACAAGTCCCACAGCAACCAAACTTTTTTCTCCCAACTTCATTCTGCACTATCTCCAAATTAAGAATACTAAATACCCCCTCTCCCTCACCCTTCCCCCACCAACAAGGTATTAACTTTAAACCGCAGTAATTCAGTCCGTAATCGATCGGGAAACTCAGGATTTTTTGCGTTAACATCGTCAGAATCTAGGCTTTCGAACCGCTACCTTTATAGGCGTCTAGCGTTCGATCCCTTTTCCACCTCTATTTTTCAAAACTAGACACATTTTGTTTGCAACATGTCATCTAAATCAACAAAAAGTTCTAGCCCCACCACCCCAGTACTTGAACAGCAGAGACCGAGATCAGAATCATCACTGCTGCGCATAAAAGCCCAGATCAAAGCCGCAAACCAAGCAAACCTTGAGAAGACCGCACTTGACGCCAAGGAACCGCAGGATGAAGACGAAGACAATATATCAGCAATATCGTTCGTTTCGTCAGCTGGTTGCGGAGGATATCTACACGAAATGCCTAGATTTGCCAACAAGCTCCTCCAAAAGACAAAATCTAAGCTTGAGGAGTCTAGAAATCTGAATAGAGAAATACGAGAAGCCGTCATTAACGGAATCCATGGGCTGTACGAAATTATCCTGAGACTTGCCGACTCACGGCTCCGCCACATTGCGGAGCGCGAGAAATCAAAAGCCCAATATGAGCACCAACTCCTTATCACAGAAGCTCGACATGCCAAATTACTCGAGAACGTGATTTCGAAGCACGAGGAACGCGCGAGAGACCTCCAGGAACAGAACAAACAGATTTTGAAGGAGATCTCGGGCTTCCGCGGATTCTTGACCTATGAATTAGAGTCAGATAGAAACCTGAATGCAGAGAGAGAGAAAGGTGTCAAGGAAGTCCTTACTAAAGTTAAACACCAAACAGACCCAAAAAGAAATGAGACCATAAATGAAAGCCTAATAGAAATTAAAAACAAGATCGACGATTCTAAGTCAGAAAAAACATCCCAAGAGGCTAGAGAACTTTTAAAGCTTACTCAAGAGATACAAAATCTCATTATGAGTATAGAAGCACTAAAAACTCGGCCGCCCATAACAAACCCGGTCACAGACCCATCTCACGATCAAATAACTACCCCAAGAGTTGAAGACGATTTTAAAATCATCCACATGCTGACGACAGTTATAAACGATGTCAGACAAGTCAAGTCACTTATAGCATCAAAGGAAACTGACTGCAACAAGGTCATTGCTAGGGAAATCAAAAATAACATAGACACACATAACTACAGACTACAACGAGAAATAGTGGAGGAGCTTCACGCAATGAAGGACGATCTGACGGGAACACTTAGTCAGCCCCAGCTAACTAAAAATATTGGAGAGGAGCTCATCGTCGAGGAAATAAGGGCCCTTAAAACCCTAGTAACAGACACAGCAGGCCCAATTCACAGCACGATGGAGGACCTATGCAAGGGACTTAAAGAATCTGAAATAATTGGCACCTATCCACCCTTTCCAAAGACATATGCAACAATTGATAACAAAGCCCCAAAAACCGACGACCTGGAACCAAGACCTACTTACGCTAGCGTTGCATCAACTCCCCGGTTTTCTTTAGTTGTCCAGTCCTTGGATCCTAGACACACAAGTGATGATGTGGTAAAAAAGATCAAATCTGGCGTTGACGTAATAGAATTGGGGATAGGTATCAATCAACTTAGGAAAACTAGAAATCAAAAGGTAGTTATCGGATGCGACAGTGAGCCGGATTGCAGAGCCTTAGGTAAAGCCCTCAGAGAAAAAGATGCGTCTCTTACAGTCTCCCAACCTCAGCTTAAAAGACCCATGGTAAAACTAATTGGAGTTATAAGAGGCCTCACAGATGGTAAAATAATTGATGCGATCATAAAGCAGAACAGAAAATTGCTGGCAGACATCTCAGACGAAGAACTTAAAATGAAGCTAATACGCAGAACTCGTGGAGGAAAATCTGAAACCTGCAACGTCATAATAGAGGTATCACCGGCTGTCTGGAGAGCTATGGTAACCAAGAAAATAAAAATCAAAGTGGATTACCAGAACATTCCAGTGGTGGATCATTCTCCGGTTACGCAGTGTTATAAGTGTCTGAAGTTTGGTCATCTTGCAAGAGACTGCCAAAAAAATACTATTTGTGGACACTGCGCAGGACATCACGACACGCGTCAGTGCCAACATAGAGCTCTGCCACCGATGTGCAGTAATTGCACAGAAGCAGGACGAAGTCCCGTCGACCACAAGGCTTATAGTGCATCATGTCCTGAATGGACAAAGTGGGACAAGATAGCGCGGTCTGCAGTGAATTATCACTGCTAAAGCAAAGGGCCCATCACCACTTAAAATCGTACAATTAAATTTAGGCCGTGGATACGCAGCAATGAAAGAAGCGATTTCAGAAGCGGAAGCAAATGGAGTATCAATTATGCTACTACAAGAGCCCTTCGTGGGTAACAAAGGCTACGTCACTTCAGCATATCGCGTCATACAAAAAACCAACGCCGACATCAGTAACCCAGTAAAGTCGGCGGCGGTCATCCTCGACAGAAACCTAATTGTTACCGAAAATAACAGCCTCAATACCGAAAACATTATCAGTTTCAAAGTCATCCTAGGCCAAGTCTCTACTGCTTTTGTTAATGTTTACCTGGAAGGTAGTGTAGATATAGAGCCATATCTGGAGCACCTGCAAAAAGTTATAGAAAAAGTAGAAGAGAGAAACATAGTTGTAACAGGGGACGTAAATGCAAAGAGTATCTGGTGGGGCTGTGATATCGACGATGAACGAGGCACCGCGTTTATGCAACTGGCAGCACAAATGGAGCTCAATATTATAAACGACGGGAGTACCCCCACATTTTACACCTATCGGGGAGATACGCTTTACACGAGCATTGTGGACGTCACAGCATGTACAAATAACATGCTTACACGAATTCGAGACTGGAGAGTAAATATAGACACAGCAAGGCTCACAGACCACCGCCAGATAGAGTTTAGCATAGACTTCGACCATAACCAAGACGATTTACCTAAAACCTCTACTAGGAAATTTAATACCCAAAAAGCTAGGTGGAAAGACTTCAGAAGCTCTTTTGTTCTATCGCTAGAAAATAAAGACATCAATCCAAGAACCGTGGCAGCCATAGAACGGAGGGAAGATCTGGAAACAGCTATAGCGCAGTACACCGCGGCTATAGAGGAAGCCAGCAAAGAAGCAATACCTGAAATAAGGCCCACATCGAAAATAAGACCCAGTAAATGGTGGAACAAAGAACTCGGAATTAAAAAGAAAGAGGTCATTTCAATAAGAAGGAGAATAAAGCAAGCCAATCCCATCAGGCGACCAGTTCTAATTGAGCAGTATAAAGAAGCAAAACTTGAATACAAAAAAATGATTGAATCGTCAATCACAAAAAGCTGGAAGGATTACTGCTCAACTCAGAAAAAAGAATCAATGTGGCAAAAAGTGTTCCGCATCATCAAAACCTGCAACCCCAAAGAAGGGGATAGACTACTTCGGTCATCGACAGATGCGGACGTAATTATGAGTCCATCGAAGTCAGCGCAGCTACTGGCAGAGACGTTCTACCCCGCTGACATTCCATTTACCGACACTAAAGAGCAAAAGAAACTTAGAGATAGTATGGAACAAAGCGCAGACGAGCCTCTCTCAGTGGCGGCGCAAGCTTTTACACACCAGGAACTTCGGGCAGTCTTCGCCAAGGTGAACCCAAATAAGGCCCCTGGAATAGATGGGCTCACGTCCGACATTTGCGAGTGTGCGTACATGGCAGACCCCGAAACCTTACTAGCCATATTTAATAAGTGTCTCGAGATTAGCCACTTTCCGACGGCATGGAAGCACGCCAAAGTCAAAGTAATCCCTAAGCCAGAAAAACGGATTACCAAGCTGCCAAATCCTATAGACCAATTGGACTTCTCCCAGTACTTGGGAAAATTCTGGAGAAACTTTTTGCCAACAGAATCCTTTGGGATATGGGTCATAATGAGGAAATCAGCCCTAGACAATATGGACCCCAGAGAAGCACGGAGGATGCCCTATATGACGCAGTCGAAGTGGTCAGATCGGCAATGAACCAAAAACTTATAGCCGTTATGGTCTCATTAGACATTGAAGGGGCCTTTGATAATGCGTGGTGGCCAGCAATCTTAGACGAGCTGCGCCTTAAGAAGTCCGATCCCAAGTTGTACAACTTAGTTAAGAGCTACTTATCTGAAAGGAGTATCGAGCTCACATACGCTGGAGCCACCATAAAGAGGTCAACTAATAAAGGTTGCATACAGGGATCCACCTGTGGACCGTTATTGTGGAACGTTCTATTGGATTCCCTCTTACGGTCGGCAGATGATATGCCAGTTCATGTCCAGGCCTTCGCTGATGACATATTATTGATAGCTACTGGCAAAACAGGTAAAGAAATTGAGGAGAAATTGAACCCCACTTTAAAGAAAATTGTAAAATGGGGAGAAAGTAAAAAGCTCAGGTTTGCTGCCCAAAAGACACAAGCAATTATCATTACAAAAAAGCTTAAATACACCAAGCCAAAGCTTGTCCTAAACGACACAGAAATAAAACTTGAAGAATCGTTTAAAGTGCTGGGCCTAACAATAGACAGAAACCTCAATTTTTTGACACATATTGATGCGGTGACTAAAAAAGCCATTAATTTATATAAACTACTAAGCCGAACCGCCAGAGCCCAATGGGGACTAAATACAGAAATAATTCGGACCATTTACGGAGCTGTAATTGAACCCATCATACTGTACGGCTCTAATGTCTGGGGCCTCGTTGCAGACAGAAAACAAATAAGGGACAGGCTGGAAAAAACTGGCAGGTTATTCACTAACCTTATAACCAAGGCCCACCGCACTTCTTCATTTACTTCCGGTTGCATTCTAGCTCAAACTATTCCGCTAGACTTAAGGGCAAAGGAACAAAGGAAATTGTACGAGATTAAAAGAGGCAAGCCTTTAGACGAACTACCGGGTAGAGAACTTGAAAGTAGAATCAGTCCCTTCACTTTGCCACATCCTGCTTTCCGCAAACCTGTCACCTTCGATCTTATTAGCGACCAATCAGACACAGATAATATTGACAGGGACATACCGCAAATATACACAGATGGTAGTAAGCTTGAGGGCAGGGTTGGCGGAGCGGTTTCATACTGGTGCGAAGGAACCGAAAAAGGGCAAACCAAATTTTCCCTAGCTAGTTACTGCAGCGTGTTTCAGGCGGAAATGGCAGCAATATATAGAGCCACAAAACTTATGACTACAAAGCAAGCATTCAGGAACTCCGCAATACTGAGTGACTCCAGGTCTGCACTTGAGTGCTTAGCAGATCCTAATACACTTAACCCAATTGCGTATAAAATAAATTTAGAATTAAGAAAGCTGGAAGAGCAAGGAGGAAGCGTCCATTTCTTTTGGGTAAAAGCACATGCTAATATCAATGGCAATGAAAGAGCCGATCAATTAGCGAAAGAAGCCGCACTTAAATCCAAAAGAAGTCACGCTTACGACGCTTTCCCCCTCTCATATGCGAAACAACTTATTAGAAACAACACAATAGATGAGTGGCAACAAAGATACGACCAGTCCATAGCAGGAAACATCACAAAAAAGTTCTTTCCAAGCATTAAAAGCGCATATGGAACATTAAGGAAAATAAAAATGGAAAACCTTCTTGCACAAATGTTCACAGGCCACGGCGGATTCCGATCATATCTTTTCAAAAGAGGTTTAGCGCAATCTCCATGCTGTACTTGTGACGATCAAAGCCAGGAAACAATATTGCATATACTGATCCATTGCCCAAAATATCATATTGACAGGTACAATTGCGAATGCATCATGGACGCTCAAATAAGCGAAGAAAACTTGGCCGCTTTAGTGGAAAGTGAACAGTGTAGAGATGCCTTTCTAGTCTTTGCGAAACAAGCAATTAAAGCTGCAGGCCTGGCTAATGGAGCAAAATATTAAGAAGAAGTCCAGGGAAGAATTTAAGCAGAATAACAAAGAAACAAAAATTTATATTTATAATTATGACATTACAAACTTGACATTGAAATCACAATTTTATATTAAATCTATAATAAAGACGAAATCGAAAGATGGAATAAAATAATTAGCCTCAAGCGCTGTAATATAAAATAACAGCGATAAAACTCAGGCAGGAGGGGTTTTAGTTGGTGCGAGTCCAACACTACCCAAATATCCCAGACGAAAAACCTAACCTAACCCAGTCGCCACAGCGCCTCCGTCGCGGACGCCCAGTTTCTTCGCGGCTACTGGCAACTAAGGAGACCGGGATACTGTGAGGACGAATTTTGAGGTTAGAACAGTGTCTTCTGAACTTTGCACGCGTGCGCTGACCAAATAAGACCTTCTCCCCCTTATTTTTAAACTGCCACCTTATGCACCCTGGCAACTTTTGCGAAAAAATTAGATTTTAAGGTCCAGGAACTGCGGAGCTGCGAAAGAAAAACCGAAATTGAAAAAAAACACGTTTTTGCTGTGCGACTCAATTTGCTTGCTCTGTTTGATTACACCTTCTATTAGTTGTCCATGTGTGAAAAAATTTTTTCTTAAATATGATTAGTTTCTTAGTTATAGATTGAAACTGTGTATATTTTTAACTTGTCCATCTTTAACTTAGTATAGGTAGTTGGAACTATCGATGACCTATTAATTTTATTTTACATTTTGTTAGTACACATCGTAAACTATGTTTTCCTAATTTTTTATTTTTTCACAATTTTATTAAAGATTTGGATAGCTTGCATCTGGACGGATCCGGCAATATCAAACACGGTTGGTCTGTGAAACTCAGAGGCTGAGAAAAACGCTATTTTCATTTGGCATCCATATTGTTCCGCCATCTTGGGAAATTAAAAATCACCGTAAATTGGCTTCTGAGCGTCGCAGAAAGGCCGGATTTTCAGCTTCGTGTACAGAATTTAAAATAATACCCGTCTAATAACTCAACAGATTTCCAATAAAGCCCATAGTTCTGACCATAGGTTTCGGCAGATCTTTGAATTCCGAACACAACGACCCCAAACTCGGCCAAAATCAACGCAATACGCTCTGACTAGCAGACTTTTGAAAATTTGCGCACCAGCGCTTGAAGTCACAGACGCCATCTTGTCGATTTTCAAACGGCAATAACTAGCGAACCAAACGTCGTAGAACCATCGGGTTTGTACTCATATACTTTAGAAACTTACCAGCAATCTTTATATAGGCACAAAAACTACAAAAGACGTGTCAACATTTTTTAGCATATTGACACGATCAGACGACAGGTCAGGTTAACCACATCCAGAAAACTCCAAACACGAGTGTTCTGCTGATTCTGGATCTGGAGATATCAGGGGAAACCTAAATTGGCGGCCATCTTGGTTGTCTTGGGAATTTCTTTGAAATCACATAACTTGGTCTGTATTGGAGCAAAACGCACCGAGTTTGTACTCAAATTGATCGGCTAGCTCCCACCTACACAACCAATTATACCAATATCAGGCAGCCATATTGGATTTCGAACAAAACATTAGACATCAATAGCTCTTAAAGTAATGATCCGAATATCCCCGAGTTTGGTCTCTAACTCTTTAGCTATCTTTGTATAACATATATATTGATCTCTTAAACCCCTGGACTCATTTTGCTTCCAAAATGTCATCCAGAGGATCAAAATCATCAAATGCCTCCAGTTCAGCAAAATCCGGAGGCAGCAAAGCTAACTCACGAGGGAGTTTCAAAAAGACCACCCCTGCAGCGGAGGAAGTCAAGGGCAGCAAAAAGACATCTACGCCCAGCACGTATCAGGAAGAACATAACAACTATCTAGACACCGCTGCTCAGGCGCCATTAGGACAGGCTCAAGAAGTCCCGACCGCACTAGTTACCTCCACTCCCACCACAGACCCGCAAAAAGCCAGATCAGAGGCCTCCCTTTTACGCATCAGAACTCAAATCAGAGCTGCAAACCAGGCCAACATAGACCATACTGCAATGGAGGCAAAGGAACCACAAGAGGACGATAGGGACGACCTCTCAGCCCACTCTTTCGCATCTTCAGCAGGGGGTGGTGGATTCCTTCACGAGATGCCTAGAATAGCCAACCACTTGCTACAGAAAACCAAATCCAAACTTGAAGAATCGCGGAACATGAGCAGAGAGATTCGGGAAGCGGTTTCAAGTGGTATCCACGGTCTGTATGAAATCATACTAAAACTATCCGACTCTCGCCTTAGACACATTGCCGAACGGGAAAAATCCAAATGCTACTATGAACACACTCTCAATCGACTGGAATCTAGGTATAGGCAAATGTTCGGGGACCTCAATAGTAAATACGAGGCGCAGACAAAAGAACTGCATGAGCTCACAACCCAGACACAGAAACAAATAGAAAGCTTCCGTAGCTACATGGCTTACGAATTCGAGACTGAACGAAACCACTCGCAGGATAGGGCTAATGACCTAAAAACTCTTATTAAAAACGAATTGCCTGTTTCCAAAAGCGATTACAAAGCGTTACACGACAGCGTGCTTCAACTTAAAAACCTACTCAAAACGCAGACATCACCAAACACGTCAGAAATCCCCAACCTTATCCACGAACTGAGCATCCTAAAACGAGAACTACAGGAAACGAACTTGAAACTGAGCAGCCAAACACAGCATGAAACCCTTAAACCAGACGGCCTGAGCGCTATAGTTGAAGCTCTGAGGGAAGACATAAAAAAGATATCGACCACCAAACCAGAATGCCCAACCACTCCAATTCTAGAAGCGATCAAAAACGATCTCCTAGAATTAAAAATCATCAGCCAACATGCAGCGGTTCCACTAAAGTTGCCCGAGGAGACAGACAAAATCACTAATACCCTCGAACAACTGAGAAGAGATGTTAGTGAGCTTGGAGAAGTCACAATGGCAACAGCAAATCCAATACGCACTGCGGTGGAGCAGCTTAGAGGGGAGATAAGAGGTGTGGACAGGGATACCAACAAGGAGTCCTTCCTGAACAACTCGATCCAATTACTTCCTACGCAAAGTCAAACAGAGCAACCAAACCCACGGATCAACAATCACCAAACCAGACCATCGTACGCAAGCAAAGCCGCAGCCCCCAAGTTTTCACTGGTCATGGCATCTATTGATCCAACGCACACTAGTGACGACGTCATAAATAAAATAAAAACCAGCGTTGACGTCATCGAGATGGGGATCGGCATTAACCAAATGAGGAAGACACGGAAACAAAAAGTAGTCATCGGCTGTGACAGCGAGCCAGATTGTGAGGCACTAGGCAAAGCTCTTAAAGACCGAACTAACTCACTTACTGTTTCCCAAGCAAAATTGAAGAGTCCCTTAATTAAACTCATAGGTGTAGCAAAGTTCCTAACCAACCCACAAATAGAGAAAGCAGTAATCACCCAGAATAAAAAGCTAGTAAAAGAAATTCCGGATCAGGACCGTAGCATCAGGGTCATACGACGAGTTAGGGCAAGTAAACCAGAACTGTGTGGAGTCATAATGGAGGTGGGACCAGCAATCTGGAATGCAATAAAAGACCAGACACTTAGGATTGACTACCAAAATAACATCCTAGCGGTAGATCACTTTGCCAATCGAATCCTATGGGAAATGGGAAACAAAGAGAAGATCAGCCCCAGACAGTACGGATTTTTGCCCCAGAGAAGCACAGAAGATGCCTTGTACGATGCAACTGAACTGGTCAGAGAAGCGGTGAGTCAAAAATTGATGACGGTCTTGGTTTCACTTGACATCGAGGGGGCCTTTGATAACGCTTGGTGGCCAGCAATATTGAAGGAGCTAAGCTTAAAGAAGGTGGATCCACACATATTTAACTTAGTCAAAAGCTATTTATCGGAAAGGAGCATAGATCTAACGTACGCCGGAGCCACTACCGAGAGAACAACCGACAAAGGATGTATACAAGGCTCCACCTGCGGTCCGCTATTATGGAATATTCTGCTCGACTCCCTGCTACGTTTGGCAGACGACATGCCGGTTCACGTCCAGGCCTTCGCTGACGACGTATTGCTCATAGCCACTGGCAGAACGGGTCGCGAAATTGAGGAAAAATTAAACCCAGCACTTAATAGCATTGCCAAATGGGGTGAGAGCCGCAAACTCAAATTTGCGGCCCATAAAACACAAGCAATACTAATAACTAAAAAACTGAAATACACCAAACCACAGTTAGTGCTTAGCAACACCCCAATAGATCTCCAAGATACCATTAAAGTGCTGGGGTTAACTATAGACAGAAACCTCAATTTTGTGGCACATATCGACGAAACCACTACTAAAGCAGTAAAAATTTACAAATCTGTAAGTCGAACTGCAAGAGCTCAATGGGGCCTGAATCCCGACATCGTCCGAATAATCTACGGAGCAGTCATTGAGCCTACAATACTGTACGGCTCAAACGTCTGGGGACACGTGGCTAACAAAAAGCAAATCAGGGACAGGCTGGAAAAAATAGGCAGGCTATTCACAAACCTGATCACCAAAGCCCATCGCACAACCTCCTTCAACTCCGGATCCATCCTGGCAAGAACCATCCCCCTGGACCTAAGGGCAGCAGAACAAAAGAAGCTCTACGAAACAAAAAGAGGGAAACCCTTACCGGAACTCCCAAGCAGAGTTTTAGAAAATAAAATAAGCCCCTTCACGCTACCACATTCCGCTCTTCGGAATTCAATCAGTTTCCAATTAATCAGCGAACAGCTTGACATAGACAGAATGAATTCTAACGAACCTAAAATATTTACGGATGGCAGTAAGATAGAAGGCAAGGTTGGGGGAGCTGTTTCGTATTGGAGCAATGAAGGCGAAATAGGTAAAGCAAAGTTCTCCCTCGCAAGTTACTGCAGCGTTTTCCAAGCCGAAATGGCTGCAATTTATAGAGCCACTAAACTCATGAACTCCAAAAGAGCACTTGAGAATTCAAAAATCTTTAGTGACTCCAGATCCGCATTGGAATGCCTCGCTGACCCGAACAGTCTTAATCCGATAGCCCTAAAGATAAAAACGGAATTAAACAAATTAGTCGAAAAGGGAGGAAGCGCACAATTTTATTGGGTAAAGGCTCACACCAACATAACCGGCAACGAAAGGGCTGACCAGTTAGCAAAGGAAGCCGCGCTGAAATCGAAAACTAGCCATGCTTATGACGCCTACCCTCTCTCGTACGCGAAGCACCTCATCAGGAACGACACTATAGAAAAATGGCAAAAAAGGTATGAGGAGTCTGCAGCAGGAAACGTCACCAAGATTTTCTTTCCTAAAGTGCAAGAAGCACACAAAATATTGAAGAAAATCAAACTAGAAAACTGGCTTGCACAGCTTTTTACAGGCCACGGAGGATTTAGGTCCTATTTGTATAAAAGAGGCATAGTACAGTCTCCGTATTGCACTTGTGACGGTCAAACCGAGGAAACTGTCTTTCACATTCTAATCGAATGTCCAAAGTTTGCAAAAGACAGGTACGAGTGCGAGTGCAGCATGTACATTAATATTAATCCACTACATTTACCGTCAATACTCGAGGACGATCGAGACGTGTTTCTCGCTTACGCAAAAACAGTGGTCAGAACTGTGGGCAAGGCCAATGGTGCAAAATACTAGGTATCGCGATTCATAATCATTAGTTTATAAAGATATATTGTACTTAGTAATAATGTTCCATTGTATTTAGTATTAATGAAAAAAAAAAAAAAAAAATATATATAAAAAAAAAAAAAGTTATCAAAAAAAAAAAAAAAATTAATCGAGAAAAAAAAAAAACACTTTTAATTTAATTTTAATTTATTATTTTGTGAACTGTTTCTAACCATTTTAAGCTGTGTAAATACTAACTAAACCTATCATAGACATCAAACAGAGCAATCATTCTGTGCAAAAATAAAATAATTTATTAAAACAGAGATAAGAACACAAATTAAAGCCACAAATGCCGCAACATCGACAGCGGCAATATCACACAGAGCAAAACCACAAAGAATGTAAGGTTCTGGTCATTACCAAAAACTTTCATCCATAGTGGGACAAAAAAAAAAAAAAAACCTAACCTAACCTAACCTAACCTAACCTAACCCAACCCTGACCGACGGACGTCACGGTAGCACGCGCACAAGTGCTCTCCGCGCGCCAAAAACAGAGAAAAATCGGAAAAAGTCGTTTTTCTTTCACGTAAAAACAGTTGTGATATATCAAAAGTTGCGTAAAAATACGCTCTACAAAACAGTGCAAGTGATATAAAAAATTGGTGCGTATCCCGAAGTGTAAAGTGCAATTGGTGACAAATTTTAAGAAATTTAATCTTCAAAAATTCATAGCCAGCGCATACGATCGGTGACATACTGGTTTTTTGATGTCACTGGCAGCGCGTTGACGAGCTCTACAGGCTGAGCACATTTTTTGGATTTTTTCGCCAACAGGTGGTTTAATATTGGCAAAAAAACAAAAAACACGTGGCACGTGTTTTTAGCTACAAGGGCCTGAGGCAGCATTCAAAGACGCCGCAGCGTGCACCCCATCGTGAACAACTCGCCGCCACTTGGAGCAAGCAAATAGGAGATATTAACTTTTAAAAATTATTGTATTTTTCAAAAAATCATAACTCCAGAAAGCGATCGATGACCTATATATTAAAATTCATTTTTTGTAACGTCATTATAAATAGTATAATTTAGGTAAATTTCAAAATTTTCTGATGTGTAGTTTTCGAGTTTTGAATTTTTGAATTTTAAGGGATGACACGTGGTGGTTGAAAAACTACCCGTGCCGCTTTTTAGTATATAGTATAAAATTAGTTATATAAAAACGTATATATTATAAATTTTTAGAATTTTAATTACAAATATTATAGGTTTCATGGTAAATTTCCTAAGTTTTTGTGTGATTTTTGTAAATAAAAAATCAGGGTTGTACTTTTTCGGATCTCTCTGAGCGTAAATAGACTGGTCATTTAGAGACCTATCCAACGAGCCCAAACTCGGCTAGTTTCTATTAAGTAAGCACGATTTTAGACATTTTGGCGACCATCTTGGACGCCATATTGAAAAATTCAAATCGCGATAACTCGGGCCACTAAAGTCGTATCGAAACGCGATTTTCAACATTGTATTCGGCTTGACCAGGGGTCCTCAATAAGACGCACAGGTTAACTCTACATAGAGTTGATAGTTTTTATTATTTTTTTGACGCATACTAGATAGAGCTTACTTCTTAAGCAAAATGCATATGAGGCTTGGACCACGGCTCGTTATAATAAGGATCCGAATATTTCTGAGTTAAAACGCAAATTAAATGCTGCCTCGAGGTTCAGTAAGAAAGCAACTGCCAGAGCAAAATTCCAATTCATCGGCAAAATAGGTGGGCGACTTGCGAGCTATCCTTCTGGGAGTCGTGCTTTCTGGTCGCTTGCCAAAGCTGCCGAAGGGAACTTCTGCCAGTCGTCGTTACCACCACTGCGAAAGACCGATGGTGACTTGGCCCATAGTGCTAAAGAGAAAGCCGATCTACTGGGCAGTCTCTTTGCCTCGAACTCGAATATGAACGATGAAGGCGCTGTACCACCTACTATACCGTGGTGCGGTAAGTCCATGCCGGAAATCTCCATAACGCAGCGGGAGGTCAGGCGGGCGTTGCTTTCTCTAGACGTTCATAAGTCGAGTGGGCCAGACGGTATACCAGCAGTGGTGCTTAAGCAGTGTGCTCCTGAGTTATGTCCTGTACTCACGCGCCTCTTCGCGCTTTCCTACCACACTAGGCAATTTCCGTCTACATGGAAGACTGCGAATGTGCACCCGGTGCCCAAAAAGGGCGATAGATCAGATCCATCGAATTACAGGCCTATCGCTATTACCTCTCTCCTCTCTAAGGTGATGGAGCGTGTGATCAACACACAGCTTCTAAGATACCTAGAAGTACACGATCTGGTCAGTGACCGTCAATATGGCTTTCGCCACGGTCGCTCGACTGGTGACCTTCTAGTGTATCTCACACACCGATGGGCACTAGCCATTGAGAGTCAGGGGGAGGCATTGGCATGTAGCCTGGACATAGCGAAGGCGTTCGATCGGGTCTGGCACCGCGGTCTTCTATCGAAGTTGCCATCTTACGGAGTGCCCGAGGGTTTGTGCAAATGGGTGGCTAGCTTTTTGTCCGGCAGACGCATACGAACTGTAGTTGACGGTAGTTGCTCTGATAGCATGGACATTAATGCTGGTGTCCCGCAAGGCTCTGTGCTGTCTCCTACGCTGTTTCTACTGCATATCAATGACATGTTGGACATCAACAACATACATTGCTATGCAGATGACAGTACTGGAGACACTTTTTACACGGGTCGTGCAAACATCCCTCGTTCCGTTGTGGAGGAAAACCGCGGAGAACTTGTGTCTCAAATCGAGACCACACTGTCCCAGGTCTCTGACTGGGGACGGGTAAACTTGGTCCGATTCAACCCTACAAAGACACAAGTGTGCGCGTTCACCGCTAAGAAAACTCCATTCACTGTGGTCCCACAATTCCAGAACACTCCCCTCTCCATCTCCAAGAGCATTGGGATCCTTGGTGTCGACATCTCCAGCGATGTTCAGTTCCGAGATCATTTACAAGATAAGGTAAAGCTGGCGTCCAAAAAACTTGGTGTACTCAACAGAGCGAAGCAGTACTTCACGTCGGGGCAAAGGTTGTTACTTTACAAGTCGCAAGTTCGGCCCCATATGGAGTACTGCTGCCATCTCTGGGCAGGTGCACCCGGATACCAGCTTGACCCTTTTGACTCGGTTCAACGACGGGCTGTGAGAATTGTCGACGATCCCAAACTCACTTGCGGTATCGAGCCCTTAAGTCTGAGGAGAGACTTTGCCTCACTGTGTGTGTTCTACCGCTTGTACAATGGGTTGTGTTCTGAGGAATTGTTCGAAATGATGCCCACGGCTACTTTCTACCATCGCACCGCTCGCCATCGGCAGGGAATTCATTCTCACACTTTAGAACCTAAATGGTCGCGTACAGTGCGGTTTCAGAGAAACTTCCACCCGCGAACGCTTAAGTTGTGGAATGAGCTCCCTGCCAAGGTTTTCTGCAAGGACTACAGTATGGAGTTCTTCAAGAAAGAAGTTATTAGATTTCTGAAGGGTCGGCAACGCGCAAGTGATACCCCTGGTGTTGCAAGCGTCCATAGGCTACGGTGACCGCTGAAAAAAAAAAAAAAAAAAAAAAAAAAAAAAAAAAAAAAAAAAAAAAAAAACTCTTCGAAGTATCAAAACTTTAGTTTTATATTTTTACATTTTATCTCATTTGTTATATTTATATTGACGTGTTTAAAACTTTTACAAATTGTCAAAATTTTGATTAATTGACGCTTACCTCCAAAATGGCTACGTTCCGTACACCGCACAAAAAATCTGACGATGACAATGAAGTCCTAAAATCGCCTCCGAAAACTGTGACTCTCACATCAAAAGTGAGAAAAAGCATTGGAGAATGGGAAGCAGCGGGCACGGACCCGCCTTCTACGTCCCCACTAACAAGTAAGACAGCGCAGGCAGGACCTGCAAAAGTTACAGTTAGGAAAATTTTGTCGCAAGATAATGAAGAGGTAAAGAAATTGACAACGGAAATTAGCAAATCACCAAAGCTCTACCCCGATAAAACAGCAGAGGCAAGGGCCTGTTTAAATAAAGCAAAACAACATTTGCTAAACTCAAGAAATTTGAGGACGGACATCAAAAACGGTGTTACGGAAGCGATAGAACGCATGTACCAGTTAGTCAAAGAACTGGAAATAACTGTAAAAGGAAAGAAGGAGAAAAACGGCAAAGAAGAATTAGGCGAAAAACCGACTATTATTCGAACCGACGTCGTGGACCAGAACTCCATCCTCCTTGCCCATCTACAAGAACACTCAAAACAGATGGAACTTAATAATAAAAAGATGGAAGAACTGAAACAGGCAATGGTTATGCAAAAAGAAGTACTCGAAAAAACCACACGGGCAACCTACTCCAGCGTAGTAGCAGGCCAAACAAAGAAAGTAGTAACAGAAAAAGCTGCCCTGCACTCAGTAATCATTTCATCAGAAGATGAGCAGGATAGCGGAGAAGAGGTCCTTGGCAAGGTCAGAGAAGCCATAGACGCAAAAGAGGGCTGGATAAGAGTGGAAAAAGTGCGGAAAGCAAGAGACAGAAAGATAATCATGAGCTGCAGAACCAAAGAGGAAAGGAGCAAGATTAAAGAGAGATTAGAAAGTTCCGGGAAACGTCTCGTCTGTGAAGAGGTTACGAATAAAGATCCTCTTTTAATCCTGAAGGATGTCCTCGTAGTTCATAATGACTCTGACATTCTCAAAGCTATAAGAAATCAAAATCGGGCTCTATTCCACGGTCTTGACTCTAAAGACGATCGGGTTGTTATTAAATACAGGAGAAAAGCAAGAAATCCACTTACTTGCCATATTGTAATAAGTACCTCCCCGGCCGTTTGGAAAAGAGCAACAGCAGTAGAGACGCTGCATATAGACCTTCAGCAAATCCATGTGGAGGACCAATCGCCGTTAGTTCAATGCACTAGGTGTCTGGGCTACGGTCATTCGAAACGCTTCTGCAAGGAGAATGCCGACCTTTGCAGCCACTGTGGGGGCCCACATCTGCGAACCGAATGTGCCGATGATGTTGTTCTGGTGTTTCATGGAGATACGGCACAAGAAATTGAAACATGCGCAAATGCCACTCTCGAATATGTTCGTGCATGGGGTGTCCAAAATAAACTGAAATTTGCGCCACATAAAACTAATTCCATGGTGATAACGAGGAAGTTAAAATACGATACCCCGCGCTTGAGCATGGGCGGGACAGCGATAAGTGTAACAAATCAGATAAAATTGTTAGGCGTTATAATCGACGACAAGCTTACATTTAACTCGCATTTGAATAGCGTATGTAAAAAGGCAGTGGCCGCGTACAAACAATTGACTAGAGCGGCTAAAGTAAGCTGGGGTCTTCACCCGGAAGTTATACGCACAATATACACCGCTACAGTAGAGCCTATAATATTGTACGCGGCCAGTGTCTGGGCTCAAGCCGTAACCAAGGTCTGCATCAGGAAGAAGCTTAACGCCATACAACGAGGCTTCGTACAGAAAATATGTAGGGCCTATCGCACTGTTTCACTAAACTCGGCACTTGTTCTGGCTGGGGTGCTCCCCCTCGACCTTCGGGTCCGGGAAGCAGCTTTGCTGTACGAGGCAAAAAGGGGGTTACCCCAGCCTGATCTTAGAGATAGAGAGGTGGAACAGAGAACTCCCGCAGTAGAGGCTTCACATCCAGCAGAGCAGACATGCCTGGAATTCCAAACGTTGGAAAACCAGGTGCAATTAGACGCCAACAGCGAATTCGCAATTCGCATTTTTACCGATGGCAGTAAGATTGACGGCAGGGTCGGCGCCTCGCTATCTCTATGGGATAGGGAGATCGAACTTAAGGCCGTCAAGCTTACCTTGCCATCATATTGCACCGTTTACCAAGTGGAGCTCCTCGCCATACATAGAGCTAGTGAAGAGATGTTGCGCCGGAACGAGACCTCTTTCGCAATCTATAGCGACTCAATGGCTGCACTTCAAACAATCACTGGCCTACATAGTATGCATTCCCTAGCCGTAAATACCAGAAAAAACATACTGACTTTAAGCCGCCAGAATAAAAGTGTAGTTTTGTTTTGGATTAAAGCGCATGCTGGACTGGCAGGGAATGAAAGAGCGGATCAGTTGGCAAAAGAAGCAGCACTTAACTGTAAAAAGAAGCCGAATTACGATAAGTGCCCCGTATCATTCGTCAAGCGACGTTTGCGAATGAACTCGCTTGACGAGTGGAACGAAAGGTACAAGAGTGGTGTGACGGCTAGTACCACGAAAATATTTTTCCCTGATGCAATCGCGGCCTATAAAGTGGTAAGAAAAATTTAGTTCACCGGAACGATCGCACAAGTGATGACAGGACATGGCGGATTCTCAGAATACTTGAAGCGTTTCAACTGTAAGGAGAGCTCGTCATGCATTTGCGAACCTGGTTCAGACGAATCCGTGTCCCACGTGCTTTTTGAATGCCCTGTGTATGCCTCAGAGAGATTTGACATTGAGCAACAAATTAGATTGAAATTAGAAGTAAATAATATAGGATCTATTATGTTAGGGGAAAATAGAAATGTATTTTTAGATTATTGTATTAATATAGCAAATAAAGTAATAAAAAGAAACAAGTAATAAATAATATGTTTTCTGAATATAGTGTATATTTTTTGTAAAACATATGAAAATGTAACTGTTAATAAGAAATATGTAACAGCAATGTAACTAGAAATATATAAACTGTACAGAGCTCATTTATAGATAAGTAGAGGTTAAATTGAAATGTAAATAAATAGTAAATATAAAATATTAGACATTAAATAGTAAGTAAGACGTAGGATAAGGAACAATGTTGAATATTCAAAAAAAAAAAAATTAAGCTGTAAATTTATTTACCTGAAATACAAGATACTAGAATAAATAGAAGGGAAATCCCACCCTTAAAAGAGCGAAAGAGATGAACGATAGAAAGATCAAGTATGTTGGATGGCAGTACGAGAGGCATAAAAGTGAGAACTGGAATGAAAGAAAACTAGAATAACAAAGTCTGCGGCACTATCGCCGGAGGTACTAGAAAAAAAAAAAACCTAACCTAACCTAACCTAACTGGTCACCACCATATGAACCAATATTACTTTATGCTGCTAATGTCTGGGCTCAGGCTGCCGAAAGAAAACAGCTCCGAAATAGACTGGACAAAACAGTAAGGCTCTTTGGGATACTTATAACCAAGGCACATCGTTCCATATCCCTATCATCCAGCACGTTGCTGTCTAGAATTTTACCGTTGGACCTCAGAGCAATGGAAATGAAAAGACTTTACGAAATCAAAAGAGGCAAACCACTACAACAGCTACCTGGAAGACAACTTGAAGCACGAACTAGCGCCTTTGCATTGCCCCATCCTGCTTATCGGGCCCCTATTTCATATAAGACTATCCTATCGAACGACGAAGTGGACTCCATCGGAAACGAATACGCCAGAATATTCACCGACGGAAGCAAAATAGAAGGCAAAGTTGGAGGTGCGGTATCGTTCTGGCAAAATAAAACAGAAAAAGGCAGTGCGAAGTTTCGACTGGAAAGTTACTGCAGTGTATTCCAAGCAGAAATGGCAGCAATCCTGCGCGCAGTAAAACTGATGCAAGAAAAACCGGCACTCAGAAGGGCTAATATCTTAAGTGACTCGCAATCAGCTCTTATGTGTTTAGCTGATGTAATCTCAACTAATCCCATCGCTAACAAAATACGCTCGGAGCTTAGAGTACTCGAAGACATGGGAGGGGAAGCGATGTTTTACTGGGTCAAGGCACACGTAGGTATCGTAGGAAACGAAAGAGCTGACGAGCTAGCGAAGACAGCAGCCATAAAATGCAAGCAGAGCCCTGCATACGCTGCATTTCCCTTGTCGCATGCTAAGCATTTACTTAGACAAGAGACAATTGCACTCTGGCAGCAGCGATACAACGAAGCCACAACTGGCGCAGTCACTAAAAGCTTCTTTCCCACAGTCACATCAGCTTATAAAATTTGGAAAAGATGAAGTTCGACAACCGAACTACCCAAGTTCTAACAGGTCATGGTGGTATCAGAGAGTACCTACACAAAAAAGGCCTCATGAGTACTCCTTTATGTACTTGTGATGATACCACACAGGAGACCATTTTTCACATTCTATGTGACTGTCCCAAATACTGCATAGACAGATACGACACAGAGTGCAGATTGGGGATGAAAATCACCATGGAGAATTTTCCAGAGCTAATTGCAAGCAATGACTGCCGGGAAGAATTCATTCAATATGCCAAGACAATAATGAAAGTCACAGGAGAAGCAAATGGAGCAAAATTTTAAAATTATATATAAAATGCAAAAGGAATAATAAACAATAACGAATAAATAATACAGAATACAATAACAGTAATAACAACAATAATATAAATATTATAGAATAAATTATATGACAACAAAACTTAAGAGAAAACCCTTAAGTTTTGGCACAATTAAATTAATTATTATAAATTGGAAAATAAAGGAATGACATATAAAGAAAGACTCAAATGTTGTATAATCAATAACAACAATTCGAAGAAGGGCAGGAGGGGTTTTTTCACTGTAGTCCCACAATTCCAGAACACTCCCCTCTCCATCTCCAAGAGCATTGGGATCCTTGGCGTTGAGATCTCCAGCGATGTTCAGTTCCGAGATCATTTGCTAGACAAGGTAAAGCTGGCGTCCAAAAAACTTGGTGTACTCAACAGAGCGAAGCAGTACTTCACGTCGGGGCAAAGGTTGCTACTTTACAAGTCGCAAGTCCGGCCCCATATGGAGTACTGCTGCCATCTCTGGGCGGGTGCACCCGGATACCAGCTTGGCCCTTTTGACTTGGTTCAACGACGGGCTGTGAGAATTGTCGACGATCCCAAACTCACTTGCGGTATCGAGCCCTTAAGTCTGAAGAGAGACTTTGCCTCCCTGTGTGTGTTCTACCGCTTGTACAATGGATTGTGTTCTGAGGAATTGTTCGAAATGATGCCCACGGCTACTTTCTACCATCGCACCGCTCGCCATCGACAGGGAATTCATCCTCACACTTTGGAACCAAAATGGTCGCGTACAGTGCGGTTTCAGAGAAACTTCCTCCCGCGAACCCTTGGGTTGTGGAATGAGCTCCCTGCCAATGTTTTCTCTAAGGACTACAGTATGGGGTTCTTCAAAAAAGAAGTTATTAGATTTCTGAAGGGTCGGCAAAGCGCGAGTGATGCCCCTGGTGTTGCAAGCGTCCATAGGCTACGGTGACCGCTTACCATCAGGCGGACCGTAGGCTTGTTTGCCACCTTAGTGGTATAAAAAAAAAAAAAAAAATGTCTTGGCTTGGATAAAATCCAAAAAAACTTATTTACTCAAACCTTTTGCATTTAATAGAGTTACTGAAATAACTGAAAAATCTGACCCGTGTTCGTGGCGCTTTGTACCTACAAACTTAAATCCTACGGATATTGGGTCAAGAAGTGCAGATGCTAAGCAGTTGAAAAACTGCAGTTTATGGTAGTCAGGACCAAAATTTTTGTTAGAAAATAAATCATATTGGCCAGTTCAACTACAACAATCTAAAGACATTGCATTACCGGAATATAAAGTTCAATGTCATTTTAGTACACAAAATAATGACTATAAATCTCATTATTTAAACTGCATTCAGCGATTTTCAAAATTGGTAAATTACAACGCGTATATAGCTTGTATGTACTTATGTAGTATGTACTTATATTCTTAAATAATTATTTTTTTCCTCAAAATAAATACACAGGACATTTAAAACTTCAAGAACTCAATTCATTAGTAGATTTGCACTATTTGAAAATTTTTAAAGTGAATAAAATCTACTAAAAAATAGTAAGCAATTACCAGCTAAAAATAAAATACTTTCTTTAAATCCTTTTTTGAACCATGATGATGGTTTATTAAGAGTAGGGGGTAGGCTTTCAAATTCTTTTTACGATTATAACACTAAACACCCTATACTTCTTTATTCATCTCATCATATAACTACACTTTTATTTCGATATTATCACCATTACTTTTGCATGCTGGCCCACAATTACTTTTATATACTGTGCGGCATAAATTTTGGGTGTTAGGAGGTAGAAATCTTGCCAGAAAAACTGTTCATCCATATATTAAATGCTGCCGCTTTTCAGGTAAAATTAAACAGCCCATAATAGCCCACAGGGCGATCTTCCTGAACAACGGTTACATGCATATTTTCCATTTTTCAACACTGCAGTTGACTACGCGGGACCAGTCATGATTCTGAACCTAAAAGGTAGTCGATTGATAAAATCATACTTGTGTATATTTGTGTGTTTGTGTACAAAGGCAGTACATATAGAACTTGTCACCGACTTAAGCAGTGACACCTTTTTAGTTGCTTTAAATAGATTTATAGAACGCAGAGGCAAGCCTGGCAACATTTTTTCGGAAAATGGTCGATGTTTCGTAGGCGCGTGAGTAGTAGGGAGGTACGGGAACTGGCTCAACTTTGAGGGGCCTGTGAGGGGGTTATTGGGGGCCCGCGAAAAAGCTCTCTACACACTCGCGGATCATATGTGAATCAACTTTATTCGCGGTCTAATTATTTTAATTCGCGGTCCAATTACTTTAATTCGCGTGTGGATCTATTTTATTCGCGGTCTAATTATTTTAAATCGCGTGTGGATCAATTTTATTCGCGGTCTCATTATTTTCATTCGCGTGTGGATCAACTTTGTTCGCGATCTAATTATTTTAATTCGCGTGTGGATCAACTTTATTCGCGGTTCTATGAAATGTTCTGCGTGCAGTGTCAACAATGGTTTTTAACAACAATAGATAATTCATTATTTAGTTTCTTTCAGTTTCTTTTATCTACGAGGTTTAATTTTTTGTAAGTCTCTGTGGGTAGCAACGATTTCAATGAATTGTAATAACAATAAGACGTTGATTTATTTCTTAAATGCCGTGGGAGGTCCCTGCTAACAGGTTGATACATGTTTTACTACGAAGAGGCGTCATCTTTAGAAATTTTTTCAATTGAAATTATTTATTTAAGCTCTGTGACAAGCAAATACAGCTACTTACAATGCCAATATGGATTGTGATAACAAAAGATAACTTATTGTTTGGTGTCCTTTATTTTGAACTTAAGCTTTAAAATTAAGACGACAGATTATTTCTTCAATGCACTTCCGAGGAGGTCTGTTAACAATTAGACACATGTTATCTATAGAAATATTTTCTATTAAAAATATTTATTTAAGCTCTTCGTCATGCAAACATTCCGATACCAGGTACTTACAATGCCAATATGAATTGAGTGATAACAATAGATGGCTTATTGTTTAGTTTTTTTTTTCCGACGTTGATTCATATCGTGTGAGGTCTCTGTCATATCCTGTTGGAACACGCAAAGACATGTAGGCTATAACCATATATATAAGGAACCACAGTAAAATTCACACTGCAGTCTTATTCGTGAGTTTCAAAGTTATACCTACAGTGTTTTGTGTTCATATTCCATCAAATGGAGGTAAGTTTAATTACTTAATTTTCTCGATAGTGTATGTTTTATTGTTTTTTCATAATGTATGTGTGTAATTGTTTTATTATTGTCCTGTTTGGTCAAATGGTTAGTGCAGCTAACTGCGGAGCCAAGGGTCACGGGTTCGAATCCCACAAGGAGCAGGTGTTTTTTGTGATGATTAAACATTTGTTACTGAATCATGGATGTTGTTTATATGTAGTCTATGTACTGATATTCTATGGTTGTTGTTTCTGGTTACCATAACACAAGTTTAATACTTAGCTTGGGGTCGGAACCATCTATGTGTATACGTTTATGTATATTATTTTATAACGGTATTACATAATTAGCGTCTAACCAATAGTTAAAGTACTGAGTTCCAATATTATTATTTTTTTTCTCTTATGTGCTTGTAACAGCAATTAATGTGTGTTAGTATATTATTCAATCGAATCAAATAGTGAAGTTTGTTTGTTTATTGTTCTTTAACCCAGCAATAGAGATTATTAGCACTATAAGGAAATTTTATTAATACAATTTTATTAATTTCATTTTTATTAACTTATTGTTTTATAATTTTTATTGTTCCAGCCTTTATCCCCGGAAAATTATACGTTAAAAAATTATTACTTTCCTTTGGATATGAGTCAAGAAGAAACTAAAGACTGTACTATTCAAAAAAATTTGAAAAGCACAACAAAGCGGAATATCAAAAGTATTGACGCATTTTTTGAAAATCCTAAGAAAAGAAAATCTCAAGCAAAGTCTTCGTGTGTCAGTCAAGGCAATGAAAATGGAATCTCTTATATTTCTACCAATAATGACGACACAACGTCTGCAAGTCACCTATTAAAAATTGAAATATATAATATGAAAAAGATAAAGGACATACCAGCTGAAGATCATTGGAAATACGCAGACTTAAAAGTTAAATATTATACACAATCACATGACGACCAGCATTATCTAAGTACCCGGGATTCCATATATAATATTACAAAACAAATAGCAATGAACTGTGATTGTAAAAAGTTCTTCATTGAAACTAAAGATAAGCGGGGATATTAATTTCATTCATTCATTTACAACTTCTTAACATTACTTAACAGAGAACGCCAAAGCTTAAAAACAACAATAGATTTACCCCCACGCTTCATTCAATAACAAGTAGCCATTGTCAGAGTCAGTGTATTTAAAGACGGGCAAAAGACTTCTAGTCAATATTTTCTCACCAGCAAACACCATGGATGTGTTCAAAGATCGTGAATACGACAAGGATTTGCTTAACATGTGTTTTGAAGCGGAAAGAAAATATTTGTTACTCAATAGTGGTTACTCACTTCCGATATCACAACCATACGAGGAACGTAAAATTAATATTTTGACGGTGATGGACCAGTTGGAGCAAGAAAGACTTGAAAAGGAAATGTGCATTTCATACACACAAGAAGATTTATCACCATCTTTCTATAGTCCTCAAGATTATGTTTAGCTTAAGAATGTAAAACACTGTTTATTAAATAAATAAATGTTGAATTAAAAATATCGTTTTTTTTATGTAATAAGTTTCCAACAAATAAAACACATAAATTCATAAATCTATAAGTTTATTTTAAAAAAATTGCTTTATAAAGTGCTCTTAAAATTAGATCATTATACAGAGTGTTATTTGAAAAAATGTTTACAAAATCCATCATAGAAATACCAATAGATCTCATAAATAGATACACTAAACAATATTCACCACAAACTGATGTATAATAATTTTGTATCATTTTTGCATTAAAAAAATATTTTTTAGCGTTCCTTTGCATAAATATTTTATGATATCCAGTTGGTTTTCGGCCATATGAATCGAAATATTCACCGAAACCATTTTTGTCTATGTGAATAGCAATCCAATGAGATCCTGGTTTAGTGTCAGGATCTAAGTTACTTACAATATATGATGGATACGAAATGAAAACGGGCATGCGATTTGAAGCAAAAACATTGCATTCTGCTAATGGATTAATTTTTTTTAATAATTTACGTATTTCATAAGTATCCATTACACCTCTCGTAACTACAAAAGTTATTTTCAGAATGAATAAAATAATAGCTTTAGAACAATATATATGTTTTTTTAACTATTATAATCTACACTTACATCACGATTTTTATTAATTTCTATAATGTTGTCAAATTCTGCATATATAATACAATTTACTGTAGTTTTTAAAGAGTTTTCGAAGCGGACTTCCAATGTAACACTTCCATGTCTTATTAGATTCCAATGCGATTGTGAATTGGATGAAAGATCTGGGGTTAAATCAAAGGCTAATAAACAGTATCCATTGGCAAATTCTTCTCTAGATATATCATTACCTTCATTCAAAAAATGAATACCAGTTCCCGAATATAAAGTGTGATATGCTGATGTAAATAAACTGCTATCAAATGAAGGTTGCAATGTTTTAGAAGGTATTTGTTGGCCATCTACATATAAGCTAAACATATTTAAATTAAAGTTTTGAAAATTATATGGGTTCATATTAAAACTTCCATTAAAGGCTGAATTATTTACAAAACCAACTATACATCTTTTGGGAACTTGACCTAAAAAAATATTATCAAGTGTTTTTCCTTGGATTCCTGAAGGTAACGTCATAACCTTGACTTCCGCACGCGTTATAGGGTATTTGGCAGTAGTGTTGGCTAAAACTTTTTGATGAGCTAATAACACAGAAGGACTTATCCTAGCCCTTCTTATTAAAAGTGTTGCATCATTGATTTGCACTTTTAACTTTAAATCTGTACTAGATGACATTAAGTTAAATGATTCTTTGGTACGTACTAATTTAATACGTAATTCAACACCGTTTATCAAAAATTTGTCTTGATTAAATATATCACCATGTAAATGACCAATCAATTCAACTTCCTTGCTATCTTTCGTAAACTGCTGTCTCTTGGTGTAGCCTTCATTGCTTTCATCAGCAGAATCCATTTTGTTTGAGGTATCTTTATACCACAAACCACATGTAAGATGAGATTTTTTTGCAGCAGGACCATAATTTAATAAAGTTTCAATATAAGAACGATAGGCATAGGTGTTGTTTGGTGGGGAAACAAGCTTTTGATTTAGATAAACATCCATTTGATTAAAAAGAGAATGTAACCAGTTATTAACTGGGGCAACACTTGTCGCTGCAGTTAATACAGTTGAATCATGATTTAAAACTCTAACTTTTAATTGGAGTAATGTATTAGATAAGTCAATATAGTCTTCTCCTGTACCAGGAACTTGAAATTCTATGGGACCTTCATCACTCAAAGATGAAATCGGTTTATAATGAATCCACTGACCATTCTCTATGCTTGTTTGTGTTGTTGGTAATGCAAATAAATCTAATTCAGACTTAGCACATTCACATGAAGTATTATGTAAGAACGACATTATTATTTGTTTGATTTAAGAAAAAATATCACAACTATTCTTGTTAAAAACTTTTTTAGTAGTTCTTCTTTTCGTTGCTTTCAGAGCAATGGCTGATCGTTTATTACGTCTCTTGTTTTTATACCCTGATCCAGTCATAATGCTATCAATTTTACTATCTGCTTTCCGTTTTAAATTACTTGTTGCATCTTTCATGCGAGATTTAATAGAATCATTCATAGGTTGTGCATTCATCATATCAGACAGGAGACCTACACCCATATTCAATGCTTCTTTACTGACTGCCTTTGCTCCACTCGATAGCAACGGAAGTACAGATCTAAACAATCCCCCTAAAAAGCTTCCGATTCCATGGCCTCGTTGATATGGGACACCTTTGTAAATGATCCCCACTCCTGAACCAGCTTGATGAGAATAATAACTTTCATATGGGCAAATACTATGATTACGATTATGAGAATTCATCTTATTCGTTTAAAATGAAGTTTAGCACACGCAGTTCCAAATTGAAATGGTATTGTTGCACCTGTGTTTGTCCTTATATCTATTTCTATAGTATCAAACTCACGACGCATAACAGGTATATAGTGAGCTGGTGTAAACACATTCATTTTATAACCACCGTAAATATATTTTGTTGGGTCTAATGGAACTATTCGTAATAGTGATGTCATTACATCACCCACAATTTGAGGTTGCACAATATCAGAGTACAAAAAAAGTTGTGAAGGCAATCCTAAAAACAAATTAACAGGACGTTTAGCTATGTTGTTTGCAATTAAATTAGTTTTTGGTCCAAAACCAAGTTGAAGACTTAGCTGTGGTGACATCCTTAAAGATAAAATGTTTTTATTTTGGGGTGTTAAAGAAAAGAGTTTTGATGTCTCATCAAAACGAAACTTTATACAATCTTTTAAAAGGGGATTACTGTTAAGGGCATTTAGAAGCTGATCAATGTCATCATATGTTGTAGCGGGTATGTGGGTTTTATATTCTGCAACACTTTCAATGTTGTCGACCAATATTTTTTTTCTAAGATATAGAACATTTTCATGTTCTCTGACATTTAAAATACTAAAAGGGTAATGAAATTCAACTAGTCCTACCAGCCACTCCCCTTCTAATTTAACTGTTTTAGGAAGCTTCGTCAAAAAGTTTGTTGTTGTATTGTTTGGGAAATAGGTCATTGAACTGTTACTTAACAGAGTCAAATAAAAGCTTTCTTGACTCATATTAATTCAATGTTAGATGCTGGAATCCAGGTATTGAATTTTGATGGATAACCTTTCCACTTGACCAACACTTCTTTTCTGCCTCTAATATACCTAAAACTTATGATTTTATCTATTTTGTGCTTAAGGGTGGGGTCGTATAAAACTTTTTGTAGTTCTTTAGCATAAAATGTACCTGATATTGATTCTCCTTCTAAATCATTAAGTGTATAAACTTTATAAGGCGACCTATGAATAATTGATGATATAACAAATACTTCATCACTCCAATTAGTTTCATAGCCTTTTTGAAATATATGTTTATGCTTAGTTATTCTTACATGGTCACCAATTTGAAACTTAGGAAGCTCTGGATATATATTTTGGTTTTTATTTTTCCTGTCATATAAATTAGACCAAACAGTCATAATATTACTAGAATTGACGTCACATGGACACATTTTTATACTCGAATGGTAACTGTGATTATATGAATACATCAAATCTTGCAAAATATCTACATATCTATATGTATTTTTGTGAGTGAAATAACGCCACATTTTCATCTTAAGAGTTCTTTGAAATCTTTCTACAATACTTGCTTTAATATCTGGATTATTCGTTGTGTAGTAATTTATGTTTTTACTCTTAAAATACCTTCTAACATCTTTTGCAACGAATTCACTACCCTTATCAGATTGTATATGTTTTGGAGTTGCGTTAGCTTCTGTAAATATACTTTCAAAGCATTGTATTGTAGTTTCTGAATTCTTTTTTTTCATACATCTTGCAAAAGCATATTTACTAAAGACATCAATGACACAGATAATATATTTATAATTATCGTTATATTGACTATAGGTTCGCATATCGCTTAAATCAACTTGCCAAAGGTCGTTATAGTTAGATAAAATGTATTTATTTCTAGAAAACTTTCTCTGAACAGGTCTATGTAAAGTATATGTTTCTTGCGCCTGTAACCATTTTTTTACTTCTTTTTTATTCATCTTTCCATCCATAGCTTGGGTTAACTTATCAATACTACTATAACCAGCTGGATTAGAAACATCATAATATATTTTGTCTATATCTAATACGGTGACCATCTTTCCCAGTCAATTTTCTTGCTTTTTATATCTTTTAAAGACGTTCTCGGTGTTTCACTACTGGGCGTAGCATGTTTTTCAGGGGGAGAAGTTTCTTTAAATTTCTCTATATGTAGTTTCTTAACATACTCCAATGTTGTAGGATTACCGATACAATATAAAGGTAAACTTATATCAGTTAATAACTGAGAAAATTCTTCCCACCCCCTCGGTTTTGGACGTTTTAGCTGACGTAAGGTATCATTAATCAAATCTACAATATTGGTCCCAGGTATAACCTGCTCATTTATAGTGATTCTCCCTTGTGTATCCCATTTGACTTTATCATTATTTTCTATCAACGTTTTAATTAGCAGTTCACCTTTTTTTTTAAATGTCCTTGGAATTAATCTCATTAAATAAAAATAAGAATAGGGCTTATTGTAAACTACGTCCCTCTCTTTGGATGGTGACTGTGTAAGTAATGGTTCAGCTTTAATCTCTTCTTCTTTATATTTTTCTGTTAATTCACTGTCATCCGACACCAAAGGCAATTTTAGTGGTTGTCTTTCTTCACCAGTAAAATACAAATATCTTTGTAATGTTTGTGAATAGAGCTTCCACTTCTCACGGTCTTCTAATTTCCTACTAAGAATATCCCGCATTTCCTTATCTAGTCGCGATAAGGAATCTTCAGGAATAATTTCTCTACGTTTGAGCCTTTCTAAGACGTTAGGTTCAATTAATAACATCTTTTTAGCGTTCTCCATTTTCTTATATGACAGAATTGAGCAAAGAACTAAGAACTGCACCCAAAATTACAGGTAAGAATGCACCACCTTTCTGTATAATTATCTTTTTTCTGAATTTATATCTTCCTTTAGAAACTAATTTCCTGAGAACCACTTTGTGTTTTTTTTATTTAGACTTTTCTTGCTCCTTTAAAGGAATTTTACCATTTAAAACATTAAAAATACATTCACAGAGACAGTTTATTTCTTGTTCGTTACAACTTTTTAATAGTGCCTCACAATACTTTGGTTTAAGTGTATGTAAAGCTTTTAATAATTCTTTATGTGCCTTAACTCGTCTCATTATTATTAATTATTAAAAACATTTGTTTAAATAAATTTTGATAAAATAACTGCCTATAATACTGTTGACACTAAACAATTTAAATTCAGGGACCTCAGTGAATATCTCTTTGTTTTTTTATTTGTTTTTTCTTTTAAATTAATTTTTTCTGCTAAAATAAAATTAAGCTGTTTACAAATATTGTTTAATTCTTCTTTACTAGTTGTTTCTTGTAAAGTTTTGCAATACTTTCGTTTCAATACTTTTAATATTACACTAAATGAATTATTATTACACGTTGTTACGGTTCCGTGCATGATGTTGAACTAATTGATATTTGATCCTTCATATTACATTTAAATCCTTTTTTTGGTATGTAAACAGTACAAAAAATATTATTGAGTGGAAATATATTACTTTTAAAGCGATACATGTCATTTGTTTTTTGTTTTAGATCTATCATCAAATAACCATGCGGATCACTAGTGGCATCTTTATAGGCTTCCTCTACAAATTTGGAATTATCAGGAAAAACTTGTCGTGCTAAATGGCGTATTTGAGTTCTGTCCCGAGGATTTTTGAAATAAATTATATAAGAAGAGTTTAGTGAAATATCACGTTGACCTTTACCTTGATGAAATAAATTTTGAGTTATATAGAAAACGCTTAAATTTCTGTGATGGCTCCCTTTAGTAAAAATATCAACAACTCGTCCATCCGATTCTCGCATTAGGTCATCTATAACCAGTAATTGAGGTTCATTACCATCAAACATATTTAAATCTGGAATTCCTTGAGTGTATATAACATTACTAATATTATACAGTGGCTGCATTTCATCGTAACACCAAAATATATGCTTAAAATCTGTGTCACATATTTTTTTAGCGCAGTTTATAAAATTTGTAACAAAATTAGATTTTCCACATCCACTCGGACCTGCTACTATAGCTGTAAAAGGGTGTGAGAAATGAAACATCGTTTTTTTTTTAATACGTGTTAGCTTCATAAGGATTTTAAGTCAAATGTCATTTGTTCACATTGAACATTAGTTTTAAATAAAATACAGTAATACTATAAAAATCATTTATTAAATATTTTAAATAGTAAAATGTAAAGTTGACAAAACAAATAATTAGGGTTCCTTTTTCTTTTTTTTTTATTAAATTAAAACAGTTTAATTCAGGCACAGAGAAAACCAATATACATTGTTAGACATGACTCATCAATACAAAATTAAAACAGTTTAATTCAGGCACAGAGAAAACCAATATACATTGTTAGACATGACTCATCAATACAAAATTAAAACAGTTTAATTCAGGCACAGAGAAAACCAATATACATTGTTAGACATGACTCATCAATACAAAATTAAAACAGTTTAATTCAGGCACAGAGAAAACCAATATAAATTGTTATACATAACTTATCAATACAAAATTAAAATTAAAATCAAGTCAAATTAGATGAAAATGAACATAACAGTTCAAATTAAAATTAAATAATATTTTAACATAATAAAAAATAAAATTTTACAACTTCTTTACATTTCTTAAACAATAATATATTTTTTAATGAAACACAGTACTTTTTAATTAGATTTATAAAAAAAATAGTTTTACAAAAAACAATTCAGAAAGTTTTTACATTATTTTCTAACTAAACATTTTTTAAGCTATAATGACCCCATGCCAGAGTATCGGTAGAATTTGGTTTTATATACCTTTTGCTATCATTGTAAGATAAAGAAACTTTATTACATTTTTGAGTAAAAATTATATGTTTAATAGATTTAAACCGAAGCATTTTACAAATTTCATTAGTATTATTAAATAAACAATTTTTGTAATTGTCAATTTTAAAGTTTTTGACAATGCTTTTGTTTACACCCTTTGCTTTAGCAACAAATTTATCTTCCACGTCAATCGCATACATTTTTGAGCGTAGTCCTACAAACTCTCTAAATATTTTACCATTATTTTCATCTTTAAATAATCCTAATTTTTTTTTATTTAACAAAGGTATACCATATTTATTGTTAATTTCATAGTCTGAGGTGTCGAAATGTATGGCAACATCTGATTTAATATCGGAATAAAAGTTTTTTGTAAATACTTGATAAACTAAACTATCTGTATCTGTGTAAAGTAGTTTTAACCTATTCTGAAACTTCACGTTCATATATTCGTAATGGAACTCATACATTAGCGTTTTTGATATATCTAAAATACAAAAACCTAAATAAATTGGTTTGTTATATAACATTTTTACCTTTTTTAATTGTATAGCAACTAATGACTCTGAAAAGATAGATAAACTATGAAATTCAGGTCTTGCTAGCAGTGATTGAGCACCTTGAACATTGCCGCGATTCTCCCAATGAGTCACCAGCTTTACATTTACTCTTTTTTCAATATTTTCCATAGTTTTACCGAAAACAGAGTTATTCATTAATTTATAAAAATCCTTTTGAAACTCAGAAACCGCCGATGCACGCAGGTTAGTATTTAAATCAATGTATTTTTTTAACCAATCACTTTGTTTAAATTTTAAAATTCTATGCACTTTTAGTAATTTTAGTCCAGTTTGTAAACATTGTTTTAAATTTCGATAATGTATTATGTAGTTATTTTTATTGTTTAAATTTAGAACTAATTTTTTTTCTTTTGTGTTACCAATACATATCTGATCAGGACAAAATGGAAAATCTGAATGTAAGTCATGTAAATGATCTGGATATTCTAAATCTACTTCCAATATATAACCATATTCTGAGTTATCAGGCACTTGAAAATTAGTATTTATGTCAACCCATTCAAACTCACTCGTCGGAAGGTATTGTGACATAGCCCAACCATATAGATTATTAGCATCAAGGTAAATTAAATAAGAAGAAGGTAAGTCACTATTATAATTGTCCATAAAAATATTGTTAGCTTTTGCATAACGGTTACTACATTGAGAAACCCCACCTCTTATTCCTTTTTGGATAAAAGCAAGTTTATCAAAATCTGTTAAAAGTTCTAACTTTTGTTGAGTATGTTTTAACATGGAATCCCAACTCAATCCAGGTGCAGTATAATACTGTGCAGCATCAAGACCATATGTTTCAAGACATAAATTTCGAAAGTTTTCAAACACATCAGCTAATAATAATACATCAGTTTTTAAATACAGATTAGAATAATCTAACATATTTTTACAGTTAAAATGATTCCAAACATCATTTGCATGTGCATAGTCCTCGTCAGATACATGCTCGTTATTCAAGGAACTAAAAAAAAATTCTTTTGTTGGTAGTGTCGTGTTTTGTAATTTTTCATAGGATGTCATAAACTCATAGGGATAAATGCCTTTACGTGTTAAACGGATGAAATCTTCGTTATTTGAAAAATTTTTACTAAGTTCATGAAATTGATTTGTATCAAGATTTTTTGCTAACTGAGAAAGACTACAAGACATGAATTTGAAAGAATCTACAAACCTTAATTTCATAGTATAATTATTTATTTGAATGCACTTTGAAAATGATATGTATTTTTCTTTATTTTGAGGTATTATTTCTATTGCTCCGTCTACACTGTTCAGCGCATGTACTATAAAGTGACTATCATAATTACTCAAGTTATGCAAAAAAATTGGAACGAATCGCGGGACTTTATAATTTGAAGAGCAAATCGAATGAGCTATTCCTCTATATAAACCCGTGTGTGTGTCATAATCTATAACAGACTCATTATTTAAATCTTTTTCACAAATGTAACAGGTTTTACTTTCTAATATATTTCTCTCATTCTCGACCGATAACGGTTGAGGACTTTTATGGAAACTGTTTTTTTTAGCAATTTGTTTTAAATCATCTACTAGAGACTGCATAAAAACCTTAGCACAGTCCTTTCCAGTATAGGTCCTATAAGTAGACAGACTATTATCGTACGAACATTTAATATAATAACCGAAGCTATATACTTCATGTTTTTGAATATTATTACTAAACGATTTGTTTGGGTCATTATCACAACTATGAATTGGTAATAAAAGGGCTTCAAAATCAGCATAAATGACAAATGGAATTTTCAATTTTCTATCAAATTTATCAAATGACAATATATTATTTAAAATTGGTTCACCAAACCACATCTTTTTTTTGGGAAGTGAATTAGGTAAATCGGTTTTAATGTGATTACAATCAAACCTTTGATGGTTAGTTAATTCATTTTGATTTCTAAATATTAACAAGCACCCGTCACAAATATGAACAGCTTCATTTTTTGATGAAATTTGTTTACTCACTAATCTAGATAAATTTTTAATGTAACAATAATGATAATTAGAACCGGTATTAATTAAAAGTAGATTAATGTGTTTTTGTTTTCGACACTTTGTAAAATGAAGCGGTCCTACTATTTTATTTTTTTTATTATTTGCATCGTACTCTAAACCAAAGACATTAATACTTACATCATTTAAATTTTCAAATTTATTTATATCCTTCAATTTAACGGGAAATGGAATATTATTAAAATTTAATTTATTTTGGTGACTAAAATATGAACAGACTCTATCAGCGTTATTATTTACTGGATATAAGGCTGAAAGCACAGCCCATTGAAAACATTGGTGGTCATAATTTTTCACATTAATTACCGCTTTTTTGTGTTTAATATCTAATGGTAAATCTATATACGATGAACCACGTAAGGGATTAAATTTATTAACATTCATATCTATATGTTTAATTGCACGTAAGCTCCAGCCGCTATCTTTTTTTTCAAAATTGGAAATCTTATTTGTTATCTCATTAATAATCATTGAAAATATTATTTCAAAATCATCTCCACGACAATACACATAGTTAAAAGTTTGGAAATCGAAAGTATTTTTTAAGTTTTTTGTTGGTTGTATAAAATCAGCATTTAAATTAAAATTTACTTTTATGACGGTTAATTGATTAATGCAATCACTTATTAACTGAAACAAAGTTTCTTTAATACCTTGGAGAAACGAGTCAGGCGTCTCGAATTCTACCTGGGCTACAGTTTGTTTTGGGGTTATTCTATAGGTTAATATGCGTGCTCCAAATGCAGTTTCAATTAAATGAACATTTGAAAACTTTTCATGACATATTATTACATTGTTTTTATGGGAATTACTTTTTAAATGACTAGTAAAATGTTTTTTGTGGATAAAAACTTTACATTGGGGGCATTCAATCTTATCAATATTTGAACTTACATCTAAAAGAAAAGTAGACGATGCAGCTGCTGATGATGTCGATGGTACTGCTTCAGGGCCACCCCTTGATGTAGTCGCTTGTGGTTCTGATGTACGAAGTCGTTTTTCCAGTACATTTTCTCCATCTAGAGCAATTTTTCTTTTTCCACCAACTTGGCTGTAAACAATAGAAAAAAAAAAAACACAATTATTATAAAAAATAAAACAGAAATATATAATTAGAAATTTAGAACATTATAAATAAGTCACATAAAAAAACCATCTCACGTTTATTTACTATTTTTACAAGAGGTGCAATATGCTATGACCGGTAATAATCCGTCAATTTCATCACCCCCACTGATTAAATGTGTATTACATGGCGTATAATACGGTTTAAAGTCTGGATCCTCAATCATTGATTTAGAAAGTTTGCCATTTATAAACCAAAATCTAATATAACGATGGAATCTACTTAAAATAATTGCTTTGCCGAGTAAAATTATTTCCTCACTAGTAAGCGACCACATTTTGTTAAACTAACAGTAACAATAATCTCAAACCAAAATACATTCTTTTATATGATCCACCCCTCCAATGCTATACAATAAGTTGTTACAAATAAAACAAGTCGAGACAAGACAGCTAGTAAACCCAAATACTTACAATGTCTGTTCTTGTTTGTTGCACTGGTGATTTTTTTTCTTCGTGTAGACATATTTTATAGAGCAATTGATCGTATTCATCAATGAGTTTTCTTTCTTCCTGTATACAAAGTTCATACAGTTGTTGGTCGAAGTAATCGTTTTGTAAATCTGAAGCGTCCATGATGATGTTAGTTTGTATAAGAGTATTGAAAGTGAACGAGGTATCGCTTAAATATAACTTGTAGCCTAAGTACCTGTGGACGAAGGTGTGAGAAATCTATTGTTGTTTTTAAGCTTTGGCGTTCTCTGTTAAGTAATGTTAAGAAGTTGTAAATGAATGAATGAAATTAATATCCCCGCTTATCTTTAGTTTCAATGAAGAACTTTTTACAATCACAGTTCATTGCTATTTGTTTTGTAATATTATATATGGAATCCCGGGTACTTAGATAATGCTGGTCGTCATGTGATTGTGTATAATATTTAACTTTTAAGTCTGCGTATTTCCAATGATCTTCAGCTGGTATGTCCTTTATCTTTTTCATATTATATATTTCAATTTTTAATAGGTGACTTGCAGACGTTGTGTCGTCATTATTGGTAGAAATATAAGAGATTCCATTTTCATTGCCTTGACTGACACACGAAGACTTTGCTTGAGATTTTCTTTTCTTAGGATTTTCAAAAAATGCGTCAATACTTTTGATATTCCGCTTTGTTGTGCTTTTCAAATTTTTTTGAATAGTACAGTCTTTAGTTTCTTCTTGACTCATATCCAAAGGAAAGTAATAATTTTTTAACGTATAATTTTCCGGGGATAAAGGCTGGAACAATAAAAATTATAAAACAATAAGTTAATAAAAATGAAATTAATAAAATTGTATTAATAAAATTTCCTTATAGTGCTAATAATCTCTATTGCTGGGTTAAAGAACAATAAACAAACAAACTTCACTATTTGATTCGATTGAATAATATACTAACACACATTAATTGCTGTTACAAGCACATAAGAGAAAAAAAATAATAATATTGGAACTCAGTACTTTAACTATTGGTTAGACGCTAATTATGTAATACCGTTATAAAATAATATACATAAACGTATACACATAGATGGTTCCGACCCCAAGCTAAGTATTAAACTTGTGTTATGGTAACCAGAAACAACAACCATAGAATATCAGTACATAGACTACATATAAACAACATCCATGATTCAGTAACAAATGTTTAATCATCACAAAAAACACCTGCTCCTTGTGGGATTCGAACCCGTGACCCTTGGCTCCGCAGTTAGCTGCACTAACCATTTGACCAAACAGGACAATAATAAAACAATTACACACATACATTATGAAAAAACAATAAAACATACACTATCGAGAAAATTAAGTAATTAAACTTACCTCCATTTGATGGAATATGAACACAAAACACTGTAGGTATAACTTTGAAACTCACGAATAAGACTGCAGTGTGAATTTTACTGTGGTTCCTTATATATATGGTTATAGCCTACATGTCTTTGCGTGTTCCAACAGGATATGACAGAGACCTCACACGATATGAATCAACGTCGGAAAAAAAAAACTAAACAATAAGCCATCTATTGTTATCACTCAATTCATATTGGCATTGTAAGTACCTGGTATCGGAATGTTTGCATGACGAAGAGCTTAAATAAATATTTTTAATAGAAAATATTTCTATAGATAACATGTGTCTAATTGTTAACAGACCTCCTCGGAAGTGCATTGAAGAAATAATCTGTCGTCTTAATTTTAAAGCTTAAGTTCAAAATAAAGGACACCAAACAATAAGTTATCTTTTGTTATCACAAACCATATTGGCATTGTAAGTAGCTGTATTTGCTTGTCACAGAGCTTAAATAAATAATTTCAATTGAAAAAATTTCTAAAGATGACGCCTCTTCGTAGTAAAACATGTATCAACCTGTTAGCAGGGACCTCCCACGGCATTTAAGAAATAAATCAACGTCTTATTGTTATTACAATTCATTGAAATCGTTGCTACCCACAGAGACTTACAAAAAATTAAACCTCGTAGATAAAAGAAACTGAAAGAAACTAAATAATGAATTATCTATTGTTGTTAAAAACCATTGTTGACACTGCACGCAGAACATTTCATAGAACCGCGAATAAAGTTGATCCACACGCGAATTAAAATAATTAGATCGCGAACAAAGTTGATCCACACGCGAATGAAAATAATGAGACCGCGAATAAAATTGATCCACACGCGAATTAAAATAATTAGACCGCGAATAAAATAGATCCACACGCGAATTAAAGTAATTGGACCGCGAATTAAAATAATTAGACCGCGAATAAAGTTGATTCACATATGATCCGCGAGTGTGTAGAGAGCTTTTTCGCGGGCCCCCAATAACCCCCTCACAGGCCCCTCAAAGTTGAGCCAGTTCCCGTACCTCCCTACTACTCGCGTAAGGAATTGTCAAATTTTCTAAAATTCAATTCAGAAAACATAAGTCAAACATGTCCATAAAATATAAATTTTCTCCGCCTTATAGTCCTCACTTTAACGGATTGGCAGAAGCTGGTGTGAAATCAGTCAAGCACCATTTAAAAAGAGTAGTTTAGCCAACTTAACTTATGAAGGTAAATGAATACAGTTCTCGTACAGGTCGAGGCTATCTTGAATTCTAGGCCTCTCACTCCTATGTCTTCAGATCCGTTGGATCTTACAGCCCTAACCCTCTCCCATTTCCTTATTGGACGAACATTAACATTGTTACCATCACCTCAAGTCAAAGAAGCCGCTATGATTCCTACTCTATCCAGATACAAAAGAACTCAACAACTTAAAGCTCACTTCTGGGCTCTTTTTTATAAAGAGTATATAACAGAGCTACAGAAGCGTCAAAAATGGCGTAAACAGGGAGAAAAACTACAGATTATATACAGATACATGGATCTACAGATTTTATTCATAACAATGTTACAAGTCATTTACATAATAGTTTAACATAAATTATGGTATGTCAAAATATTCAATTATATAAAGTTATGCGAAAGGAATTATAATAAACATTTAAACGAAAATAACAATAAAAAAAAAAATTAAAAAAAATAAAATAATAATAATTAGACATTCAGAATTGATTTGCATTCTCAGTGGCAGCTCCATGAATTCTTTGAAATCATAGAACTGCATCTGCAAAAGCCAGGTCCTTAGTCTCTCTTTAAATATATTAGCGGAAGAAGCATCTCTTATCCTATGCGGCAGACGGTTGTAGACTGCAGGACCGATCACATAAACAGAATTCTCCGACCTAGATAGCCGATGAGACACCATGCTTAACTTTTCCCGGTGCCGTGTAGTGTACGTATGACGTGTACCCCGTTTGGCAAACGTTTCTAGGTTTTCGTACGTGAAAACAGCTACCTGGTAAATGAGTATGCAAGCGAGAGTCAAAACTCTCTGGCTGAGACGTCGTCCGGCACCCCGGCCATTGCTCGCACTGCTCGTTTCTGCATTACGACGGCTCGGTTTCTGTCAGCTGCTCGTGCCCATAGCTCTGTGCCGTAGGTGAGCAGAGAATGGACAGTCGCGAAGTAACCAACTCTTACAACTTTCTTATCCGCCGTTGCTTCGAGTTGACGCAATGCAAAACAGGCTCGGCCTAGACGGGCGCAGAGACCATCTATATGTAAGTTCCATGAGAAACTGCTGTCGAGGTCGAAGCCCAACAACGTCACTGACGAAACCTGCTTTAGGTCAGAATTTTGTACACGCACTTTTATAGTGGGCGGTGCTCTACCGTTTAAGTTACTATACATAAAGCAGGTTTTGTCCAGATTTAATGCAAGACCGTTGTCTGCGAACCACTCATGTAATTGTTGAGTCACGGAATTATTCGTGCCTTAGAGCTCTGATTGCGACTGTGCGGTCGCTACGCATGCCACATCGTCAGCATACATAAATACATCTCCTTTCGCTATATACGATGGTAAATCATTTAGCAGTATACTAAATAGTGTATTAAAGAGACACGATCACTGTGGCACGCCCATTTCGTTTTCTGTCTCATAGGACTTCACGCGGCCGCTGTCCCCGACCACCACCTGAGTTCTGTCGGACATGAAGGATGTCAGAAGTTCCGCAGTTGGACCTCTGATGCCGTAGTGTTGCAGCTTTAGACGAATTACAGTCTTATCTGCGGTATCGAAAGCGCGGGAGAGATCGCAGCAGATTAACGCTGCGTGCTTACCGCTCTCCCGAGCGTTCATAACACGCCATATCACCTCCCTCACAAGGTCGGTGGTAGAACGGCCTGGCCTGTAAGCGTACTGCCTTTCTGACAGTATTTGTTTCCCGCTCAGGAATGACAACAGTCTGTGATTGAGACCGACCTCAAAAGTCTTACTTAGGTCGGGAACTATTAAAATAGGGCGGTAAGTAGACAGTACTGCCTTGCTGCATTTTACTTTGTATATAGGTACCACCTTTACCTTTTTTAGGATGTAGGGATACTTGCCGTGCGCAAGACAATCATTATACATTACACATACAGCTAGGCAAAACGACGTATTCATTGCTCGGCATTGGCTCGCGGCGCTCCGCAGCGCGTTGCCGCTGACACAAACTCTGTATTTAAGGTGTCGACCAAGACTTGTTTAGACGGAAACGGTTTACCGTCGCGGTTTTTAATCAATTCGGTATAGTCTATAGATTCGCGGTATTTACGGCCCGTTTCGCTATTTATAACAGACCACATAGCCTTGCTTTTATTAGGATGGCTAGTTATAGTTTGATTTATGAATTCGGTTCGTTTCTTTTTAAGTTTTTATTATGTTCAAGTGTCAGATAGTCAACTAATTGTTCTATTTTCTTATGTAATGGATATTTATTTTTTAAATTAATCATGTCAAATACTAAATGTTTATGGTTTAATATGTCAACTTCGATCCATTGTTTATTTATATAGTTCTCTTTTCGAGGTTTTTGTGGATAACAAATGTCGGTTTCACAAATTAATACATTAATAATAGTCTCAGTTAATTTATCGGGGTTTCCTAGGCAAGCATTGACGGTCTCCAGCCAGTCGACAGACTCTAAGGCGGCACAGAAGTTCATAGTACACAACTGGTTATTTAAAGAGCGGCTTAACGGGTGTGCCTCTTGTCCTTTTTTCCGCGAGACAACTACTTTCTGCGCTAGGTGGTCGCTGAGATTTGTAGTGATCGGTGAGACCGTTATATGTTACGTTGGTGGGAAGTTTGATATCACGAGGTCTAGTGTTGTCGAACTGGAACCGACGATACGTGTGGGGAAATTTACATATTGGGTAAAATTATACACAGATAATAAATCGTCAAGCTTTTTCCTCTCAGATGAGTTCGTCATGTAATCAATATTAATGTCACCTAAAATAATTGTGTCTAATTTATCGTTTTAAATTTTAATTAGTAATTTATGCAATAAGTTTAGGAATTCAAGGTCGTTGGTTAAATTCGAATGGTACACTGCGATAACGAGGGTCTCGAAATCAGGCAAGTACACTGCGCACATGTCAAAGATCTGCTCACGCGATAGTTCGCAATAATCCTGTCTCACTACAGCCCGTATACCGCAGCGAACATAAATACAACTTTCACCATGTTAAATGTGTTCTCTACAATAATAAGAAATTAAGTCAAAATTGCTTAGGGCGATACACTGTAACTGCTCCCTGCGGAGCCAGTGTTCTGTTATTACAAGTATATCACATTTCAGCTCATTAAACTATAAAACCTCAAGGTTTCTAGTTTTACTAAGCAGGCAGCAAATGTTTTGATGACAAAGTGAAAGTTTATCAAATTTCTTCGTTACCAATAGGGCCCGTGGTTGCGGTGGTGATGTCGCCATCGTCGGCGATGTTCTGAACGGAATCATTTTTCTTGTACCGCTGACGAAAGGTTGGTGTACGAAACCACTCGCTTATCTTAGTTCCCATAGGCCAAAGCTCTGCCGACATAAAGTAATCGAACTTACTCTCTGGCACCGAAAGGACGAAAGAAGCACAGTGGTCGCGTCTGAGCTTAAGTTTTTCTACGCCGCAACTAACGCCGGGACTTTTCTTTTGCATATATGAGCTAATCACATCGCATGTTGCGTCGGCCTTAAAAAAACAGGCATGCATTTTGCGCTGTCTCTCCACTGTTTTTAGTTCATCGTCGGTGCGACCCGTTCCGGTCAAACTGCGGCGTTTGCTACGACGTTTATTAGCAACTAGTTGCCAGTCATTAGTATATTGCGTATTAATCGGCAATGAGTCAGAGGGTACCGTCGACGAGCCGTCGTCATGCGATCCTGTTACCTCGGTGTGTAGGTAGGTCGGAGTGACTTGGACGGTGTCGGCAGCGTGTGCGTTTCGTTTGTTGCTGGTATGAGTCGTCATGTTGTGAGCGGCGGCGGCGCGGACTGCGCGGTCGCTCGCTCCCCCGCCGCTGGTGCTCGCGGTGGCGGTGACCGGTTTAGTTGTCCGCTCGTTGATTGGCTGCGGTGTTGTGCTGGTTGTGGCTGCGCAATTTTTTCCTTCTACATTATTAAAAGACATACGTTTTGGGTGAAGTTGCGTTGTCCTGCTTACAGTTTCACCGCTAGCGAGTGGAGTTCTTGTCAAGTCATTGCTGATTATTTTATTGAATTTATTGTCCAAACTCTTCAATTCTTCTAAGATTATAGTAACTTTCTGCTCGATGGGAGATAAGTATTTACAAATCAGTTTTTCAAGGGTATCCATTGTTACGTTTGCCATGTTCTGTTAGTAAATAGATAAATAAAACACAGGAATGTGCAATTACACGACCGCACTCGTCGATGACTTACGTATAACCAATCGATGGCTGTTAGAGCGCGTAACCTGCCTTCATCCCGGCTCCGACGGCGTAACCCGAGTGGTCAACGTACACACCAATTCAGGGACTCTAGGAAGAGCTTTGAATCGATTATGCCCGCTGCCAGTTATAGACCAGAACTTAATTCCTGGGGCGGCAAAATGTTGCCGCCTTGCATGTACACGTGTCTCAAGAGCGTATACACGCACACACGCACACCAGTGATAATATAATTATTTAAGAATTTCGCATTATTTCTTCTTATCTACTCCCTCAAGAATATCCAGCACTGCTACCATTGTCACCGCAAAGTACCGGAGTTAATCAACTGGGTATACTACTTATTAAACACAACGGTTTAAGGGTCCTTCTACTTTTGACGATCACGCTTGGGGGGGCGTTACTAACTTTTGACGATCACGCTTGAGGGGCGTTAATAACTTTTGACGATCACGCTTGGCGGGCGTTACTAACTTGTGAAAAGTTTTTTTTTTATTAAAACTTCTTTTTTCAATAGTTTCAACACGATTTGTTTTGCACAAATCATCATTTTATTAATTTACGCGCGAGCAGAGTTCGCGTCGACGCCCAGATTACGTATGATGTAGTGTTGACCGCATGTACCTGAAAAGTCAGGTACTCGGATTGGCTCATTTCATGTGCCTGAACACGGGATCACATCTTTGGCAGCAAACCAGTAACTGGTAAACTTAAAAATAGCTAATGTTAGACATTTCCATTCAATCTCCCATTTTTGGCGACTAGTTAACGTCAAAGTAAGTTTGTGAAACCCAGCTTTAGTCGTTATACAAATGAAAGTAAAAAAATATACAAGAGAATAAACAAACTCAACTCACCTTTTTTCACATTGGCGTTGCCTAAATAGTAACAAACACTCTAGCTTTTGTCTTCTATTTAATAATGCACCGAACTTTTCGTTTTTCTTCATTATAATCCTCAAAATTAATCACAACACAACGCTTAGTGCAATCTACAGCCAACAGCCTACTTCAAAATTAATCACAACACAACGCTTAGTGCAACCTACAGCCAACAATTAATCACAACACAACGCTTAGTGCAACCTACAGCCAACAGCCTACTTCAAAATCAGTTTGGGATACACTAACACTAAATAGTAGACAGCCAATAATCCTCACCGCTCGTTTTGCAGAGTTAGCGAGATAGCAATTTGGACGAGACGGTAAATGCCCGCGTACGATTACGACGAAAAAGCGGATTGCCTTGCATCTAGCCTCCAAGCCCAATGTGCCTTAAAGCACACAGCCTTTCGATCTCGATCACGTGCGTGAGGTAGACGGTGAAGCCCCTGCCCTCCGTCACTGTCGACGAAGTCATACAGGTCATCAAAGACTTTCGAACCCATAAAGCCCCCGGCGCGGACGGTATCTCTAACGATATCCTAAAGCGCATCACTCTTTCCCTTCTTTGCCTTCTAGTAGCGATTTTCAACGCTGCTATCGAAAATTGTACCTTTCCTTCTGAATGGAAAGATGCAATTGTTATAGGCATCCATAAGCCAGGCAAAGCTTGTACCGAGCCGTCCTCCTACGGCCCTATAAATTTATTAAAGACCCTTGGTAAACTATACGAACGCCTCCTCCTCGCTCGCCTACGGAACGCTATAGGCTCCAGAGGCATCTTAATCGACGAGCAGTTCAGCTTCGGTGCCAAACACTTGTGCGTCCACCAAGTCCTTCGTATCACGGAACATGTTCTCACTGGCTTCCAACCAGTATTAGGTAAGCCCCGTCACACAGGCGCTTTCTTCTTCGATGTAGCGAAAGCCTGCGACAAAGTCTGGCACAATGGTTTAACTTATAAACTGTACAACTTTCAGTTGCCAGACCGTTTTGTGCTCATCATACTAGACTACTTGTCGAACCGCAGCTTTCGCTATAAAGTTGAAGGCACTCCCTCTTCCCCCCGTCTTATAGCTCCAGAAGCAGGTGTCCCGCAAGGGTCCATGCTCGCCCTATCTTGTTCCTTCTGTACACAAACCATATTCCTAAAACGATAGGTACCCAATTAGCCCTTTTCGCGGACGATACCGCTATTCATACCACCGATGGGCAAGTGAGTCGAATCCGCTATCACCGCCATAGGCGAATGGTTTCGGAAATGGAGAATCGAAGTGAATCCCGACGAAAGCTCTGCCGTTCTCTTTACCTCAGGCCGCCCTCCGCGGCCATCTCCCCTTTCACTCTTCGGCCGTGCCATTCCTTGGCAAAACAAGACCAAATATCTCAGCTCACAACCCTGGATAGGCGTTTGAACTTCCGCGATCACACCAAAATAGTTAGAGACCGAGCCGCTATTGTCCTAGGTCCTCTATATCCCATGACACAGATACAGATTTTATTCATAACAATGTTACAAGTCATTACATAATAGTTCAACATAAATTATGGTATGTCAAAATATTCAATTATATAAAGTTATGCTGAAGAAATTATAATAAACATTTCAAAAATAACAATAATAAAATTAAAAAAATAAATAAAAAATTAGACATTTAGAATTGTTTTGAATTCACAGTGGCAGCTCCATGAATTCTTTGAAATCATACAACTGCATCTGCAAGAGCCAGGTAATTAGTCTCTCTTTAAATATATATGCGGAAGAAGCATCTCTTATCCGCTGCGGCAGACGGTTGTAGACTGCAGGGGACCGATCACATAAACAGAGTTCCCCGACCTAGATAGCCGATGAGACACCATGCTTAACTTTTTCCGATGCCGTGTAGTATACGTATCACGTGTTCCCTGTTTGGAAAACGTGTCTGTGTTTTCGTACGTGAAAACAGCTACCTGGTAAATGTATATGCAAGCCAGAGTCAAAAATTTGTATTTTGAAAAATACTCTCTGGCTGAGACGTCAAGTACAGCAGCAGCAGTGATAGGCAAGTACAGTAAGATGTCGCTTAGGAATAAGCTGACTCTTTACACCACTTGCATCCGCCCCATACTAGCATATGCTAGCGTCGTTTATGCGTTGTCTAAACGCAATCTCCGCAAACTCTAGACCCTCCAAAACCGTTTTCTCAGAGCGGCCTCCGGAGCCTCCTGGTACGTCCGCAATGCGGACCTACACAGCGACTTTGAGCTCCCCACGATTCCCCAATATTTGAAAAACCTGGCAGTCCGCTTTTTCGAGCGTACACAAAATCACCCGAATCGCTTAATTGTGCAATCCACAACGTATTATCCTCCCGACCGACCTCGGCACGGTCGTAAAACCATCGTTAGGCGGCCTCGGCACGTACTAACGGCCCCAGATGACGATCTTGCTATCCGGATAGAGAGATTAGTCTCAACGACCTCCTCTAATAGGGCCTCCCCCCTAACACGATGCCGACGTCCCCGGGTAGGTTCGTTCTCGCCCCCACTAAATCGCAACCGCACTCGTGTAACGGGGAACTCCCCTCCTGGAGTTGACTCATCTTCGGGTTCGAGACTTACGCCGGTCGAAGGGACGCCCCCGAGACCAACCAAAAACTTTTTTTCAACAACCATAATTTTCTGGCAAAATGTGGTATCAGCCATGAAGAAAAAAGAAGAATCTTTTACAACAATTTATCGGTAAAGTACTTGGTCTTTTACGACAAATAAATTATTATCATAACACAATGTATTAGTTAAAAATTTAGTATCAGCCATGCAGTGTACATTGCCTTTAACTTTTTCATCAACTAACAGATTAACGGTGTGTTTGATAATTTGAAAGAAAATATTGTTTACGCCGCTAACCATTTTTCTCACAGTTAACCCCGAGATAGGTGTGATTTGAAAACTTTATATGCTTTCTGGTTTAAAGAGGCTCAATTTGATATGCGTCACTAAGTGTTACCGCATTTTTATGATAACCCTTTAGGCCGATAAGTATCACATTTTGAAATTTCCTTAAACTCTTATTTTTTTATTATTTAAATAGAAGAGGTATTACACATGTAGCAATATTTATTAATAAGAACAATACAAAATGCTTGTTTCAACAGCATTTCATTGTAATTTTTTCCTCAACTAACAGATTTACGGTGTGTTTGAAATTTTGAAAGAAAATAATTTTTAGGCCGCTAACCATTTTTCTCACAGTTAACCCCGAGATAGGTGTGATTTGAAAACTTCATATGCTTTCTGGTTTAAAGAGGCTCAATTTGATATGCGTCACTAAGTGTTACCGCATTTTCATGATGACTTTTTATGCCAATAAGTATCACATTGTGAAATTTTCTTCAACTTTTATTTTTTTATTATTTAAATAGAAGAAGTATTACACATGTAGCAATATTTATTAATAAGAACAATACAAAATGCTTGTTTCAACAGCATTTGATTGTAACTTTTTCCTTAACCAACTGATTTACGGTGTGTTTGAAATTTTGAAAGAAAATAATTTTTAGGCCGCTAACCATTTTTCTCACACTTAACCCCGAGATAGATGTAATTTGAAAACTTGATATGGTTTCTGGTTTAAAAAGGCTCAATTTGATATGCGTCACTAAGTGTTACCGCATTTTTATGATGACCTTTTAGGCCGATAAGTATCACATTGTGAAATTTTCTTTTACTTTAATTTTTTATTATTTAAATTATATATATATTTGTTTAATTTTTGACCGGTTTCTCATTATTTTTGTCTATTTATTGTTATATCCGTTTTATTCAGTAAATTATTTTATTAAAATCCTTTACTTTTTAATTTGGTCGGATTATAAAAGGCCGCCAACTTAGGCCGCTAACTTCACACCTGTCTTTATTTCAATATATTGATAATTTTAATTTTTTTAAAGGTGATTACAACAAAAAAAATTTGGCGATATCTGTTTATGGTACAAAAAATCTGGGAAGTAATGACCATCATTTTGCGAATATCAAAAATTTTAATATATAGATTCAAAGAGCACGATTCACTAGTGGAAAAAAGTCTATTTTTCCTAAATAGCTTTTACGAAATTTGATAATTAAAGGGTCGATAAAGCACGACTTTAATTTACATAATGGAATGTAGTTGGTTATGTAACCAATGTAACTAACATACATATTGAACAAGGATTAATAATGAATAGGAGAAAACAGCTTTGCAAATTGCGTAATATTAACAATTAATAATTTAAACATAAAAATAGTTGTAATAAGTAGTACAAAAGATCTCAGAAGGGACATTTTCTCCCGTTTTTTAACACTATTTAACGTAAATAGAATTTTTGAAATCGTACTGGTAGTTCCAAGGATTACCCATTACAAAAAAAAATCCTCTTTGTAATATTAGTATAGATACCAAAGCTAGGGCGCGTGGCCTGACGTGTCGTCTTGACGCGATGACGCTTCCGACCGATCGAGACAATCACCAGGCTATTGTGATTTTTTGCGGAGTGAGCCAGCTGTTAAATAAGCACCTACGCTTTTGGTGGCTTGCCTAGTCTATAATTTCACTGAGGTTTTTATTTATCGAGCAAGGGTACATCGCCTGCCGCCATGGAGAATTAAGTCAATCCTTCGGTGGGACGTCGTGACCAACGGACGCTCAACAAAAGAGAGACAAGACGGCGTATCGTGATCGTAAACATTAAACTGCACCATAACATACCTACTACGAGAGACCGCGTGTCGCGTGTCGCTGCGGGTAGTGCACGTGGGTCGGTGCGGGTACGGGTAGTACAACGCGCAGGTCGCGTCGCTCCGCGGTCGCAACTCGCCGCTCGCCTCCCCGCCTCCGCGCCGCGTGCCAGTCTGCGCGTCGCCCGCCCGCGCTCTGCCGCGCCCGCCCTGCCCGCGCGTTTCTGTTGACATCAACCAATATATTCGGGATGCACACTTAATTAAACACAAATTAAATATCAAATTCATTTTGTATTTTTTGCCTAAAATAATCAATTCATACTTCCCGAGTTTACGGTCTTTTTGCACATTCACTTTTTGCTAACATATGTGCGGTAGGTAATTTAAGGAACAAATTTTGTTAATCGTGCAGTGCTTCAGAAAGTAAACAAAGTTGTTGAAGTAAAGGCTGCTCGGTAAGCGGTTTAAACGGAGCCGGTGGCGGCGTGCGTGCTGGGTCGGTCGGTATCGACCCGCGGCTCGCGACGCTGCCCTCCGCGAGTCGATGCGACCTCACGACGTCAGCGAGTGACCTCGACGCTGCGACACACCGCTGCACTGCACTCTGTCGCACCCTATGCTGCTTCCGTTTCTGAGAGGTACCTAACATGATGCCCAAGTTTATATTACTATTTCATGAAAGCAGAATACAGTAAAGGTTCAGAAACTATCTATGCTTGAATGCCTGATTGAATTGAATGTTGATTAGAAGCAGTGTCGGAAAGCTACAAGCAAAGGTAGTGAAAAAGGCAGTACTTTACAAGTCGCAAGTCCGGCCCCATATAGAGTACTGCCGCCATCTCTGGACGGGTGCACCCCGATACCAGCTTGGCCTTTTTGACTCGGCTCAACGACGGGTCGAGAAAATCATCGACGATCCTAAAACTCAAAAGCCGTATCGAGCTCTTAAGTCTAAAATTTGCCTCCCTGTGGTTGCTCTACCGCTTGTACAATGTGATGTGTTCTGAGGAATTGATTAAAATGATGCCCACGGCTATTTTCTACCCTCGCGCCGCTCACCATCGGCAGGGAATTCATCCTCACACCTTAAATGTTCACGTAAAGAGCGGTTTCGGGGTTGGGGGTTTGGGGTTCTTCAAGAAAGAGGTTATTAGAATCTTGAAGGTTCGGCAACGTGCGTGTGATGCCCCTGGTGTTGCAAGCGTCCATAGGCTGCGTTGACCACTTTCCATCAGACGAACCGTGGGCAGCTTGTTTGCCACCTTAGTAGTATAAAACATTGGCCAAGTGCAAGTCGGACTCGGACGTCGGACGGCAAAAAAATCACGTTTGTTGTATGGAAGCCCCCCTTAAATATTTGTTTTATTTTAATTTAATTATAATTATTATTAAAGTGACATAACTAAATATTCTGTGAAAATTTTAAGCGTCTACCTGTTGCCGTCATAGATAGTAGATAGATAGAACCAGCTAAGTACGTGTCGTACATGCACCAAGTTTTATAAATAGAACCAGCTTAGTGCGTGTCGTACATGCGTCGCGTTAGATAGATAGAACCAGCTAAGTACGTGTCGTACACGCATCAAGTTAGATAGATAGAACCAGCTTAGTTCGTGTTGTGCACGCACCAAGTTCGATAGATAGAACCAGCTAAGTACGTGTCGTACACGCACCAAGTTAGATAGAACCAGCTTAGTACGTGTCGTACACGTGCCAAGTTAGGTAGATAGAACCAGCTAAGTACGTGTCGTACACGCATCAAGTTAGATAGATAGAACCAGCTAAGTACGTGTTGTACACGCACCAAGTTAGATAGATAGAACCTGCTAAGTACGTGTCGTACACGCACCAAGTTAGATAGATAGAACCAGCTAAATACGTGTCGTACACGCATCAAGTTAGATAGATAGAACCAGCTAAGTTCGTGTTGTACACGCACCAAGTTATATAGTTTGAACCAGCTAAATACGTGTCGTACACGCATCAAGTTAGATAGACAGAACCAGCTAAGTACGTGTCGTAAACGCACCAAGTTAGATAGATAGAACCAGCTAAGTACGTGTCGTACACGCATCAAGTTAGATAGATAGAACCAGCTAAGTACGTGTCGTACACGCATCAAGTTAGATAGATAGAACCAGCTAAGTTCGTGTTGTACACGCACCAAGTTATATAGTTTGAACCAGCTAAATACGTGTCGTACACGCATCAAGTTAGATAGACAGAACCAGCTAAGTACGTGTCGTAAACGCACCAAGTTAGATAGATAGAACCAGCTAAGTACGTGTCGTACACGCAACAAGTTAGATAGATAGAACCAGCTAAATACGTGTCGTACACGCATCAAGTTAGATAGATAGAACCAGCTAAGTACGTATCGTACACGCACCAAGTTAGATAGATAGAACCAGCTAAGTACGTGTCGTACACGCACCAAGTTAGATAGATAGAACCAGCTAAATACGTGTCGTACACGCACCAAGTTAGATAGATAGAACCAGCTAAGTACGTGTCGTACACGCACCAAGTTAGATAGATAGAACCAGCTAAATACGTGTCGTACACGCATCAAGTTAGATAGATAGAACCAGCTAAGTTCGTGTCGTACACGCATCAAGTTAGATAGATAGAACCAGCTAAGTTCGTGTTGTACACGCACCAAGTTAGATAGTTTGAACCAGCTAAATACGTGCCGTACACGCATCAAGTTAGATAGACAGAACCAGCTAAGTACGTGTCGTAAACACCCCAAGTTAGATAGATAGAACCAGCTAAGTACGTGTCGTACACGCACTAAGTTAGATAGATAGAACCAGCTAAGTACGTGTCGTACACGCATCAAGTTAGATAGATAGAACCAGCTAAGTTCGTGTTGTACACGCACCAAGTTAGATAGATAGAACCAGCTAAATACGTGTCGTACACGCATCAAGTTAGATAGATAGAACCAGCTAAGTACGTGTCGTAAACGCACCAAGTTAGATAGATAGAACCAGCTAAGTACGTGTCATACACGAACCAAGTTAGATAGATAGAACCAGCTAAGTACGTGTCGTACACGCACCAAGTTAGATAGATAGTACCAGCTAAGTACGTGTCGTACACGCATCAAGTTAGATAGATAGAACCAGCTTAGTACGGGTCTTACACATATTATGTAACATAAAAAGAACCAGCTCTTCTACGTTAATTTGTTTTACTTGAAGTTTTGTGCTAGTTTTTTGTCACTCAACTAAAGTATTCTTCTTCGAAATTCAGACCGTTAGAGCAAATTTTCCTTGGCTTTTTCATGGTAGCTGATCAACTAGGGATGGTAGCATGCAATGATTTTCCCTTGCGTTCTGCATAGTCCCACTAGCGTCTACTGAAGCGGACATGCAACGAATTGTAAACCGAGTAAACGAGTGTAGTTTACGGGCCGGATTGAAGATGAATAATAATGAAAACAAAGTTTATGGTTATCTCTAGAAGCATCCATCGCAACCTGAACATATCAGTATCAGGGCAGAACATCGAAAAAGTACGCAAATATAAATACTTAGGCACTTGGCTCACTGAAAGCTGGGATAGCGAACTAGAGATAAAAACTAGGATTGAAATAGCTAGGAGTGCCTTCAAAAGCATAAATAAGGTCCTATGCAACCGAAACTTTAAGATACCCTTGCGCATTCGTCTACTGCACTGTTATGTCTGGCCTATCCTTCTATACGGATGTGAGTCTTGGACAATCAAGGAAAAAATCAGAAAACATATAGAAGCGTTTGAGATGTGGTGCTATAGACGCATGCTGGCTATAAGTTGGACTCAGCGAGTTACCAATGAGGAGGTTCTACGGCGGGTTGGCCGAAAACGCGAAATTTTGCAGACTATGAAAAAGAGAAAAGTTGCATATTTAGGCCATGTGCTAAGGCACCAAAGATATGAGCTGCTGCAACTCATAATGATGGGCAAAGTCGCAGGAAAAAGGAAAGTAGGTCGAAGAAAGAAGTCTTGATTGCTTAACATCAGGAAGTGGACTGGGATCGCGAGTGCAGCTGAACTATCCCGCCTCGCCGTAGACGGGGAGAGAGATTTGCGGAGATTTGCGGAGCTGACTGCCAACCTTCACTAGTTGGAGAGGCACTATTAGAAGAACAAAAGAGCAATTTTTAAGTGGGGTCTGCCGACATAATAGCGAAATATTGACTTTTTGAATTATCTGATCCTGTTTCAGTTTTGTGCTAGTTTTGTGCCGAAAATCAAAAGTTTCGTCCTTAAAAACTCAAGCAGATATCGAAAAAACAAGATTATAGGTATAAAAATAAGCCCTCCTTCGGTAACTGTTCTAAGATCCATTTCACTTAGAGTTTTGTGCTAGTTTTGTGCCGTTTTGTGCCGCCCACTGAAATTTTGTGGTTCAAGGACCGACCGTTAGTACGATTTCAAAGTGGAAGAAAGGAGACAATATTAAGTTTTTAAAAAATCTGCGTCTAAAAGAACTAAATCTTAAAAAGCTTTTGTTTAGCGACACAAAACTTTAAGTAAAACAGTTTTAGAAAAGTAAATTTTCAGGATGTAAATGGTATTAGAATATACAATCTATGTAAAATGTGCAACAGGGAATCTAGTTTCCTTGACACTTTGTGTCTATTTTTGTTTCGGGCCGCTCTTCATTATTTAGAACGCACCTTACGAACGTCGCGTTTTCTGGCAACTCTGTGGTTGTCAGTCTGTTTAGAAGACTGCAAAAATATAACCTAATGAAAATGTTGTGATTTTTAAATTTATATTTAAAATTATATAATACCTACCAAGTGTACTGCGTTAATGTAAAAACATAAGGTGACTGTTTAAGTATTTTACCCTTGTAGGACCAAGGAAAGTACAACATACCTAGTTTGTAAATTTTTACCATTTATACTTTAATACACCGTTCTAGATCCTGTCCCTATTTCTTTGTCTTCTTATACTTATAAGCTGTAATTTAGGGCTCCCTTCGGTCCCGTTACATGACATTAGGACAGACAGACGTGGTGCATGTATGTACAATAACCTACAAACATGAGGTTACCAATACTTAAGGTTTTTAATATATTATTTGCGTTGCGCTATATCCGTCAGCTTTCACGAAACAAGAACATTGTTAGCAAAGCGTGGTTGTTAACCACCGGACCATTGCTAACCTCTGTACTTTAGTTGTACCTAACTACATTTCATATTTGTTCAAGCCTGAACTTACATTTATCACTAATTTTGAAACTTCTCCGACCCAGAGTAATATTTTAATAATGTAGTCTTACTACTGGGTTGGTATACATAAGAACATAACACTTTATTTCTTGAGTAAGTTTTAGGTAAAATTAGTTTTTGTTTGTATTTAACAGATTTTAGTGTTCAAGTTTGGTTTAGTTAAATATTTAATTGATTTCTTGTTTATTCATATAAAATTGTCACACCTAGAACTGTTTTGGCTGTTGGCTCGTGTTGGTTAGCAACGGCTACAGCCTTGATTACAAGGCCGGACAAAAACGATGAAGTATCATCAGAATGAGCAGCTTGATGGTAGAATGAACGCTACCCGTGCTGCATATGAGCAAGCCATTGTGGGCTTTTAGGAAGAAGATGTGACCAAGCTTACAGCGGCTTTAACTGTCATGGTCCAAAACACCTTTTGGCTTCATGGCCTGCATTTTTAAAGGCATCGGTCTACGAATGCAAGTAAAGGATGATTTATAAGCACCACTGTATAGTGCGTTTGGAGTCGGGGCATATGATGCCTGGTTTTGGTAAACCTGTATGCGCCGATTGTGGGGATCACCACCACTGGTTATTTTGCAGATTCATTAAGGGTGGTTTGCACCCCATGAGCTCATACAGGGAAACAGTGGCACAAAGTGGAAGTATTAGAACCGGGGCCCTTTCGCGGGTTAGAGACATTGGCTCACCCCCCTCTTCTCCAACTCGCTTCCCATCGTGCACTGCCTGCCTCGGGCGGGGGTCGCCTTTGAATGTGAGCGCCTTTGATCCTGTTAGTGTTATTTGTCACGTAAATATTTAGAAAATTAAATAAAAAATAAAATAATAAGCAAATTTACTAGGTTTAACTGCAGCCTTGTAATTTGCTACATTAACAAATATAACCACGTAGTTCACGTTCTAATATTTATGTATTTAAGCAACAGTTTAATTGTTAATTAATAATATATTAAGTTTCCAGTTGTGCGGACTGACCCTTCGATATAAATTTCCCGCTTTTTTGGGGATAGTCGTGCGTACAAAGTCGACAACATGTCGGTACTTACACAATATTAGTTTTGATATCAACAAATAGTAAAGAGGGGAAATGAAACAAACCTACTGTACTTTTACCTAACTTAATACAATTTTACACTTATTGTTATGACATTTTCTTAAATCTAAACTAGTCCCTACAAGGAAAATAGTTTTTTATTGTGTACATATGTACTTATTATTAACTTATTATTATGAAACATTACATGACAAAATTATGCATTTTTATATAAATGTTTTTGGATGCAATTTGTGTTGCATTCTTGCAGCGGTGATAACTAAGCCCCCCCCGTCGCCGGGAGTGCGACAATAGTAAGTCTTCACCGCACGTCTTCTATTGGCAACACGATGACTTTCTTGATAGACCTCTGCGCCGCTGGGCAACTGTATGTCAACCACTCTGATGGCTCCGTCCTTACCAGGATGCACCGCTGCTATCCTACCTCTCGGCCATGTGTTTCTGGGGAGGTTGGCATCCCAAATAATGACACAGTCTCCGATCTTTGGTGGTGTTCCCGGATTGCCCTGTGGTCGCCTTGTCTGGAGCGTTGGTAGGCATTCTCGAATCCATCGCTCCCAAAAGATGTCAGCTAGTCGTTGCGCGCGTCGCCATTGTTGACGCGCGTTAAGGTCGCAGTCATCGAAGCTGCCAGGCTGAGGTGTGTGGCTGTTTGACCCCAACAAGATGTGGTTCGGGGTCAACGCCTCGGGTTCGTCAGGTACGCTCGTAATGTGAGTGAGCGGGCGCGAATTGACGGTGTTCTCAGCTTCAGCCAGCAGCGTCGTCAGGATCTCATCACGGGGGTACCTCTCGTGCAAGGTGGTACGCAGAGCTTTGTTTATAGAGCGTACCATGCGTTCCCATGCCCCCCCCCCCAAAGGGGCTAGCGGGGGGGATGAAACGCCATCGTATTTGCCGGTTGACTGCTTCTGTCTGGACAGCGGCAAGGGCCGCCTCTCGCATGTCATGGTCAGCTCCTCGGAAGTTAGTCCCGTTGTCCGACCATATCTCAGTAGGGCAACCCCGGCGCGCGCAGAATCGGCGCAGCGCCTAGATCGCAGAGTCGGTGCTAAGTGTGGCGGCAACCTCCAGGTGTATCGCCCTTGAAGTCAGGCAGGTAAATAGCGCCACCCAGCGCTTCTCATGGTGACGGCCAACCACCACCTCTAGCGGGCCGAAATAATCGACACCGGCAAAGGTGAACGGCCGTGCACTGTGCGCGAGACGGGCGGACGGCTAATCGCCTACGGGCGGACTAGCGGGTTTAGCTTGTATAATTTTGCAATACAAGCACGTATGCACTTTTTGTCTGACCCCAGATCGTAACTTAGGACCCCAGTAACACTGTCTTAGTTCGTTTAAAATTGTAGTAGCACTTGCGTGGTTCATTTGTTCGTGTTTACGCAATATTAACAGTTCTATATACCTATGGTTGTAATCTATTATCACTGGGTGAACGAACTTACTATTTACGTTTTTTGTGGCTTCAATACGACTATTTAGTTTTAAAAGTCCATTTTCATCGATAAATACAGTTACGGCGTAGAGCCGGTCGTTATTTCTAGTCACTGACTCAGTTAAACAAATTTTATTCACTCTGTTTAGTTCTTTTTTAAAACACTCGCGTTGCATACATTTTAGCCACAGAAATTCAGCTCGGTTCATTAGCTCGGTAGGTATTTGGCGATAACAAAGTTCACTGACCGCGTTGTGTGTTTTATCTTTATTATTATTAAAACTCACGAAGTTTTTCGGTTTCTTATTTTTAATACGATTCATTGCGTTTATATTGACGGGAACTGTTCGTAAAATTTTTGATTTTAATATTTCAATGAATTGTAACACTCGCGCTGTGGTACGAATAAGTCTTAACCACTTTGAAAAACGGTTAATGTCCGGTAGCACCACTTTTAAACAGTTAATTTTATTCGAATTTACACTTTTAATTTTATTTAATGAGTCTGTTTGTTTTTCACTGCACTGTTTTTTAGAGTTATTTTCACTTGTGAAGAGTACACTTTCTGGTGGCGATGGTGTCAGCGACACCGGCTGGTGCGGCCAAGTCTCCTCTGAGCCCCGTAGGAACTCAGGCCCACAGAACCATCTGTGTTCGGCGGAGAGTTTGCTGGATATAGGCCTCGTCGCATCGTCGGCCGGGTTCTGCTGCTCGTTGTTCTGGCATTCGTCGTACTTGGCTGCGTTTTTTCATTTTCATTTGTCCATAGCAATGGTGCCGGTAGCCTACCTTCGGGTAGGTGTTCGATTTATTTTTCTGAATACTCGATGGCACACGGTTCGGGATCTTGCTTCATGGATTTCGGTTCCGTATTCAATGATTCGGGTTTGAAAAAATCTTTCGTTGGTTCTTCGACAGCGGCGTGAGTGCATACATTTTCGCTGTCGGTAAATGTTCTTTGACGTTCCATGTAGCACCCATCCTAGCCTAGTTTTTGACGCGACTGGTTGGTTTGGGCGACCTCTCTTGACCTTTCTTGAGATAATGTATTCCCAGTTGTCTTGTCCAATCAACATAGTGAGAACGGCATGGTCATAGGTCAGCTGATCGGCAATACCATTGAGGTGTTTGCAACTTTCGATGTCGGCTCGCTTTATCTTTTGCGTCGTGATGTTCAAGTATGGAACTGTTTTTAGAGACCGTATTAACAGCTGATTTTCTTGGTCGCGGCCTCGGACATTGAATGAGACAATTTTGCTATTTTTTGCTTCAATTTTCTGACCAGAAATGCCTCGAACTGTCATTGGTTTTACTGGACCGGTGGCTCCGATTTTCTCCGTCAACTCGTCCGTCAAAATGGTGACGCTAGAACCTTCATCAAGTAGGCAGTAGGTGTTGACGTCTCCCTTGGGACCGGAGACAACAACAGGTGCTATTTTCAGCAGCACCTTTCCTTCAGCGGTTGCCGTGGCAACGTGCTCGATTGTTGGTTCTGGCGGCGGTGACGGCAAAGCGAGTTGGGCGGACTCTTCGGTGATGGTCGGCCGTTCTGTTCGCTCTTTTATCTCATGGTGTGAAAACTTGCACCCTTTTACACCACATGGTCTCGCGCAGCAAGTGTCTTTGCGATGTGAGCCGCTTATGCATTGAAAACAAAAACGTATTTTCTTTACGATTTCCCACCGTTCAGACACGCTTTTCTTTGAAAAAGTGGGACATCTCGACAGTCTGTGGTCGTCTTTGCACAGTGGACACGTCGTAGGCCCTCTTTGTTTCGTTTCAGCAGTGTGAAAAACTTTTTCGGTAGGTCTCGCAAAGTTTTTTCGTTCCGTAGTACGCTCCTTTTCTGGCAGCGCGTAGCTTCCGCATTTGCCCGCTTCTATGTTGAGAAAATCGGCCATTTTCTTGAGTTCTGGTACGTCATCTGACCGTCCAGCTCTGTAGTCGAACCATTTTGATCTCAACATAGGAGTTAGCTTTTCACATACTACTCGCGCCATCTCTGGGTTGTAAAGGTACTCGCGTTTGTTCAGTGCTTCTATCGTGGCGACACTGTTGCTTATTTTGCATGCAAAAATGCACAATTCACGTGGCGATTCGTTCAATTTATGTGCGGTTCTCATTTTGTCCATCTCTGACATAATTATTATCTTAGGTCTTCCAAACCTGCGTTCAAGCGTTGACATTATAACTTCCGCTTCTGGGTCGACTAGTAGTAAACTGGACACTGTTTCTTTTGCCGCAAACTGTAGGCTTCTCCGTAGCCTAGCTACATTCTCTACTGTGGAGAAATATTTCGCTGTACTCTGGTAAGACGATCGATAATTTAACCATTCGCTTGTGTTTCCCGTAAACGTTGGTAGTTCCTGAACGTACTGAGGGGCGGCGCTAGGTGTATTATTCTGTCGCACGGCTTGCGCTAATGCATTTGCCAGCATAGCTACATCGACGGTCGAACTTCCTTCCATTTTCCGTATGGATTTTTCCTTGATAATCTTCCTGCCGGTTTTGTTCGACGTCGGTCAATTTCCGTTTTTTTTTTTTTTGTGCGATGGTGGCGCCCCCTGATGGGGATTTTCTGCGATTGCTAATAATGCAGGTGGCCCCTGCTGCTCTTCGATCCACTCTCTTACCCGTGATTCACTCTCGACGCTCTCGCGGTCGTCGGAGTCTGACGACTCATCAGCCATTCTGGCCAGTTGTGCTTTCGTTAGTTCTGCTTGGGCGTGTATCTCTTCCAGTTTTAGTCGTGCAAATTCTTCAATTAACTCTCTTTTTCGAGATCTGCTTTCAGACTTCCTTGACCCGGCGATGCTCTTCGGCGGGTCAGGTACGGAGTTGGGCTGTTCTATGGCGGTGACGACGCTAATCTGTGCTTCTCTCGCGGCGTCGGTGGTGGACGCTGTCGTCGTCGTGGTTGGCCCTGACGACCAAGTATGCGTGGTCGTTTCTCCGGTCGTGGCGGTGTCGTCAGTCTGCGTGGCTGACGCGTCTTCATGCGTCTCGGCTGCGCCTTTACAGCTTCTTGTAACTGGTATCTTTCTGGGCTCTTTCGGTTGCAATGGACCAAACTTCTTCAGCAACCGAAATTGCTGGTTCTTCCAAAATTCGGCTCGAAGCTGACCAAATTGTGCGGACAGACCCTTCGATATCTGTGGCACAAGGTTTTGCCCGTGACAAGGAGTTTCTTCTTAGGCGCTTGAGATATTAAAACGCGTATATGCACACAACAGACCGATTTAATTTTTTATCTTATGCTTCTAACTTAAATTCTAACACATTCGAATTCGAAAGTGTAGGTATATCTACCTAGCTATATATCGCTACTGACTGAGTTGGGGTCTCTATCGGCTATTGCCATCACAGCCACACGATTTTCGGCTTGACTATAAAATAACGCTGTTTTACATTTTTAGGTTTTATAGCCAAACGGTAGGAGCTATAATGACGATTTAGGTGTCCTAAGATAGATCTTTCGGAGGCGGTTCCAACGGTGCATAGTGGTATGTTCCATCGTCTACGGTTAGGCCGTAGTGAGAGAAGAGCTGAAATTCTAGCTCTCAGGGCTTTCTGCCTATACTAGATGACTACAGACTTTGTGCTATATGTCAAAAAATGGACCTAAAATTCGGACATACCTTTTCGTGTTTTTGGTGTCTGTCAGTATGTTAAATCATAAAAAAATGTGTGATACAAGTTTTCAGGATTTTCCTTGTGCTCCTGTACTTCAGGGCTTAAAGTTACCTGTATGAAACCTATTTATCTCGGTAGATGCCTATGAAGGGTATCTAGTGATGCATTTATCTTTATCCTATGTAACCCGGTTGCTGAGTTATAAGCTATTGTATTTCATAAGTTTACACGTAATTTGCGCCCTAACCATACTACTTATCGTAACAGTATAGATACCTACGTGTAGGGGCAAAGGTGTGCTTTTAACCTGTAATGCTTATTTTAGGCATAGCCTAAGGACTTAATGACCCTAGCCAGGTAAAGTTTTAGACAATCTTTCTCTTTTTTACACTCATCCCTTTTGTATCTCTATCGCAGTCTATTATCATAGGAGTGAGGGAGAAAGAATGTACAATACTCAACACGCTAACTATTTTTACCTGTAACTTAATAACCGTACATACGGTCTATATAAAACTTTACATAGTAGTTCTGTACATTTTTGCACAACAAATGACATATGTTTTACATACATATATTAAACTAAATTTCCCGCTTTTTTGGGGATAGTCGTGCGTACAAAGTCGACAACATGTCGATACTTACACAATATTAGTTTTGATATCAACAAATAGTAAAGAGGGGAAATGAAACAAACCTACTCTACTTTTACCTAACTTAATACAATTTTACACTTATTGTTATGACATTTTCTTAAATCTAAACTAGTCCCTACAAAGAAAATAGTTTTTTATTGTGTAAATATATACTTATTATTAACTTATTATTATTAAACATTACATGACAAAATTATGCATTTTTATATAAATATTTTTGGATGCAATTTGTGTTGCATTCTTGCAGCGGTGATAACACCATTATTCCATAACAATAGGCCTGTAACGTTTTAAGATACATATATTATTGTAAATTATTTAAACAAAATATATTCAAATAGTATCTGGACAGTTAAGTATAATTTCGTACAAACCTATATTACTAGAAGATAACGACAAGTGTCGTTACACCTCCTAAGTTGCCTTTGGGTGGGGGCCCTTCACCTCCCTGACTCTCTCTCTCCTTTAAAGTAAGTTTTGCACACCTTCTAGACTCTCAAGAGTCCTTATCGATTGGGCAGGAAGCGCACACCAGATATAGGAGGTTTTCACCGCCTATTGCGGAGTAGCAAGTTCTGACATAATTTCAACTTTACGCCGCGTTTTGTCAGGCAAAGAGATAGTGATCTTGCCGTCGTTAGACCAACATTTGTTTATTTCAAAGTGTTTGCGAGCCGTAATAAAGACTTGATGTCGTAACTTGGTCAAAAACTCTGAAACTGTGATTCCAGTATTCTTGAGTGCTGACTTACTATCCCATACTTGTACTCTCTGTTGGTAACTGTAAAATCTGACCAATATTGGCCGTGTTTTATCTCTAAATGTATCCAAGCGATGACAACTTCTAAATCTTTTAGGCCCAAATCAGACAGTTTCATCTTGTCGGTTAATACCTGCATGACTACCTCACTTTCTTTCTCTTGGTTGTTTTCAGGTAAACCGTGAAACAGGAGAACCTTTTTTCGTGCAGAGGTCTCAAATTTATCCAATCCAAGGACCAATTGTTCCATTTGTGACTTTAAGATGGATATTGTTTTCCAGACAAAAGTTTTGAATTGATTGTAATCTTGGGTCAGTGAAATGATGTCTGGTTGAACAGGAGCTGCAGTATTGCCTATTCTTTAAAGATTAGATTCATATTCACCCATATGTGATTGGAACAGCTTGGCTAATTCATCCATATTGTTGGAAAGCTTTGTGTAAGGATCCATGTTGATAGTGACTTTGTAGTAAAACAATGACTTTGTAGTAAAACAATATGACTTTTAGTTAGTGAATTGAAGAACCAGTAGGTGTATTAGGGTGTTAGAGCCAACTTTATCACAACATATAAAAAATAAGAAAGCTTATGTAAATTATTTTTAATTAAAATCTCAGGAGCTCAGTTTTGTGTGTCTGGCTGTTACACCTACCCACCGAAAAAGAAAATTATTAATAGTAGTTCAGTCATTAATTTTCTTAGACAGCTAGTCACATATACTGGGCCAGCTTACAGATGTTATGAGTTTTAATGTTTTTTGCGTGAATGGGAAGTAGAACAGGTAACTTCGTCGCCGTATTACAGTCAGTCCAATAGAAAAAGTGAAAGGACTGTACAAACAGTCAGACATACGTTAAAAAAATGTGCAGATTCAGGCCAAGATTTCTATCTTAGTTTATTAATTTATAGATTCTCCTGCTCAGATCCTTATAGGTAGACGTTTAAATATGAAGTTACCCATAATCTCTGAATTGTTACGAGAACCAGTGGACAATGTTAAGAATTATGATTCAATTCAATTCTATATAGACAAAAAACAAAATTATATCAGGACAGACATGCTCAGCCACTCGCCCCTTTGCTTCCCGGCGACAAGGTTATATTAGCTGATGGAAAATGTCGAAAACCCGTAACTATAGTAAAAAGTGACGATGTTGAATACAATATAGAATTCTGCCAGATAGTTGAGCAATATCCTGCTCTCTATGTCCACACTAAGTCGGAGTACTGTAATAGAAGTGTGCAAGATATTCATATAATTTTTCCATTATCTTAAGATATCTATGCTCTTGTGTTAATTTCCAAACAGGGTGCACCCAATATCTTCTTTGTCTCTACATATTAATAAGTTGCAGCAAAGCAAGCGCATCTTCAACTCCTGAAGAGGAATACATGCTGTCGCAATAACATCAGCTTCTATAATGACAGACCCGGGCATATCGTCGCCTCTTATGTGTAATATAATGTCGCGTCCGTGCCTTATCCGTGCCACGCCTGCGCCGCGCCCGCACTATGCCCGCGCCTTATGCCCCTTCTGTGTGTTTTGCGCTTAAAGACGCGCTGCCAGTCAGCGGAGCGCCCCCACAGTTCGACTCCATACTGCAACAGTGAGTTGCACTGCCTCCCTAGATACCACACTCGACAGACGGTTAAGGGCGAAGCAGGCGCTGCCTAGTTTTTTGCATAGCTTATCAATATGCCATCGCCAAGTCAATCCGCTGTCAATTTCGAAGCCCAGGCGTGGACACACCGGCCGGTGTCAATCTTAAAATATAAATAAATTTATTTATGTCAAAATATAAAATTGCATCGCTATGACGATAAGTCAAGTTGTACAGATGTAAATTCATGTCAAATATATGCCTATTTAGTTAAGCAGTGGAGCTTGAAGAATATGGAAAACCGCTTATTATGAATGTCAGGCATATTGTCAGCCAAACAAATCTTTAAGCTTTATATAAACCTTTGACAGTAACTGAATATGAAATGTATGTTATTTAAGGTTCGATGCTGTTATCAGGCTTTGTCAAGTTACCAAATAAAATATTTTATTTTCGCGAAGATAATGACATGCCTAAAATGCAATCGATTAGATTGAATTAATTCTCCAACATTTTCTCTCTTGCGCATTTGAACAACAGCATTGAGCGCAGTGTTTCATCTAATAGATTGAACAAATCGCATCCTCTTCTTGAAAGCCTTGGCGAAAAGAAGCTTACTTCCTAAACTCACATCAAGGACGCAAGCCAGCAAATCCATTGTCTATAATCAGACACGACGGCAGAGATTTGTCCCAATAAATAGAAAACGGCGGTGTGCTTACCGAGGTGGAGGAAATAGTAAATTTCAATGTCAGAAATGTGATGCAGGCCTTCACCCCAAATTTCACATGGCGTATGCCATGCCATAAACTGAAATATGTTTCTTTTCTTTTAATTTTTATAAAACATTTGATCACAAAACTCGTATTTTTATTTAAATCTGTTTTTAACATCGACTGTGTTTGCCACGCATAGAGTCCGATTTATCGGGCGGGCTATAAGATCTGAACTATCACATAAAAAAAAAGATATTTTGTCATTAAATCATCAAAGACACTCTAAATGATATTATATTATAGTTATCATAATGCACGACGCACGACGTACGACGCACGACGCACGGCAGTGCAAACAAAATGCATCGGCCAGTATCGAAGTTATTTTGTGACGTCAGGACTCGTACTAGCGATTATGTCATGGCGCCAAAAATTTATAAATAACCTATTTTTTTGGTTAATTTATTTCCGACACCAAAACATATCAATAATTTTTTTTTTACTAAAGTATCAATCACTCGTAAACTTTAGAATTGTGCAAACCTTAATTCGAAACCATTTAGTATTTTAGACTAATACCACTAATACACATCTAAATGTCTGTTCTGAAAATATAAACCTGTTACCTAGATACAAATATCTCAGTTTGCTGTAAAATATTTTTTAAATTTTCTAATAAAATTACCTATAAAAAAATAAAGGACTAACTCAGTATTTCCAATCCAGGAACCACGATCATTTTAATATCGCTTAAAAATTACGTTATTCCTCAGCACCTTACTAACTATGAATAACAAGACCACAACAGAAATGTTTGAATATAAATAACGTTATTCCTCAGCACCTTACTAACTATGAATAACAAGACCCCATCAGAAATGTTTGAATATAAATAACGTTATTCCTCAGCACCTTACTAACTATGAATAACAAGACCCCAACAGAAATGTTTGAATATAAATAACGTTATTCCTCAGCACCTTACTAACTATGAATAACAAGACCCCAACAGAAATGTTTGAATATAAATAACGTTATTCCTCAGCACCTTACTAACTATGAATAACAAGACCCCAACAGAAATGTTTGAATATAAATAACGTTATTCCTCAGCACCTTACTAACTATGAATAACAAGACCACAACAGAAATGTTTGAATATAAATAACGTTATTCCTCAGCACCTTACTAACTATGAATAACAAGACCCCAACAGAAATGTTTGAATATAAATAACGTTATTCCTCAGCACCTTACTAACTATGAATAACAAGACCCCAACAGAAATGTTTGAATATAAATAACGTTATTCCTCAGCACCTTACTAACTATGAATAACAAGACCCCAACAGAAATGTTTGAATATAAATAACGTTATTTCTCAGCACCTTACTAACTATGAATAACAAGACCACAACAGAAATGTTTGAATATAAATAACGTTATTCCTCAGCACCTTACTAACTATGAATAACAAGACCCCAACAGAAATGTTTGAATATAAATAACGTTATTCCTCAGCACCTTACTAACTATGAATAACAAGACCACAACAGAAATGTTTGAATATAAATAACGTTATTCCTCAGCACCTTACTAACTATGAATAACAAGACCCCAACAGAAATGTTTGAATATAAATAACGTTATTCCTCAGCACCTTACTAACTATGAATAACAAGACCCCAACAGAAATGTTTGAATATAAATAACGTTATTCCTCAGCACCTTACTAACTATGAATAACAAGACCCCAACAGAAATGTTTGAATATAAATAACGTTATTCCTCAGCACCTTACTAACTATGAATAACAAGACCCCAACAGAAATGTTTGAATATAAATAACGTTATTTCTCAGCACCTTACTAACTATGAATAACAAGACCCCAACAGAAATGTTTGAATATAAATAACGTTATTCCTCAGCACCTTACTAACTATGAATAACAAGACCCCAACAGAAATGTTTGAATATAAATAACGTTATTCCTCAGCACCTTACTAACTATGAATAACAAGACCCCAACAGAAATGTTTGAATATAAATAACGTTATTCCTCAGCACCTTACTAACTATGAATAACAAGACCCCAACAGAAATGTTTGAATATAAATAACGTTATTCCTCAGCACCTTACTAACTATGAATAACAAGACCACAACAGAAAGGTTTGAATATAAATAACGTTATTCCTCAGCACCTTACTAACTATGAATAACAAGACCACAACAGAAATGTTTGAATATAAATAACGTTATTCCTCAGCACCTTACTAACTATGAATAACAAGACCCCAACAGAAATGTTTGAATATAAATAACGTTATTCCTCAGCACCTTACTAACTATGAATAACAAGACCACAACAGAAATGTTTGAATATAAATAACGTTATTCCTCAGCACCTTACTAACTATGAATAACAAGACCCCAACAGAAATGTTTGAATATAAATAACGTTATTCCTCAGCACCTTACTAACTATGAATAACAAGACCACAACAGAAATGTTTGAATATAAATAACGTTATTCCTCAGCACCTTACTAACTATGAATAACAAGACCCCAACAGAAATGTTTGAATATAAATAACGTTATTCCTCAGCACCTTACTAACTATGAATAACAAGACCCCAACAGAAATGTTTGAATATAAATAACGTTATTCCTCAGCACCTTACTAACTATGAATAACAAGACCCCAACAGAAATGTTTGAATATAAATAACGTTATTCCTCAGCACCTTACTAACTATGAATAACAAGACCCCAACAGAAATGTTTGAATATAAATAACGTTATTTCTCAGCACCTTACTAACTATGAATAACAAGACCACAACAGAAATGTTTGAATATAAATAACGTTATTCCTCAGCACCTTACTAACTATGAATAACAAGACCCCAACAGAAATGTTTGAATATAAATAACGTTATTCCTCAGCACCTTACTAACTATGAATAACAAGACCACAACAGAAATGTTTGAATATAAATAACGTTATTCCTCAGCACCTTACTAACTATGAATAACAAGACCCCAACAGAAATGTTTGAATATAAATAACGTTATTCCTCAGCACCTTACTAACTATGAATAACAAGACCCCAACAGAAATGTTTGAATATAAATAACGTTATTCCTCAGCACCTTACTAACTATGAATAACAAGACCCCAACAGAAATGTTTGAATATAAATAACGTTATTCCTCAGCACCTTACTAACTATGAATAACAAGACCCCAACAGAAATGTTTGAATATAAATAACGTTATTTCTCAGCACCTTACTAACTATGAATAACAAGACCCCAACAGAAATGTTTGAATATAAATAACGTTATTCCTCAGCACCTTACTAACTATGAATAACAAGACCCCAACAGAAATGTTTGAATATAAATAACGTTATTCCTCAGCACCTTACTAACTATGAATAACAAGACCCCAACAGAAATGTTTGAATATAAATAACGTTATTCCTCAGCACCTTACTAACTATGAATAACAAGACCCCAACAGAAATGTTTGAATATAAATAACGTTATTCCTCAGCACCTTACTAACTATGAATAACAAGACCACAACAGAAAGGTTTGAATATAAATAACGTTATTCCTCAGCACCTTACTAACTATGAATAACAAGACCCCAACAGAAATGTTTGAATATAAATAACGTTATTCCTCAGCACCTTACTAACTATGAATAACAAGACCCCAACAGAAATGTTTGAATATAAATAACGTTATTCCTCAGCACCTTACTAACTATGAATAACAAGACCACAACAGAAATGTTTGAATATAAATAACGTTATTCCTCAGCACCTTACTAACTATGAATAACAAGACCACAACAGAAATGTTTGAATATAAATAACGTTATTCCTCAGCACCTTACTAACTATGAATAACAAGACCCCAACAGAAATGTTTGAATATAAATAACGTTATTCCTCAGCACCTTACTAACTATGAATAACAAGACCCCAACAGAAATGTTTGAATATAAATAACGTTATTCCTCAGCACCTTACTAACTATGAATAACAAGACCCCAACAGAAATGTTTGAATATAAATAACGTTATTCCTCAGCACCTTACTAACTATGAATAACAAGACCCCAACAGAAATGTTTGAATATAAATAACGTTATTTCTCAGCACCTTACTAACTATGAATAACAAGACCACAACAGAAATGTTTGAATATAAATAACGTTATTCCTCAGCACCTTACTAACTATGAATAACAAGACCCCAACAGAAATGTTTGAATATAAATAACGTTATTCCTCAGCACCTTACTAACTATGAATAACAAGACCACAACAGAAATGTTTGAATATAAATAACGTTATTCCTCAGCACCTTACTAACTATGAATAACAAGACCCCAACAGAAATGTTTGAATATAAATAACGTTATTCCTCAGCACCTTACTAACTATGAATAACAAGACCCCAACAGAAATGTTTGAATATAAATAACGTTATTCCTCAGCACCTTACTAACTATGAATAACAAGACCCCAACAGAAATGTTTGAATATAAATAACGTTATTCCTCAGCACCTTACTAACTATGAATAACAAGACCCCAACAGAAATGTTTGAATATAAATAACGTTATTTCTCAGCACCTTACTAACTATGAATAACAAGACCCCAACAGAAATGTTTGAATATAAATAACGTTATTCCTCAGCACCTTACTAACTATGAATAACAAGACCCCAACAGAAATGTTTGAATATAAATAACGTTATTCCTCAGCACCTTACTAACTATGAATAACAAGACCCCAACAGAAATGTTTGAATATAAATAACGTTATTCCTCAGCACCTTACTAACTATGAATAACAAGACCCCAACAGAAATGTTTGAATATAAATAACGTTATTCCTCAGCACCTTACTAACTATGAATAACAAGACCACAACAGAAAGGTTTGAATATAAATAACGTTATTCCTCAGCACCTTACTAACTATGAATAACAAGACCCCAACAGAAATGTTTGAATATAAATAACGTTATTCCTCAGCACCTTACTAACTATGAATAACAAGACCCCAACAGAAATGTTTGAATATAAATAACGTTATTCCTCAGCACCTTACTAACTATGAATAACAAGACCCCAACAGAAATGTTTGAATATAAATAACGTTATTTCTCAGCACCTTACTAACTATGAATAACAAGACCACAACAGAAATGTTTGAATATAAATAACGTTATTCCTCAGCACCTTACTAACTATGAATAACAAGACCCCAACAGAAATGTTTGAATATAAATAACGTTATTCCTCAGCACCTTACTAACTATGAATAACAAGACCCCAACAGAAATGTTTGAATATAAATAACGTTATTCCTCAGCACCTTACTAACTATGAATAACAAGACCACAACAGAAATGTTTGAATATAAATAACGTTATTCCTCAGCACCTTACTAACTATGAATAACAAGACCCCAACAGAAATGTTTGAATATAAATAACGTTATTCCTCAGCACCTTACTAACTATGAATAACAAGACCCCAACAGAAATGTTTGAATATAAATTACGTTATTCCTCAGCACCTTACTAACTATGAATAACAAGACCACAACAGAAATGTTTGAATATAAATAACGTTATTCCTCAGCACCTTACTAACTATGAATAACAAGACCCCATCAGAAATGTTTGAATATAAATAACGTTATTCCTCAGCACCTTACTAACTATGAATAACAAGACCCCAACAGAAATGTTTGAATATAAATAACGTTATTCCTCAGCACCTTACTAACTATGAATAACAAGACCCCAACAGAAATGTTTGAATATAAATAACGTTATTCCTCAGCACCTTACTAACTATGAATAACAAGACCCCAACAGAAATGTTTGAATATAAATAACGTTATTCCTCAGCACCTTACTAACTATGAATAACAAGACCCCAACAGAAATGTTTGAATATAAATAACGTTATTCCTCAGCACCTTACTAACTATGAATAACAAGACCCCAACAGAAATGTTTGAATATAAATAACGTTATTCCTCAGCACCTTACTAACTATGAATAACAAGACCACAACAGAAAGGTTTGAATATAAATAACGTTATTCCTCAGCACCTTACTAACTATGAATAACAAGACCCCAACAGAAATGTTTGAATATAAATAACGTTATTCCTCAGCACCTTACTAACTATGAATAACAAGACCCCAACAGAAATGTTTGAATATAAATAACGTTATTCCTCAGCACCTTACTAACTATGAATAACAAGACCCCAACAGAAATGTTTGAATATAAATAACGTTATTCCTCAGCACCTTACTAACTATGAATAACAAGACCCCAACAGAAATGTTTGAATATAAATAACGTTATTTCTCAGCACCTTACTAACTATGAATAACAAGACCCCAACAGAAATGTTTGAATATAAATAACGTTATTCCTCAGCACCTTACTAACTATGAATAACAAGACCACAACAGAAATGTTTGAATATAAATAACGTTATTTCTTAGCACCTTACTAACTATGAATAACAAGACCCCAACAGAAATGTTTGAATATAAATAACGTTATTCCTCAGCACCTTACTAACCATGAATAACAAGACCACAACAGAAATGTTTGAATATAAATCTATTTTTTGGGTACGAAATTCCAATTTTAGGGTCGCTACGTGCTCCAATCCAAAACATAAAGTATTGTTACAGCCTACTTTAAAATTATGCAGACGTCAAGTCAATATTGATTTAAAAATAATAAAATATAACAGTTTAGACGATTTAAAAGTGTTTTGTAAACAAATTTTAAATAAAGATGTTTTTGACTTTGACCTTGAAATGCTTCTCACCTCTCATCAATAACAAATATCACAACATGTACAATTGTATTTTTTTTTGTTTTATTCAAATTTAGTAATAAAATCTGTGACAATGTATTGTTAATAATTATCTATAAAGGTTACCATCCCTTTTTTTATTTTTTATATTTTGTAGAATGATATATGTATAACATACGTATTTAAATACATATTAAATTAATTGCAGCATACACACGAATACATTTCAATATGTATCCTCTATATTTAACGCGCGCTAGACCCGTGTGGGTGCCTAGTGAGTGCGTAAGCGCAAACATTCTTCTTAGTAAGTAGGTATAGACTTGTGGCTAAAAGTGGGAAGTGTGGGTTGATATACTCATTCCGTTAGTTCCTTGTTTCAATATACTAAGGTCACAAATAAGCATTCGGCTAGCCTCGTGTTAAGCAGTCACGGTGGCTAGCGATGCGATGGTAGAGAGGGGACCGGACGAGTGCATAAATTTTAACAATTCCTCAGATATATACGATGGTTAACAAACATCAACTTATCCACTGATTTTATCTCGACTAGTATTGGCAAAAGTCATCAGTTGGCAGACTCTTTGGTAATTTGGTTGAGACTGGCCTTTTAGTAAAGTAAAATAAAATATCAGAAGTCGTAGTAACGTCATTTACTAACTATGAATAACAAGACCACAACAGAGATGTTTGAATATAAATAACGTTATTTCTTAGCACCTTACTAACTATGAATAACAAGACCCCAACAGAAATGTTTGAATATAAATAACGTTATTCCTCAGCACCTTACTAACCATGAATAACAAGACCACAACAGAAATGTTTGAATATAAATCTATTTTTTGGGTACGAAATTCCAATTTTAAGGTCGCTACGTGCTCCAATCCAAAACATAAAGTATTGTTACAGCCTACTTTAAAATTATGCAGACGTCAAGTCAATATTGATTTAAAAATAATAAAATATAACAGTTTAGACGATTTAAAAGTGTTTTGTAAACAAATTTTAAATAAAGATGTTTTTGACTTTGACCTTGAAATGCTTCTCACCTCTCATCAATAACAAATATCACAACATGTACAATTGTATTTTTTTTTGTTTTATTCAAATTTAGTAATAAAATCTGTGACAATGTATTGTTAATAATTATCTATAAAGGTTACCATCCCTTTTTTTATTTTTTATATTTTGTAGAATGATATATGTATAACATACGTATTTAAATACATATTAAATTAATTGCAGCATACACACGAATACATTTCAATATGTATCCTCTATATTTAACGCGCGCTAGACCCGTGTGGGTGCCTAGTGAGTGCGTAAGCGCAAACATTCTTCTTAGTAAGTAGGTATAGACTTGTGGCTAAAAGTGGGAAGTGTGGGTTGATATACTCATTCCGTTAGTTCCTTGTTTCAATATACTAAGGTCACAAATAAGCATTCGGCTAGCCTCGTGTTAAGCAGTCACGGTGGCTAGCGATGCGATGGTAGAGAGGGGACCGGACGAGTGCATAAATTTTAACAATTCCTCAGATATATACGATGGTTAACAAACATCAACTTATCCACTGATTTTATCTCGACTAGTATTGGCAAAAGTCATCAGTTGGCAGACTCTTTGGTAATTTGGTTGAGACTGGCCTTTTAGTAAAGTAAAATAAAATATCAGAAGTCGTAGTAACGTCATTTACTAACTATGAATAACAAGACCACAACAGAGATGTTTGAATATAAATAACGTTATTTCTTAGCACCTTACTAACTATGAATAACAAGACCCCAACAGAAATGTTTGAATATAAATAACGTTATTCCTCAGCACCTTACTAACCATGAATAACAAGACCACAACAGAAATGTTTGAATATAAATCTATTTTTTGGGTACGAAATTCCAATTTTAAGGTCGCTACGTGCTCCAATCCAAAACATAAAGTATTGTTACAGCCTACTTTAAAATTATGCAGACGTCAAGTCAATATTGATTTAAAAATAATAAAATATAACAGTTTAGACGATTTAAAAGTGTTTTGTAAACAAATTTTAAATAAAGATGTTTTTGACTTTGACCTTGAAATGCTTCTCACCTCTCATCAATAACAAATATCACAACATGTACAATTGTATTTTTTTTTGTTTTATTCAAATTTAGTAATAAAATCTGTGACAATGTATTGTTAATAATTATCTATAAAGGTTACCATCCCTTTTTTTATTTTTTATATTTTGTAGAATGATATATGTATAACATACGTATTTAAATACATATTAAATTAATTGCAGCATACACACGAATACATTTCAATATGTATCCTCTATATTTAACGCGCGCTAGACCCGTGTGGGTGCCTAGTGAGTGCGTAAGCGCAAACATTCTTCTTAGTAAGTAGGTATAGACTTGTGGCTAAAAGTGGGAAGTGTGGGTTGATATACTCATTCCGTTAGTTCCTTGTTTCAATATACTAAGGTCACAAATAAGCATTCGGCTAGCCTCGTGTTAAGCAGTCACGGTGGCTAGCGATGCGATGGTAGAGAGGGGACCGGACGAGTGCATAAATTTTAACAATTCCTCAGATATATACGATGGTTAACAAACATCAACTTATCCACTGATTTTATCTCGACTAGTATTGGCAAAAGTCATCAGTTGGCAGACTCTTTGGTAATTTGGTTGAGACTGGCCTTTTAGTAAAGTAAAATAAAATATCAGAAGTCGTAGTAACGTCATTTACTAACTATGAATAACAAGACCACAACAGAGATGTTTGAATATAAATAACGTTATTTCTTAGCACCTTACTAACTATGAATAACAAGACCCCAACAGAAATGTTTGAATATAAATAACGTTATTCCTCAGCACCTTACTAACCATGAATAACAAGACCACAACAGAAATGTTTGAATATAAATCTATTTTTTGGGTACGAAATTCCAATTTTAAGGTCGCTACGTGCTCCAATCCAAAACATAAAGTATTGTTACAGCCTACTTTAAAATTATGCAGACGTCAAGTCAATATTGATTTAAAAATAATAAAATATAACAGTTTAGACGATTTAAAAGTGTTTTGTAAACAAATTTTAAATAAAGATGTTTTTGACTTTGACCTTGAAATGCTTCTCACCTCTCATCAATAACAAATATCACAACATGTACAATTGTATTTTTTTTTGTTTTATTCAAATTTAGTAATAAAATCTGTGACAATGTATTGTTAATAATTATCTATAAAGGTTACCATCCCTTTTTTTATTTTTTATATTTTGTAGAATGATATATGTATAACATACGTATTTAAATACATATTAAATTAATTGCAGCATACACACGAATACATTTCAATATGTATCCTCTATATTTAACGCGCGCTAGACCCGTGTGGGTGCCTAGTGAGTGCGTAAGCGCAAACATTCTTCTTAGTAAGTAGGTATAGACTTGTGGCTAAAAGTGGGAAGTGTGGGTTGATATACTCATTCCGTTAGTTCCTTGTTTCAATATACTAAGGTCACAAATAAGCATTCGGCTAGCCTCGTGTTAAGCAGTCACGGTGGCTAGCGATGCGATGGTAGAGAGGGGACCGGACGAGTGCATAAATTTTAACAATTCCTCAGATATATACGATGGTTAACAAACATCAACTTATCCACTGATTTTATCTCGACTAGTATTGGCAAAAGTCATCAGTTGGCAGACTCTTTGGTAATTTGGTTGAGACTGGCCTTTTAGTAAAGTAAAATAAAATATCAGAAGTCGTAGTAACGTCATTTACTAACTATGAATAACAAGACCACAACAGAGATGTTTGAATATAAATAACGTTATTTCTTAGCACCTTACTAACTATGAATAACAAGACCCCAACAGAAATGTTTGAATATAAATAACGTTATTCCTCAGCACCTTACTAACCATGAATAACAAGACCACAACAGAAATGTTTGAATATAAATCTATTTTTTGGGTACGAAATTCCAATTTTAAGGTCGCTACGTGCTCCAATCCAAAACATAAAGTATTGTTACAGCCTACTTTAAAATTATGCAGACGTCAAGTCAATATTGATTTAAAAATAATAAAATATAACAGTTTAGACGATTTAAAAGTGTTTTGTAAACAAATTTTAAATAAAGATGTTTTTGACTTTGACCTTGAAATGCTTCTCACCTCTCATCAATAACAAATATCACAACATGTACAATTGTATTTTTTTTTGTTTTATTCAAATTTAGTAATAAAATCTGTGACAATGTATTGTTAATAATTATCTATAAAGGTTACCATCCCTTTTTTTATTTTTTATATTTTGTAGAATGATATATGTATAACATACGTATTTAAATACATATTAAATTAATTGCAGCATACACACGAATACATTTCAATATGTATCCTCTATATTTAACGCGCGCTAGACCCGTGTGGGTGCCTAGTGAGTGCGTAAGCGCAAACATTCTTCTTAGTAAGTAGGTATAGACTTGTGGCTAAAAGTGGGAAGTGTGGGTTGATATACTCATTCCGTTAGTTCCTTGTTTCAATATACTAAGGTCACAAATAAGCATTCGGCTAGCCTCGTGTTAAGCAGTCACGGTGGCTAGCGATGCGATGGTAGAGAGGGGACCGGACGAGTGCATAAATTTTAACAATTCCTCAGATATATACGATGGTTAACAAACATCAACTTATCCACTGATTTTATCTCGACTAGTATTGGCAAAAGTCATCAGTTGGCAGACTCTTTGGTAATTTGGTTGAGACTGGCCTTTTAGTAAAGTAAAATAAAATATCAGAAGTCGTAGTAACGTCATTTACTAACTATGAATAACAAGACCACAACAGAGATGTTTGAATATAAATAACGTTATTTCTTAGCACCTTACTAACTATGAATAACAAGACCCCAACAGAAATGTTTGAATATAAATAACGTTATTCCTCAGCACCTTACTAACCATGAATAACAAGACCACAACAGAAATGTTTGAATATAAATCTATTTTTTGGGTACGAAATTCCAATTTTAAGGTCGCTACGTGCTCCAATCCAAAACATAAAGTATTGTTACAGCCTACTTTAAAATTATGCAGACGTCAAGTCAATATTGATTTAAAAATAATAAAATATAACAGTTTAGACGATTTAAAAGTGTTTTGTAAACAAATTTTAAATAAAGATGTTTTTGACTTTGACCTTGAAATGCTTCTCACCTCTCATCAATAACAAATATCACAACATGTACAATTGTATTTTTTTTTGTTTTATTCAAATTTAGTAATAAAATCTGTGACAATGTATTGTTAATAATTATCTATAAAGGTTACCATCCCTTTTTTTATTTTTTATATTTTGTAGAATGATATATGTATAACATACGTATTTAAATACATATTAAATTAATTGCAGCATACACACGAATACATTTCAATATGTATCCTCTATATTTAACGCGCGCTAGACCCGTGTGGGTGCCTAGTGAGTGCGTAAGCGCAAACATTCTTCTTAGTAAGTAGGTATAGACTTGTGGCTAAAAGTGGGAAGTGTGGGTTGATATACTCATTCCGTTAGTTCCTTGTTTCAATATACTAAGGTCACAAATAAGCATTCGGCTAGCCTCGTGTTAAGCAGTCACGGTGGCTAGCGATGCGATGGTAGAGAGGGGACCGGACGAGTGCATAAATTTTAACAATTCCTCAGATATATACGATGGTTAACAAACATCAACTTATCCACTGATTTTATCTCGACTAGTATTGGCAAAAGTCATCAGTTGGCAGACTCTTTGGTAATTTGGTTGAGACTGGCCTTTTAGTAAAGTAAAATAAAATATCAGAAGTCGTAGTAACGTCATTTAATTATTTAAAATCAACTTGACAACTTAAATTAAAAATAATAATGAGGATAAACTAAAAATAACAACAATAAAAATAAAATTTTAATAGACATTATTTGGCAGTAAAGTTATTAACATTAATGTGAATAGCCACAACGGATCTTAGTGCAAATGGAGCTTTTTATATAAAGTATTTTCTATCAAACAATGTTAAAACTTTTTAAATATAATAGACTTTTTAACTAATTCCAAAATTAGGTAATACAGATCATAGAAACATGTATGAAAAAATAATAATCATAAATTAAAACTATTTACCTAAACCCTAAACCTTTATTGCCCAAACGCGTGAGCTCGTCTTATCTTTATTATCTATTACTACATTTAATTACACGTCACACCAAAAATACAAAAAAAATCAACAGCTACTGAGCATTAATATAATCTTACATCTGACGTCCGAATACGAAAACCCTTATAAAATTTAATATCTAATTTATTATATTATGCTGTCTCTTAAAATATTGATATACCCATGGTATTATATGAAAGTAAAATATCCAAAACTTTAGGTATCGAGCTAATTATCTACATAGCTAATTTTGAGCGCGCGAGTCACTGGAGTTTTACCTAACACAAGTGTTAGTATTTGGGTTAGTTTATTAGTATAGAAAAATTAAACACACTCGTATTATTGTGGCGATAATTCTGTTAATTTTATCATAATCTTTGAAAAATATTTAGCTAACAGAAAAGCAAGTTCAGCTAAAATAACCTGCAGGTTAATCATTATAATTTTGATTGAGTAGGAATCATGTGTTATGTCAAAAACAACATAAGAATAGCTCGTTAAACGCCTAGGTAGGTATTACCCACGTTGACTATCAAGATAAGAAGGAAGACACACATTTTTCATCTGTTAAGCTTCTTGTAAGTTATTTGAACTGCCGCCGGACTTTCTGCGTCACAATCTGAAAATTAAATTTTATAAAAAAATACCCAATAATAAAAGCTGAAGCACACGAAAAGGCAGAGTTGCCAACTATCAAAAAGTCTAATCCTATTAAAAATTATTTGCTCGTTTTGTGTGTAAATAAAATATTTTTTAAATTTAATACTGTTTTTTAATTGAGAAAATAATACCCATACATAAATTTATTTAAACACTGTAATTATTATTAATAACTGGATTTTAAGGGTTCTGTACCCAAAGGGTTAAAAACGGGACCCTCTTACTAAGACTCCGCTGTCCATCCGTCCGTCTGTTACTAGGCTGTATCTCATGAACCGTCATAGTTAGACAGTTGAAATTATCACCGAAGATGTATTTCTGTTGCCGCTATAACAACAAATATTAAAAAACAGAATATTTAAGGGGGCTCCCTCACAACAAACATGATTTTTTTGCTCGATATTGATAACGGCAACAGGTAGAGGCTTGAAATATTCACAGAATATTTAATTATAAGTATATTCACTTAAAAACAAAAATAATAAAATTAAAATACAACAAATATTTGACGGGGGGCTCCCATACAACAAACGTAATTTTTTTTTTTTTTTTTGCTGTTTTTATTGATAATGATACGGAACCCTTCGTGCGCGAGTCCGACTAGCACTTGGCCGATTTTTTATAATAATTTTCGCGATGTCTATTCTTTACAAGTAAGGCTAAGCTTTTCTTGTAAAATAAAATGATTTCCCGGCAGTCGTCATCACTCACCTTAACCCTTAACCCTTAACCCTAATACTCTTAGCGATCGGTCACACGGAAATCTAATTGCGCACATAGGTAGGTAGGTAGGTATCATTTTTACAGGGTTTTAGATTTAAGATTACATTTCCAATTCGTAAGTAGAATTCTGTGATTTTTTTCCTCAATCGGGCTCAGCCGACTTAGTTCAGTTACTCAGAGACGGTAAACTTAGTTCAGTTACTCAGAGACGGTAAACAAGCACGTCTATCTTAGTTCAGTTACTCAGAGACGGTAAACTTAGTTCAGTTACTCAGAGACGGTAAACAAGCACGTCTATCTTAGTTCAGTTACTCAGAGACGGTAAACAAGCACGTCTATCTTAGTTCAGTTACTCAGAGACGGTAAACAAGCACGTCTATCGTGGGTCGCAGTATCCTCAACCAACAGGCGGCTTGTGCTCAAAGTCACCATTTTTTACCCATAAAAAATTGCTCCCTGTTACCTATTAATTACCTTGATAATGAATCACACTATAATATTATAAAGGCGAAAGTTTGTGAATGTGTTTGTATGTTTGTTTCTTCCTCACGCTCAAACGGCTAGACCAATTTTAATGAAATTTGGTTCGGAGGTAGGTGACACCCTGGATTAACATAGGTATGCTACTTTTTATCCTGAAAAAATAATAGTGTTTTCGAGGGATGAGCAAGGAATCAGATATGGTTCGATAACGGGTGGAACCACGGGCACAGCTAGTAACATTATAAAATAACAAAAGTTTTTTTACACTGACCGGCGCGGCGTGCATATTTAGTAACTAACTATAATAAACGGTGTTTAATTCCATTACAGATACCATTGCCGCGCGCGTATGTCATGCATGTGTGTCACGCAATAAGAAATAATACGTAAATAAAAGGCATAAGAAATAATACGTAAAGGCTAAACACTGGATTTTTACCATCAATTCTCTTGAAGTTACAAAATAAGCACGCCGATTACCGGGTCATGTCTGATTTTTTTTATATAAAACCGACGACATAGTTCAGTAAAATATATTTTTCTATCACTTATAGCGCATCTATCTAATACCTTTAAACGAGCAATTCTTGGTATATATGTATATATATATATATATATATATATCGATTTTCATGAAATTTAGTATGTAGGGGTTTTCGGGGTCGATAAATTGATCTAGCTAGGTTTCATTTTTAGTAAACGCCGTTTTATCCGTGTTTATAAGGCAGTGATAAACTGAAAAGTATGACTCTTCCTGACATCTATTGGCGAGTATTAATAAGCAACACTAAAGCTATTTGACAATAGGTGGCGTTATAAAGCAACGCTTAAGCTACTTGACAATAGATGGCGCTGTTTAAAAAAACCGAGCATTTGGTCGGTCCTCCGAGTACTATACCTATAAAAGTGCAAATAAATAACTACCACTGACTGACCGACTCATCGATCGCTTGAATGTATAAATAGGTAATAGATAAATGACTCCCTGGCAGCCTAGTTGGTAACGTGGCCGACTGCTATGCAGAGGGTGTGGGTTCGATTTCCGCACAGGAGAAACATTTATGTAATAAACATTTGTGTTTGTCTTGAGTCTGGGTGTAATTATGTATGGTATGTATGTATTTACAAAAAAAAGTAATATAAGTATTTGTATCCTCTGTCTGGTATCCATAACACAAGCTTTGCTTACTTTGGGGCCAGACGGCGATGTGTATAATGTCCAAATATATTTATATTTATAATGATACTTACGTGATATTGAGAAGCAGTGCTCTGAGTCCCCCCCAGGACTCCCCCCGTTCCGGAGGATCCAATGTCTTATTTTTCTCTTTAAATAGAATGTTTTAAAGGATACGGTTCAATAGTGGGAGTCAATCTCCAACAGCGATGAAATTTATATCATTTGAAATGTCATTTTATATGCTAACATTACAAATTTTAAACCTCCGATAAAATCAAAAATAATATTTTTATATAATATTGCCCCAATTGTTGCCTGACCACACTGAGAGACCTTTGCCTCGCATATTTAAAAAAACGTTATAAGGTATGATGGGTTGCGTTCAGAAGCTGCACACCCTCTAAAGTACAAGTCATTTTGCAAAAAAAAAAGTTCAAGCAAGACTCTCGCTTGACTTGACAACTCTTTGTAATTTATTTACAACCCAGACGTTCTGAACTGTGCTCAGATAAAAAAAATTACGCTTCTTGGAAAATCTTTGATAGAAAAAATTTATGAATATCATAAGGTGCGTCAGCTAAACAGAGAAAAGAATAGGAGAATAAAACGTTATACGAATATACGTTTCGAGTCTTCAATTGTATTTGTTGGAGCTCAAGGCCTGTGACTACAGAGGACTAAAAACCGCATCGCAGCCGGTGTCCTAAGACACGTGAGGAACTCCACGATAGCGAAAGGATTCCGTGTTGAGTCACTGGACGAGTTCATCGGCGGATTGGCCATGAGGATGTTAAAATGCTTGTGTGCGCATTGTTTTGGAAGGAATGAAATCATTTACGGATCCGAACAAAAAAAAATGTACTTATGTTAACCAATTTTTCTCACCTTCTGTACAAAGCAGTGGCATGAATAAATACCTTATCTTTATTATTTAACAAAAAATTTTAAATCCCAGACAAAAATTGATGACATCCTAAGGGAAATGTTTTCTGGAACTGCGGCTCAAAATAATTGTTTTCCCCTAAGGACCTGTGTGCCAAACTCTACATCGATTTGCAGTTTTTTTTTTGCGTTCAATTACGGCTATAAAGGTTCACTGCTCATTCCCCGTAAGTGATAGCGTGATAATATGTAGCCTATATGTTCACCCGACTTCTTAATAATATTCGTGCTAAATTTGAAGTAAATCCATGTACTACTTTTTGAGTTTATCCCGTACATACATACAGACAAACAGACAAAAATTCTAAAAACTATATTTTTGGCTTCGGTGTCGGTTGTAGATCTCACCCCAAGTATTCTTTTAAAAAAATATTCAATGTACAGTTTTGACTTTCCTACCATTTTATTATATGTATAGATTCTGTAGAAACTTTGTTGCTGTTGTTCCTTCAACTCCTGCGTCTCAGAGGTTTTTGATCCATCTCCTTTGACGCTTATTTAAAGAAGGTGTCAAAAACATTGAGTCGATACCTAAATAAAAATTTAAAATGTCACTCATGATACTGCTTTTAGTTACCTATCAAAGACCAGACAGTAAAATTATTTCTTTATTACTGTTTTTCTTTTATATTGTATTTATTGTTCTATATTAAGTATTGATTATTACCTACTGACTCTTCGGTGAAGGAAAACATCTTGAGGACACCTATAAGGTCTCGATAAGGGGAGGCCGTTCCCCACAGTCGGAACTAGGGTTGCCAGGTGTAGGGTTGCCAGGTGTAGACCGCTAAAAATCGGAACAGGAGCTTAAAAAAATCGAGATCAGGGCTTCCGAAAAGTCTTAAATGTTTGTTTTATTTTAATTCAATTTATTTTAAAAGTGAATATATAACAAAATATTCTGTGAATATTTCAAGCGTCTACCTGTTTATACCTGTTTTAAAGATGTACCTACTTCATATAAGTAACTTTTAATGGAATTTGTACGAAAATTTCACTTGGTCGACTATTTCTCGTTAGCCTGTAATGTTCTGCTCGCCATCGTACATGTACCTTTATGTATATAGACGAAGTTTACGACCGGAAGTTACAACACAATTGAATGTACGGGAAACTTCTAGAACGAGAGCGGCGACTGAATGAAACTTACGACGTGTGGGCCAATCGAATTCTCCACAAGTGAAATTTTGAAATTCCAAGAAATTTTGAAGAACGACTCGGCCAATCGGCGAACTCGAAATAGCAAGCGGCCATTGATTGGTCAACCAAATACGCGTCATATGGCGGAAGTAGTGACTGACACACACATAGAAGCGAGCCCTCCTATAAAAATCATCGCAGGCTCAGCGCTAGCGCAGTATTTTTGAAATCGTCATCGGAGAAATAAAAATAGAAGAAAGATTTTTCACTCTGCCCAAATGAAAAATCAGAGGTCAACTAACTTGGAAGGATCAGCTGGCCGTACCGGACAGTGACCCGATACTTCGTACCTAAGCAATATCAGCTGGCGGCGAAGGACAGCGACCCCGAGTTGCAGGCGCAACCCTGACCAGCTGGCTATGGTAGCAAGGACCATGGGCTCGGACGTCCACGTTGCCTAGGTGGCTATTCTCCGATTCGTCACGACGTGATATCAGTCAATCCTAGGCTGACCTAAATCTCCAATATAAAGTGCATTTAGCTATACAGTGCCATTAGGTAGTGAATAGAAAAAAGGTAATAAACCATTGTAAAGTGTTAAGTTAATCTAGGTCTTATAATAGAATTATATTTTAGATAAATTTGTTATTAGGAAAACATTTAATAAATATTATTGTACCTAAAGAATATTTTCCAAAATACTATCAACTTGAATATAGGCGAGAATCGAACCCACTACTATCTCATTCCTATATTCAAATTTGACGGCCAAGGGGTTGAGTCATGCTGACTAAGTGATAGCTAGCCGAGGCTTGGGTTCGAATCCCAAACTGAACCGTTACAAATTTGGCACCCAACGTATATGTATTTTATTTTGGAACGACACATTATATTTTTAGCAAGTTTTGATAATATTTGTAAATTAATGTGAATTTTAATTTTAACTAAAGTTAAACATTTTTCATACAATTTTAGTCAATCAACCAAGCTTATAAAATATTACAAATTTGTACTAATAATATTTTATTTCAGCAGTGTTTTTTTTAGTGAAGTGATAAAATAATATAAGTGTGAAACAAAAATAGGTATTGTGTTCGTGTAAATATGAAATTATAGTTGCAAAATGTAAATTCCGCGTATTAAAATTTTAGGGTTCCGTGGTTAAAATTAAATTTTAAAAAAATAGTATAAATTAGTATTGTTTATAAATTAAATTCGGTAGTTATCTTCTTAAATAAAAATAAATTTATACATAATGGATGACCCTACTGTAATACCCTTGCCGTCATCAGATAGTGATGACTCGGACATCAATTTAGCAGTTTTGTAATTAAATAAATTGAAATTAATCCAAGACATTGCAAATTGGAAAATAAAATATTCAGGTGAAGTAGGTGCCTTTGAGTTTCTAGAAAAAGTAGAACAGTTACAGAGTTCAAGAAATATCCCAGACGTTTTCCTGTTACAAACTGTCGGCGAATCATTGAATGGTCCCGCACAAAAATGGTTCGCGATAAATAAAAATAAATTCGATTCTTGGGATGACTTTAAAAAAGCGTTGATAAATACTTTCGATTCTTCTATTTCTATATACAAATTAGAAGATAAAATAAGATCCAGAAAACAATTAAATACGGAAAATATTTCAGAATTTATTATAAACATACGTTATTTAGCGAGAAGGGTTCCGTATCTTAGTGAACAAATTTTATTTGAAATTTTTAAAAAATAACTTGCTTCCTAAATATGCTATGGCACTTATTTCTGGCAAAATTTATACTATTCAAGATTTAGAAAATTATGGGCGAAAAATCGAAAATAAATTAAATATTGAAAGTTTAATAAAACCTTTAAAAAGTACATCAATTTCAACCTTAGTGAAAAATAAAGAACCATTGAAATGTTTTAAATGTAAAGAGGTTGGCCATACTTATAAATACTGCAATGTGCGACACACAGTGTGTTTCGTTGCAGTCAAAATTTTGTTACAATCAGGACATGTCCGAATTGCAATAATTACAACAGGGTTCCGTATAATATAAATAAATATATCAGCTCCGATAAACCGCGACACATTGGTAATAGTTCTCAATAAAATAATTATTTAAATGCTAAACAGAGCAATAATGATATTCCCAAAAATATAAAAGCAATTGAGTACCCAGGCTTTTCCCAGCAATCGGATAATGATTTGTCAAAATTTTCAAATAAAGTAAATAGTACAAAAACAATGATGAAAAATAAAGCGGGAAATTGCCCAGAAAAAATTTAAAGAACACCTGTTTCAAAAACGAGTAAACGTACCGGTCTAATTAAAAAAAATTACTTTAATAAAAACAAATGGGCCCAGTGGTTAGAAAAAATTCAAGTTTTTTTTTCAAAAAAAATTGCAATTTTCGATAAATAATAATAAATATGTAGCATTATTAGACTCGGGTGCCCAACTTAGCGTCATAGGAAATGATATGCACAAAAGCTTTTTGAAAAACGGTTTTAAATTAATACCTACTTTTTCTACAGCTACGACAGCCGACGGCAAAAAACAAAAAACCTTAGGTATTTTAACGTTACCAGTTACCGTAGACGGTCAGACAATTATGACAGATTTTAGAGTAATTCCTTCCATAAAAAAAAAATTATCTTAGGAATGGATTATTGGGAGAAGTCAGGCCTAGTTAAACTTATAAATAATAAATTGCTTAGTAATAAAATAGACTCAGTAAATATTTTAAACCAAAATTTAAACTTAAATGCCGAAGAAAAATATAAATTAATTTATCAAGAAATTCAAAAAATTTCAGTACAAGTAGATAAGCTAACAGAAAACGACTCTCACAAAGAATATTTAATTTTAGAAGAATCGTTAACAAAAAATTTAATAAAACTTGATGGAATCGATTGTGGTGGTATAGAAAATATAAGAAAAATTAGAAAACAAACTGTAACCTACACACTGGCAGTTTCAGACAAGTTAGAAAAGAAATTTAAATAAATTATCAAATTCAGATATGCCTCGTATTCAACCTACACGCATAATTAAAGAAACCTTACCTAAAATTTGTTTAAGTAATTCTAATAAGCGTAATAAAACATTTTTAAACAAAGAAGATAATATTTTTCCAAATAAAGAAGTAAGAATTTCAGAACCTACATTTTATCTAACAACTAAAACAAAACAAAAATTAAAAAAACAACAAAATGCTTCTAAAAGTTTTAAAACCAAATACTTTTTTAACTCCAATCTTAAAAAAACAATACCCTACATTAAATATAAAACCAAACAATTCAATAAATAATATAAGTTCTAAAGATGAAGATTGTAATAAATCCCTTATTGCAAATTTGGAGCCTAGTCAAAAACACCAATTAGACTTAATGATTCAAAAATTTAAATCTATTTCTACGGAAGAAAAAGGCCTCGGCCGTACACATTTATTAAAATATACGATCGAAACAGAAGGGCCACCTATTAAACAATATCCATATAGAGTCTCGCCAAAAAACAAAAAATAATTAATAAAGAGATAGATAAACTTATAGAAAATGACATCTTAGAAGAGTCATCTAGTCCTTGGGCAAATCCAGTAGTACTTGTAGCCAAGCTAGATGGCACAAATAGACTTTGTATAGATAGTAGAAAATTAAATAGTGTAACAAAAAAATGTTCTTATCCACTGCCAAGGATTGATGTCATCTTGGACTCATTAAATAATGCAATATATATAACGTCAATTGATTTTCCTAAAAGTTTTTACCGAATTCCCATCTCTGAAGAGTCAAAAGAGAAGACTGGAGTAGCAATTCAGGGTAGGGGACTCATGCACCATAAAATTGTACCATTCGGGCTTTGCAATGCAGCTTAATGTATGCATAAATTAGTAGATTTGCTGTTTGGATACGAATTCGAGGGTAAAATCTTTGCGTATATCGATGACATAATTATTATATCTCCTACGTTCGAGGAACACTTAGAATTGTTAAATCAAGCATACCTAAAGTTAAAAGAAGCTAATCTTACCATTAATTTAAAGAAAAGTAAAATTTGCAGAAAAAACCTAAAATTTTTAGGCTATATAGTAAATTCCCAAGGCCTTCGAACTGATCAATCTAAAGTAGAAGCAGTAAATAAATTCCCAACTCCAAAATCAGTAAAAGATGTCAGAAAATTTTTAGGAATTGGTTCATATTACAGGCGTTTTATTGAAAATTTCTCCACAATTGCTGCTCCACTTTCAAAATTAACAAGTACAAAAATAACAAACAATAAATTTATTTGGTCTTCAGAAGCCGAAATCGCGTTCCAAAAATTAAAAAATGCACTGACTACGGCTCCAGTTCTCATTGTGCCAAACTACAGCAAACCCTTTGATTGCAAAGGTATTGACACTGTGATGCATCCGCAGTAGGTATAGGTGCAGCCATAATTCAAACCGATAATAACGATTTGGAACACCCTATAGCTTACTTCTCGCGAACCTTGTCAAAAACCGAACAAAATTATAGTACTACAGAAAGGGAATTACTCGCGGTGGTCGAAGCAGTAAAATATTTCAGACACCACATTGACACTACACTTTACAATAACTACAGACCATGCTAGTTTAAAATGGTTAACTAAGTAAGAAAACCCTTCCGGTCGCTTAGCCCGTTGGAGCACAATCCTGTCACAATTCGACTTCGAAATAGTCCACAAAAAAGGCAAATGTAGCTAATATTGATTTTCCAAAAAAATTTAAATCCAATGACGAATGGTACAATAAAAATTATAATAATACCCTTGAAAATAATAAACAAAGGAATAAAAATTTTATGATAAAAGATAATAAATTATATAGGTATTTCAAACCCAAACTCTCACTTAAAGAAAATTATGCTTGGAAATTAGTAGTTCCAAAAGAGTTGGTAGACAATTTAATATTAAAAACTCATTGTAGTGAAAATTCAGCACACTTATGACTTATTAAAAACAATCTATAATTGCTTATACCACCCACAATCGAATGTAGTTAAAAGATATAATCATGTGATAGAAACCGCTATTGCTTCGTACGTTCAGAACGACCATATAACTTGGACAAAATACCTAAATAATGTACAGGTTGCACTAAATAGTCATGTTAACCTCGCACACGGATACACGCCGTATTTTTTAATGCATAGTAGAGAGTTAATTCTAGATGGTAAATCGCACAAAATAGATTTTGATAAACTAAATACATCAGAAATAGAGGATAGGTCTAAATACGCAACAAACTAAACTAATTAAAGCATCAAGCAATATTTTTGATAATGTGCTAAAATCATTAATTTTAGCATACCAAAAGAACGCAGAAAGATATAATTTACGTAGAAAAATGGTATATTATAAAATTGGAGACATTGTGTGGAGAAGGTCACACTACCTATCCAAAGCAATAGTTTTTTTTCGCAGAAATTAGCGCCAAAATTCATAAAGGCAAAAGTTATTAAAAAAATCACTGATAACACGTATTTGCTAGAAGATACGGAATCCGGAAAAACAGGAACTTATCACGTTTCTGACATAAATAAATCATCAAAGTAAACTAATAAATAAACTTTACTATAACACTACATAAGTTATATTTTATAACCAAAGAAAAGTAGGTATAACCAGATTAACAAATTAAACTTCATAAAACTTTTACTATGCCAAATCGGGTTAATTTTGTACCTAAATAAACCATTTGCTTTAAATGGTAGAAAAAATAATATGTACATAGTTTTAAAAAATAAGCATATAAAAATAATAAAAAATATAAACATACTATATTATGTATTTATATGTTATACACGTACACAGCATGGCCATGCATACATACATACACACATATTTCAAGTTATTACACTATACATAACCTACTCGGTAAATTAGAATGAAGAATGGATGACGCGCGAAAGTCTTAACACATTAAACTATACACGTACATTTAGATACTATATCTAATTTTTATTATATATATCTTATTTGTATATTATTGTGTAATAATATTAATATACTAATAGGCTCGCGTTAAAACGCAACTTAAAAGATTTTTATTTTTATTCCAAAACGTTCTAGTGAGTACCTTTTACGGTCTCCAAACGATTTTAGTCCTCAACGGAGTGACGAAAAGATTTGATCCTCTAAAAGAGAGTCCAATGCCGTCCAGATCCCAAAATTAAATCCTAGGTAGAGCCTTCAGCTCTTACCAGGGTACTAAAGGACGTTAAGGGTGACTTAAATTATGGTTAGGGTTTTCTTATTTCAATTTTGCATTTAATAACGTTAGATTTTTTTATTTGTAGTTCAGTTATAAGTCGCGAATTTGAAAAACAATTTGTGCAAAAACGTCACGTAGACACTTAACTCGGTTACAAACTTAAACATGTCTGTATATATATATATATATATTATGTTATAAAATATCAAAAAAATAAAAAAAAACAAACAACAAAAATAGATTACTAGATAGGTATACTAAAATAGTATTTTGTAATTATTTTGCACGTTGTAAAACAAAACGCTTTTATCATGGGTATAAAAACTAATAACTATAGGTAGATTTGTACATAATATTAGATACGTGAATACTTGGATTAAGTTAGATATCTAGACTATAATACTACATAATAATTACGATTTCGTTTGCTAATAAAACTTCGATAGAGAAAATAAATTAACTTAAAAATAATGCATAAATATTTCTTATTGTCTGGTAGAACGTGGAAAAAGTGACTTTTAGATGTTGACTGTCTTAGACATACCTAACTTGGTATTTTGTGGTAGTAAAACAAAGTTCCTGCAGTCACCTAGATACCTAAATAAATAGTATTGGTTGATTGACAAATACACTTTTAAGATTAGTTACTTAGTAGGTAAATGAATATTAGAGAAAGGAAGCTTAGACCTTAAAAAGTACCGTGTAATTGTAAAAGCAGACAGTGCTGTCTTAATATTTAATCGTTTTTATAGATAGAATCCTATTGATTTGTAAACAAAGAGGTTATAGGTATGTTAAAAGTTGTAAAATTAATACGTTGTCTTTGGAATTGTGTAATGTTTGCGAAATATTTTCGTAGACCTTTTGATTTGAAACCTATTTTTGGCTGGTGTAAAAAGTGGAATCACAACGTTGTATTGGTATCTATGTCGAATTACTTAACTAGTAGCACAATTGACATCTAGTAAAAAAAAAATGTGAACAAATGTGTTTATGTTTCAATATTTTGGTAATTAAATCCTTGTTCTGGTTAGCTTTGTAAAAATATTTTGTTTTTGTAATTTCTAATTACTATCACAAATGTCATAAACTTTTACGTTTTGTTAAGTCAACATTGTAAACGTGTTTAAAAATTTGTCTTTGAAAAATAAGCTTGGTAGATCGTATTTGTAATTGTATTTATAACTGTACTAGCTAATAACTGGATAAGCATTAGATATTGTATTAAAATGTTGATAGCTGTATTCATAATAAGTACCTAAGTACGTGGATATTCATTCATATGACATAAAACTTTGTATTGGGAGTAAAGTAGGTGGTACACCTACTTATTCCAGTCTTTTGAATGCCAATTACTTAATTATTGAGTTGTAATTTTTGAATTGTATGTAGATAACAGTTCTGTTGTAAATATTTTTGTTTGACTATACCTAACTAATGTCTTAGTTTAGTATGCATATTTTTATTGTATCCAGCCCGACTTCAAGTCATTTTTTTTTATTGTTTTTATTTGTTTGTAACGAAGGGAATATTGTAATGTTATTACATTCAACGGCACTGCTCGCCATCGTACATGTACCTACATGTATAGACGAAGTTTACGACCGGAAGTTACATCACAATTGAATGTACGGGAAACTTCTAGAACAAGAGCGGTGACTGAATGAAACTTGCGACGTGTGGGCCAATCAAATTCTCCACAAGTGAAATTTTGAAATTCCCAGAAATTTTGAAGAACGACTCGGCCAATCGGCGAACTCGAAATAGCAAGCGGCCATTGATTGGTCAACCAAATACGCGTCATATGGCGGAAGTAGTGACTGACACACACATAGAAGCGAGCCCTCCTATAAAAATCATCGCAGGCTCAGCGCTAGCGCAGTATTTTTGGAATCGTCATCGGAGAAATAAAAATAGAAGAAAGGGGCCTCACTCTGCCCAAATGAAAAATCAGAGGTCAACTGACTTGGAAGGATCAGCTGGCCGTACCGGACAGTGACCCGATACTTCGTACCTAAGCAATATCAGCTGGCGGCGAAGGACAGCGACCCCGAGTTGCAGGCGCAACCCTGACCAGCTGGCTATGGTAGCAAGGACCATGGGCTCGGACATCCACGTTGCCTAGGTGGCTATTCTCCGATTCGTCACGACGTGATATCAGTCAATCCTAGGCTGACCTAAATCTCCAATATAAAGTGCAATTAGCTATACAGTGCCATTAGGTAGTGAATAGAAAAAAGTTAATAAACCATTGTAAAGTGTTAAGTTAATCTAGGTCTTATAATAGAATTATATTTTAGATAAATTTGTTATTAGGAAAACATTTAATAAATATTATTGTACCTAAAGAATATTTTTATAAAGTGTCTGTTCCAAAATACTAGCAACTTGAATATAGGCGAGAATCGAACCCATTATTATCTCATACTATATTCAAATTTCAGGCTTGGGTTCGAATCCCAAACTGAACCGTAACAAGCCTGTAGAGCGTACTTACCCGTGATAGTTTTCCTTTTAAATTTATTATATGCACTACTAACGTAATTTTTTTACATTTCCAAATACTATAATTTCGGTGGTACAAGGGGTGGGGGGGGACGGGACACTTGACTAACAAAAATTAGTACTTTAAAGCTAAATGTTTCGCAAACGGAGCTCTCAATCAAAAAATTATCTTAACATCCGCCAATGTTTTTGGAGTTCCTATTCAACGATACCCCACACGATAGCGTAGACGAGAAAAAAAATTACGTCCCCGCTTCGCGTGTAGGGGAGGTACCCTAAAATTTTTGTTTTCAACGATGTTATTCTACCACTTTGTCGGCTTGATCAATGTGTATATCCCTGCCAAGTTGCAGCTTTCTCGTATCAGTAGTTTTTGAACTAAGCAGCGGACAGACAGACGGAAGGACATGGCAAAACAATAAGGGTTCCTTGTTGACTACGGAACCCTAAAAACCAATGTTAATGAAGTGACGTGAAGTAAAATGATAAATAGTAAAATTATGAAAATCTATTCTTTCTTAAACTTATATTTATCATTTATATTAACCAAATATGACGTGTATTTGGTTGACCAATCAATGGCCGCTTGCAATTTCGAGTTCGCCGATTGGCCGAGTCGTTCTTCAAAATTTCTGGGAATTTCAAAATTTCTTATCATTTGAATTCACTGCTTTCAGTAGTATCTTATTGTTTAATGCATACTTTTAAAAGATACGGTAAAATAAGTTTAAGTTCGATTTAATCTGAACTTCTTCTTTTACATGTTCTAAAAATTATCTTTTTCTCGTTTGGGAACACAAAATATTAATTTACTTTTGAAAATGTTGATCTATTTTTCGGGTGTAGTTTGATCTTTGTTTTGCACTGCTGCTTGCAATAAAGCTTTTGCATTGGACAGTTCTTCATAAAGATTGTCCATTTAGAAAAATTGAACAATTTCTATTATTTCAACGACCGATTGATAGTCAAAATATTATCTCGCAAAAATTTTTAAATATTGCCATTTTAGTATTTCGAAAGTTATATTTAGTTTCTCAAGTATTTAAGAATATTTTAGTACTACGCACAACAATCAGATTTTATCGACGCGGCTATCTCAGACGATAACTTTTTTATTAGATTGATTACTGCACGTGAAACCCAAAAAACGAATCCTCAATTCTTTGTTTTAATTTATTGGTAAGGCTAACCATTATATCATAGACTTCAAAACACAATAATGATTCATTCTCTAAGCTCAGAACAGTATATTGTAGAACTTAGAACTCTTGTAGTTCTTTTAAGATGTCGAACGATTTGTGGCTCTTTCCACAGCTAGAAGAAGAGACAATAATAAATTCTTTATTGAAAAAAACTCACACTGTAGTCCTTAGAGAAAACCTTGACAGGGAGCTTATTCCCCAACCCAAGCGTTCGCGGGAGGAAGTTTCTCTGAAACCGCACTGTACGCGACCATTTTGGTTCTAAAGTGTGAGAATGAATTCTCTACCGATGGCGAGCGGTGCGATGGTAGAAAGTAGCCGTGGGCACTATTTCGAACACTTTCTCAGAATACATCCCATTGTAAAAGCGATAGAACTCACATAGGGAGGCAAAGTCTCTTCTCAGACTTAAGGGCTCGATACGGCAAGTGAGTTTGGGATCGACGACGTTGAACCGAGTCAAAAGGGCCAAGCTGGTATCCGGGTGCACCCGCGCAAAGATGGCAGCAGTACTCCATATGGGGCTGAGCTTGCGACTTTTAAAGCAGCAACCAAGTCAGAGACCTTGGATTCGATTTGAGACACAAGTTCTCCGCGGTTTTCCTCCACAACGGAACGAGAGATGTTTGTAATAAGCGTCTCCAGTCCTATATAAGTAATAAATAAAATAACAGGAAACAATAAGAGTAGAAGGATTACAAACAAGTTAATTAAACTCAAAAATCAATAACTTTTTGTCATCTTCCAAAAATCGGGACATTTGGCGTCCCGATCAAGGTGTAATCGGGACGTGTCCATAGACCCCTTGAAATCGGGACGTCCCGCTCATATCGGGACGCCTGGCAAGCCTAGTCGGAACGTTGGTATGAGGCTGGTAAGGATTAGAATTATTACGTTACTACTTTTGATTCAGAATGGATAGGTTCCTCTAAACATACGTAATCAACAAAGTAAATTTACTTACTGTTATTTGAGTTAGTCGCTCAATATATTTTATTCTGTAGCCCGCTTCTCCGCTGCACTTGGATAAGTTAGCGATGCAACAAACGACTTCGCGCTCGCGCGCCTGGTCGTGTCAAAGTCACGGATAATACTAAATTTTGATTTATTTTTATTTTACCTTGGTGTTGATTGCACTCGGTACTTACGCCGCCCCGCCGCCTCACCGACCCGCCCACCGCGCCGGCTTTCATTCATGTTTGTAGTATACATATATCTATAGATATGTTCGCAGAAGCAGCTGTGTTTAGTCTCTTTCCTACGATTTATCTATAGCGATACGTTTTAGTTATCGGTATATTTTTGTGGGTAGCTTGATGTGTCGCCTACTGTTCCTATGTTTACGTTACCTATTGATATGTTCATCGTTCGTAAGTATGTCTAAGGTACTTATGTTTACGTTACCTATTCTTGTAACATATTAAGCAATTTTAGACTAGGACTTAATATTTTTATTGATACACCTTACATGACTTACATTGGCGGTTATATTTTGTTAACTTTAAACTTTTCAAAAAATAGATCATAAATTCATCTCAGCTAATGTATAAAATTACTAGCTGTACCTGCGACTTCGTCTGCGTGGAATAGTGACGTTGGGCAGCATTTTTTATTTTTTAGGCAAATTATTTTGCAAATAAAACACATACATACATTAAAATAAACTATTTACAGTATTTGACTTCAAGCACATTTTTATACACGAAGTTTTTAGTTTTTCCATCTTTTGCCAAAACATAAAGATTTTGCGGGTTTGATACACGTAAGCATGCCACATAGAGTTGCCCATGGGAAAACATGTTTTTCTAAATGAACACCTGCAACCTGCAACCTTAAGAGGATACGATTCGCGGCGCCCCGCCGCGGGCGTCGTACAAACGAATTTCTCATTTGTTCCTGACATTTACTGATCAATCACTGTGAAATTTCTTAGTACCTTAGTACCTACCTTAATACCTAGGTCTGTGGTTTTCCAAAATCTTGTAAAATGTTTTTATCTAGAAATCTTTTTTTAAAACATTTGTACGAAAATCCTGAATCCTGTATAACTTTTGAACTATAAAATGAAACAAAAAACTGACACACTGCAGACCTAGATATTTATTACTAGAACGTGTCTTCAAAATTTCGTGGTGTTTTATCTGGAAAAAGTGAAAAATTAGTTTTTATGAAGCACGCTGAGATGCGCTTCGAATCGTATTCTCTTAAGCGTCTGTCCTTGAGCTTTATTTATTGTAATTACAACTGCACTCTTCTAAACTGAAATGGTAAATCGGTCGGAATAATTGGAATACGGGAAATCAAAAAAATTTCTCCTTTTGCCATTCCAGTCATGATTATAGCTTTTATAATGTTGTGTCCCAGATGTGTAATTTGTTGCCGTGTACCAATACATAGCCTTGGCGCGTCTAGATTTCTCATTAATAGGACTGAAACACCAATTTGTAGCCGTGTACCATTACATAGCCTTGGCGCGTCTAGATTTCTCGCATTAATATAGTCCGGTTCATCAAAAGTCCGGCATCAAAAGTGCTCTAGATCTTGAGTTTTATCTGCCACTCCTCTTTATACCTACGACTGGTGTCGTTGGATTCGTCTTAATGTCCTGAACACGAAACTGTCGTTCGTAGAGTGCCAAAGTGGTGGAGGGAGGAGGGGGGGACCCTCAAAGATAGCGGGCCAGTACTTTTATTTTTTGCTATAATTCCAAAACTGCTGGATCGATTTCTTTGTAGTTGATCTTTTTTTGACAGGTATAATATTGTCTAAAAGTCGTTCATATACATCGAAAACACTAATGCAACAGTTGACGTGCAATAACACAAAATATACTTTTTTGCTTTATTTTCTTTAAGTTGCTACGGATAATAAAAAATCTATACGGCTTTCTTAAACACAATGTTTAGAGGCCTTGCAGGAAATTTCATAACCTTTCTTAAATGGTAAGCACTACAAATTTGCGATTAAAGATGACTGAAAAAATGACTTTTTAGCACATCGCATACCGCGGTGCAGGGTACCTAGAGATCGGTAGAACTTCGCGCATGCGCGAGTTTCGCGGGGCGCCCGCGCTTTGTCGGCATTGCCTTTGATATTTCATTCACTCGTCTAACGTCGATGATAATTACGGCAATGTAAACAAACTTAGAAGTTACAGATTCCCTACAAATAGAAGACCGATCAAAAACGATGAAAACAATCGACGGCCAGGCATTGGCAAACCAAAAACAGCAAATAAGTTCGGTGATGTGAAGGACGTATTTCTTAATTCTATTGTGAGGCATTTAAAAGACTGTCAAAGCCTTCATGTGATTTTCGATCAGTACAATCAAAATTCAATAAAATTTGGAACAAGAATCAAGAGAGCAAGTTATTCCCATTGAATATAAAATTACTAGCTCAGATACGCCACTGCCGAAAAAACGGAATCGATTTATTCACCATGCTAAAATTAAGGCAAATCTTACACATTTTATATCAGAAGCAATTACTGAAAAGGCAGTAACAGCATCGGTAGCAGGCTGTGAACCTTTAACTTCAGGTGGCTTCAAAAATGCGTTAACAGTTACTACTAACTTCGAACGCGAAACTGTTAATTTACTCAGTGACCACGACGAGGGCGACACACGAATCATACTGCACGATATAGATGCTGCCCAGCAAGGATACGAAATTATATATACGAAATATATATAATCGATATATAGCCGTGACACTGATGTGTTACTATTATTAATACATCATTTAAAAAAATATACCTTCTAAAGTGTGGGCTCAGTCCGGTACAGCGAAATCTCCAAAATATGAAATCATGCAAAGGCTCGGTCATCGGAGTTCTCTACTCGCATACCACGCCATTACAGGGTACGATACCAACAGTTCTCTTGCTGGTTTGACAAAAAAAACAGGTTGGCAGGTATTAATACTATTAGGACTACGCTCTCCTCAAAACCTTGGGTAGCAGTGTGCACCTTTCTTAGGTCAAACGAAGCGCGCTGAAAAGTTTATCATTGCGTTAAATAGCTGAAAAAACGCAAATTACAAGGTATGTGGTATGTGGTGTGTGGTATGTGGTGTGTGGTATGTGGTGTGTGGTATGTGGTGTGTGGTATGTGGTGTGTGGTGTGTGGTATGAGGTGTGTGGTGTGTGGTATGTGGTATGTGGTGTGTGGTATGTGGTGTGTGGTATGTGGTGTGTGGTATTTGGTGTGTGGTATGTGGTGTGTGGTGTGTGGTGTGTGGTATGTGGTGTGTGGTATGTGGTGTGTGGTATGTGGTGTGGTGATGCCGATCAGCTTAGAGCATCAATTATAAAATCTTTCCCCGTGAAAAGAAAGTTTTAGTTTTATGATATTTTATTTATTTGAAATTAAATGAGTATAATTTTAAACCTTTATTTAGCTTAATTAAGTAACTTATCTAATCCAATCTAAACTTAGCTATAATTTGTCTGTCCAAATTCGCCATTGTGCAACCGGAGTGTGCTCGAAGGTTTCCGTATTCAATCGATCGTATTTAATCAATGTAATTAAAATAAATAATTCCTTACAATATAATTGTTTGACAAAATAGAATTAAAGTAATGCCAAACAATTGAAAAATTCAAATAGCTCATATACTCAGCTTTTATGAATTTCAGCATTATAGTCCTGAAGTATCTCCAGTACCACAGGTACATGACGTGTTCGATCCTTTTGGTGAATTCCCATCGAATTCATGGGAATCGGCTCACATATGAAACAGAATAAAATAAAGAATTAAGAAATGAAGACAATATTTTATTATAACATTCGTAGCTGCAAAGAAAATTTAATTAAAAGTAAATATCAGAATAACTTTCCAAAATTTCATCTTTCAAAATATAACTCATTCCTGAGTAGTAGGAAGGTACGGAAATTGGGCCTCTGGGGGGTTTTTGGGGGCCCGCGAAAAAGCTATGTACACACTCGCGGATCATATGTGAATCAACTTTATTCGCGGTCTAATTATTTTAATTCGTGGTCCAATTATTTTAATTCGCGTGTGGATCAATTTTATTCGCGGTCTAATTTTTTTAATTCGCGTGTGGATCAACTTCATTCGCGATCTAATTATTTTAATTCGCGTGTGGATCAACTTTATTCGCGGTCTCATTATTTTAATTCGCGGTTCTATGAAATGATCTGCGTGCAGTGTCAACAATGGTTTTTAACAACAATAGATAATTCATTATTTAGTTTGGTTCTTTCAGTTTCTTTTATCTACGTCGTCCTGAGGTTTAATTTTTTGTAAGTCTCTGTGGGTAGCAACGATTTCCGGTAATAATGAATTGTAATAACAATAAGACGTTGATTTATTTCTTAAATGCCGTGGGAGGTCCCTGCTAACAGGTTGATACATGTTTTACTACGAAGAGGCGTCATCTTTAGAAATTTTTTCAATTAAAATTATTTGTTTAAGCTCTGTGACAAGAAAATACAGCTACTTACAATGCCAATATGGATTGTGACAACAATAGATAACTTATTGTTTGGTGTCCTTTATTTTGAACTTAAGCTTTAAAATTAAGACGACAGATTATTTCTTCAATGCACTTCCGAGGAGGTCTGTTAACAATTAGACACATGTTATCTATAGAAATATTTTCTATTAAAAATATTTATTTAAGCTCTTCGTCATGCAAACATTCCGATACCAGGTACTTACAATGCCAATATGAATTGAGTGATAACAATAGATGGCTTATTGTTTAGTTTTTTTTTTCTGACGTTGATTCATATCGTGTGAGGTCTCTGTCATATCCTGTTAGAACACGCAAAGACATGTAGGCTATAACCATATATATATAAGGAACCACAGTAAAATTCACACTGCAGTCTTATTCGTGAGTTTCAAAGTTATACCTACAGTGTTTTGTGTTCATATTCCATCAAATGGAGGTAAGTTTAATTACTTAATTTTCTCGATAGTGTATGTTTTATTGTTTTTTCATAATGTATGTGTGTAATTGTTTTATTATTGTCCTGTTTGGTCAAGTGGTTAGTGCAGCTAACTGCGGAGCCAAGGGTCACGGGTTCGAATCCCACAAGGAGCAGGTGTTTTTTGTGATGATTAAACATTTGTAACCGAATCATGGATGTTGTTTATATGTAGTCTATGTACTGATATTCTATGGTTGTTGTTTCTGGTTACCATAACACAAGTTTAATTCTTAGCTTGGGGTCGGAACCACCTATGTGTATACGTTTATGTATATTATTTTATAACGGTATTACATAATTAGCGTCTAACCAATAGTTAAAGTACTGAGTTCCAATATTATTATTTTTTTTTCTCTTATGTGCTTGTAACAGCAATTAATGTGTGTTAGTATATTATTCAATCGAATCAAATAGTGAAGTTTGTTTATTTATTGTTCTTTAATCCAGCAATAGAGATTATTAGCACTATAAGGAAATTTTATTAATACAATTTTATTAATTTCATTTTTATTAACTTATTTTTTTATAATTTTTATTGTTCCAGCCTTTATCCCCGGAAAATTATACGTTAAAAAATTATTACTTTCCTTTGGATATGAGTCAAGAAGAAACAAAAGACTGTACTATTCAAAAAAATTTGAAAAGCACAACAAAGCGGAATATCAAAAGTATTGACGCATTTTTTGAAAATCCTAAGAAAAGAAAATCTCAAGCAAAGTCTTCGTGTGTCAGTCAAGGCAATGAAAATGGAATCTCTTATATTTCTACCAATAATGACGACACAACGTCTGCAAGTCACCTATTAAAAATTGAAATATATAATATGAAAAAGATAAAGGACATACCAGTTGAACAGCATTGGAAATACGCAGACTTAAAAGTTAAATATTATACACAATCACATGACGACCAGCATTATCTAAGTACCCGGGATTCCATATATAATATTACAAAACAAATAGCAATGAACTGTGATTGTAAAAAGTTCTTCATTGAAACTAAAGATAAGCGGGGATATTAATTTCATTCATTCATTTACAACTTCTTAACATTAATAAACTTACTTTTGTACTTTTACCTGAGAACGCCAAAGCTTAAAAACAACAATAGATTTCTCACGCCTTCGTCCACAGGTACTTAGGCTACAAGTTATATTTAAGCGATACCTCGTTCACTTTCAATACTCTTATACAAACTAACATCATCATGGACGCTTCAGATTTACAAAACGATTACTTCGACCAACAACTGTATGAACTTTGTATACAGGAAGAAAGAAAACTCATTGATGAATACGATCAATTGCTCTATAAAATATGTCTACACGAAGAAAAAAATCACCAGTGCAACAACCAAGAACAGACATTGTAAGTATTTGGGTTTACTAGCTGTCTTGTCTCGACTTGTTTTATTTGTAACAACTTATTGTATAGCATTGGAGGGGTGGATCATATAAAAGAATGTATTTTGGTTTGAGATTATTGTTACTGTTAGTTTAACAAAATGTGGTCGCTTACTAGTGAGGAAATAATTTTACTCGACAAAGCAATTATTTTAAGTAGATTCCATCGTTATATTAGATTTTGGTTTATAAATGGCAAACTTTCTAAATCAATGATTGAGGATCCAGACTTTAAACCGTATTATACGCCATGTAATACGCATTTAATCAGTGGGGGTGATGAAATTGACGGATTATTACCGGTCATAGCATATTGCACCTCTTGTAAAAATAGTAAATAAACGTGAGATGGTTTTTTTATGTGACTTATTTATAATGTTCTAAATTTATAATTATATATTTCTGTTTTATTTTTTATAATAATTGTGTTTTTTCCTATTGTTCAGCCAAGTTGGTGGAAAAAGAAAAATTGCTCTAGATGGAGAAAATGTACTGGAAAAACGACTTCGTACATCAGAACCACAAGCGACTACATCAAGGGGTGGCCCTGAAGCAGTACCATCGACATCATCAGCAGCTGCATCGTCTACTTTTCTTTTAGATGTAAGTTCAAATATTGATAAGATTGAATGCCCCCAATGTAAAGTTTTTATCCACAAAAAACATTTTACTAGTCATTTAAAAAGTAATTTCCATAAAAACAATGTAATAATATGTCATGAAAAGTTTTCAAATGTTCATTTAATTGAAACTGCATTTGGAGCACGCATATTAACCTATAGAATAACCCCAAAACAAACTGTAGCCCAGGTAGAATTCGAGACGCCTGACTCGTTTCTCCAAGGTATTAAAGAAACTTTGTTTCAGTTAATAAGTGATTGCATTAATCAATTAACCGTCATAAAAGTAAATTTTAATTTAAATGCTGATTTTATACAACCAACAAAAAACTTAAAAAATACTTTCGATTTCCAAACTTTTAACTATGTGTATTGTCGTGGAGATGATTTTGAAATAATATTTTCAATGATTATTAATGAGATAACAAATAAGATTTCCAATTTTGAAAAAAAAGATAGCGGCTGGAGCTTACGTGCAATTAAACATATAGATATGAATGTTAATAAATTTAATCCCTTACGTGGTTCATCGTATATAGATTTACCATTAGATATTAAACACAAAAAAGCGGTAATTAATGTGAAAAATTATGACCACCAATGTTTTCAATGGGCTGTGCTTTCAGCCTTATATCCAGTAAATAATAACGCTGATAGAGTCTGTTCATATTTTAGTCACCAAAATAAATTAAATTTTAATAATATTCCATTTCCCGTTAAATTGAAGGATATAAATAAATTTGAAAATTTAAATGATGTAAGTATTAATGTCTTTGGTTTAGAGTACGATGCAAATAATAAAAAAAATAAAATAGTAGGACCGCTTCATTTTACAAAGTGTCGAAAACAAAAACACATTAATCTACTTTTAATTAATACCGGTTCTAATTATCATTATTGTTACATTAAAAATTTATCTAGATTAGTGAGTAAACAAATTTCATCAAAAAATGAAGCTGTTCATATTTGTGACGGGTGCTTGTTAATATTTAGAAATCAAAATGAATTAACTAACCATCAAAGGTTTGATTGTAATCACATTAAAACCGATTTACCTAATTCACTTCCCAAAAAAAAGATGTGGTTTGGTGAACCAATTTTAAATAATATATTGTCATTTGATAAATTTGATAGAAAATTGAAAATTCCATTTGTCATTTATGCTGATTTTGAAGCCCTTTTATTACCAATTCATAGTTGTGATAATGACCCAAACAAATCGTTTAGTAATAATATTCAAAAACATGAAGTATATAGCTTCGGTTATTATATTAAATGTTCGTACGATAATAGTCTGTCTACTTATAGGACCTATACTGGAAAGGACTGTGCTAAGGTTTTTATGCAGTCTCTAGTAGATGATTTAAAACAAATTGCTAAAAAAAACAGTTTCCATAAAAGTCCTCAACCGTTATCGGTCGAGAATGAGAGAAATATATTAGAAAGTAAAACCTGTTACATTTGTGAAAAAGATTTAAATAATGAGTCTGTTATAGATTATGACACACACACGGGTTTATATAGAGGAATAGCTCATTCGATTTGCTCTTCAAATTATAAAGTCCCGCGATTCGTTCCAATTTTTTTGCATAACTTGAGTAATTATGATAGTCACTTTATAGTACATGCGCTGAACAGTGTAGACGGAGCAATAGAAATAATACCTCAAAATAAAGAAAAATACATATCATTTTCAAAGTGCATTCAAATAAATAATTGTACTATGAAATTAAGGTTTGTAGATTCTTTCAAATTCATGTCTTGTAGTCTTTCTCAGTTAGCAAAAAATCTTGATACAAATCAATTTCATGAACTTAGTAAAAATTTTTCAAATAACGAAATTTCATCCGTTTAACACGTAAAGGCATTTATCCCTATGAGTTTATGACATCCTATGAAAAATTACAAAACACGACACTACCAACAAAGGAATTTTTTTTTAGTTCCTTGAATAACGAGCATGTATCTGACGAGGACTATGCACATGCAAATGATGTTTGGAATCATTTTAACTGTAAAAATATGTTAGATTATTCTAATCTGTATTTAAAAACTGATGTATTATTATTAGCTGATGTGTTTGAAAACTTTCGAAATTTATGTCTTGAAACATATGGTCTTGATGCTGCACAGTATTATACTGCACCTGGATTGAGTTGGGATTCCATGTTAAAACATACTCAACAAAAGTTAGAACTTTTAACAGATTTTGATAAACTTGCTTTTATCCAAAAAGGAATAAGAGGTGGGGTTTCTCAATGTAGTAACCGTTATGCAAAAGCTAACAATATTTTTATGGACAATTATAATAGTGACTTACCTTCTTCTTATTTAATTTACCTTGATGCTAATAATCTATATGGTTGGGCTATGTCACAATACCTTCCGACGAGTGAGTTTGAATGGGTTGACATAAATACTAATTTTCAAGTGCCTGATAACTCAGAATATGGTTATATATTGGAAGTAGATTTAGAATATCCAGATCATTTACATGACTTACATTCAGATTTTCCATTTTGTCCTGATCAGATATGTATTGGTAACACAAAAGAAAAAAAATTAGTTCTAAATTTAAACAATAAAAATAATTACATAATACATTATCGAAATTTAAAACAATGTTTACAAACTGGACTAAAATTACTAAAAGTGCATAGAATTTTAAAATTTAAACAAAGTGATTGGTTAAAAAAATACATTGATTTAAATACTAACCTGCGTGCATCGGCGGTTTCTGAGTTTCAAAAGGATTTTTATAAATTAATGAATAACTCTGTTTTCGGTAAAACTATGGAAAATATTGAAAAAAGAGTAAATGTAAAGCTGGTGACTCATTGGGAGAATCGCGGAAATGTTCAAGGTGCTCAATCACTGCTAGCAAGTCCTGAATTTCATAGTTTATCTATCTTTTCAGAGTCATTAGTTGCTATACAATTAAAAAAGGTAAAAATGTTATATAACAAACCAATTTATTTAGGTTTTTGTATTTAAGATATATCAAAAACGCTAATGTATGAGTTCCATTACGAATATATGAACGTGAAGTTTCAGAATAGGTTAAAACTACTTTACACAGATACAGATAGTTTAGTTTATCAAGTATTTACAAAAAACTTTTATTCCGATATTAAATCAGATGTTGCCATACATTTCGACACCTCAGACTATGAAATTAACAATAAATATGGTATACCTTTGTTAAATAAAAAAAAATTAGGATTATTTAAAGATGAAAATTATGGTAAAATATTTAGAGAGTTTGTAGGACTTCGCTCAAAAATGTATGAGATTGACGTGGAAGATAAATTTGTTGCTAAAGCAAAGGGTGTGAACAAAAGCATTGTCAAAAACTTTAAAATTGACAATTACAAAAATTGTTTATTTAATAATACTAATGAAATTTGTAAAATGCTTCGGTTTAAATCTATTAAACATATAATTTTTACTCAAAAATGTAATAAAGTTTCTTTATCTTACAATGATAGCAAAAGGTATATAAAACCAAATTCTACCGCTACTCTGGCATGGGGTCATTATAGCTTAAAAAATGTTTAGTTAGAAAATGATGTAAAAACTTTCTGAATTGTTTTTTGTAAAACTTTTTTTTTTTTTACTAAATCTAATTAAAAAGTACTGTGTTTCATTAAAAAATATATTATTGTTTAAGAAATGTAAAGAAGTTGTAAAATTATTTTTGTATTATGTTAAAATATTATTTAATTTTAATTTGAACTGTTATGTTCATTTTCATCTAATTTGACTTGATTTTAATTTTAATTTTGTATTGATAAGTTATGTATAACAATTTATATTGGTTTTCTCTGTGCCTGAATTAAACTGTTTTAATTTTGTATTGATGAGTCATGTCTAACAATGTATATTGGTTTTCTCTGTGCCTGAATTAAACTGTTTTAATTTAATAAAAAAAAGATAAAGGTACCCTAATTATTTGTTTTGTCAACTTTACATTTTACTATTTAAAATATTTAATAAATGATTTTTATAGTATCACTGTATTTTATTTAAAACTAATGTTCAATGTGAACAAATGACATTTGACTTAAAATCATTATGAAGCTAACACGTATTAAAAAAAACGATGTTTCATTTCTCACACCCTTTTACAGCTATAGTAGCAGGTCCGAGTGGATGTGGAAAATCTAATTTTGTTACAAATTTTATAAACTGCGCTAAAAAAATATGTGACACAGATTTTAAGCATATATTTTGGTGTTACGATGAAATGCAGCCACTGTATAATATTAGTAATGTTATATACACTCAAGGAATTCCAGATTTAATTATGTTTGATGGTAATGAACCTCAATTACTGGTTATAGATGACCTAATGCGAGAATCGGATGGACGAGTTGTTGATATTTTTACTAAAGGGAGCCATCACAGAAATTTAAGCGTTTTCTATATAACTCAAAATTTATTTCATCAAGGTAAAGGTCAACGTGATATTTCACTAAACTCTTCTTATATAATTTATTTCAAAAATCCTCGGGACAGAACTCAAATACGCCATTTAGCACGACAAGTTTTTCCTGATAATTCCAAATTTGTAGAGGAAGCCTATAAAGATGCCACTAGTGATCCGCATGGTTATTTGATGATAGATCTAAAACAAAAAACAAATGACATGTATCGCTTTAAAAGTAATATATTTCCACTCAATAATATTTTTTGTACTGTTTACATACCAAAAAAAGGATTTAAATGTAATATGAAGGATCAAATATCAATTAGTTCAACATCATGCACGGAACCGTAACAACGTGTAATAATAATTCATTTAGTGTAATATTAAAAGTATTAAAACGAAAGTATTGCAAAACTTTACAAGAAACAACTAGTAAAGAAGAATTAAACAATATTTGTAAACAGCTTAATTTTATTTTAGCAGAAAAAATTAATTTAAAAGAAAAAATAAATAAAAAAACGAAGAGATATTCACTGAGGTCCCTGAATTTAAATTGTTTAGTGTCAACAGTATTATAGGCAGTTATTTTATCAAAATTTATTTAGACAAATGTTTTTAATAATTAATAATAATGAGACGAGTTAAGGCACATAAAGAATTATTAAAAGCTTTACATACACTTAAACCAAAGTATTGTGAGGCACTATTAAAAAGTTGTAACGAACAAGAAATAAACTGTCTCTGTGAATGTATTTTTAATGTTTTAAATGGTAAAATTCCTTTAAAGGAGCAAGAAAAGTCTAAATAAAAAAAACACAAAGTGGTTCTCAGGAAATTAGTTTCTAAAGGAAGATATAAATTCAGAAAAAAGATAATTATACAGAAAGGTGGTGCATTCTTACCTGTAATTTTGGGTGCAGTTCTTAGTTCTTTGCTCAATTCTGTCATATAAGAAAATGGAGAACGCTAAAAAGATGTTATTAATTGAACCTAACGTCTTAGAAAGGCTCAAACGTAGAGAAATTATTCCTGAAGATTCCTTATCGCGACTAGATAAGGAAATGCGGGATATTCTTAGTAGGAAATTAGAAGACCGTGAGAAGTGGAAGCTCTATTCACAAACATTACAAAGATATTTGTATTTTACTGGTGAAGAAAGACAACCACTAAAATTGCCTTTGGTGTCGGATGACAGTGAATTAACAGAAAAATATAAAGAAGAAGAGATTAAAGCTGAACCATTACTTACACAGTCACCATCCAAAGAGAGGGACGTAGTTTACAATAAGCCCTATTCTTATTTTTATTTAATGAGATTAATTCCAAGGACATTTAAAAAAAAAGGTGAACTGCTAATTAAAACGTTGATAGAAAATAATGATAAAGTCAAATGGGATACACAAGGGAGAATCACTATAAATGAGCAGGTTATACCTGGGACCAATATTGTAGATTTGATTAATGATACCTTACGTCAGCTAAAACGTCCAAAACCGAGGGGGTGGGAAGAATTTTCTCAGTTATTAACTGATATAAGTTTACCTTTATATTGTATCGGTAATCCTACAACATTGGAGTATGTTAAGAAACTACATATAGAGAAATTTAAAGAAACTTCTCCCCCTGAAAAACATGCTACGCCCAGTAGTGAAACACCGAAAACGTCTTTAAAAGATATAAAAAGCAAGAAAATTGACTGGGAAAGATGGACACCGTATTAGATATAGACAAAATATATTATGATGTTTCTAATCCAGCTGGTTATAGTAGTATTGATAAGTTAACCCAAGCTATGGATGGAAAGATGAATAAAAAAGAAGTAAAAAAATGGTTACAGGCGCAAGAAACATATACTTTACATAGACCTGTTCAGAGAAAGTTTTCTAGAAATAAATACATTTTATCTAACTATAACGACCTTTGGCAAGTTGATTTAAGCGATATGCGAACCTATAGTCAATATAACGATAATTATAAATATATTATCTGTGTCATTGATGTCTTTAGTAAATATGCTTTTGCAAGATGTATGAAAAAAAAGAATTCAGAAACTACAATACAATGCTTTGAAAGTATATTTACAGAAGCTAACGCAACTCCAAAACATATACAATCTGATAAGGGTAGTGAATTCGTTGCAAAAGATGTTAGAAGGTATTTTAAGAGTAAAAACATAAATTACTACACAACGAATAATCCAGATATTAAAGCAAGTATTGTAGAAAGATTTCAAAGAACTCTTAAGATGAAAATGTGGCGTTATTTCACTCACAAAAATACATATAGATATGTAGATATTTTGCAAGATTTGATGTATTCATATAATCACAGTTACCATTCGAGTATAAAAATGTGTCCATGTGACGTCAATTCTAGTAATATTATGACTGTTTGGTCTAATTTATATGACAGGAAAAATAAAAACCAAAATATATATCCAGAGCTTCCTAAGTTTCAAATTGGTGACCATGTAAGAATAACTAAGCATAAACATATATTTCAAAAAGGCTATGAAACTAATTGGAGTGATGAAGTATTTGTTATATCATCAATTATTCATAGGTCGCCTTATAAAGTTTATACACTTAATGATTTAGAAGGAGAATCAATATCAGGTACATTTTATGCTAAAGAACTACAAAAAGTTTTATACGACCCCACCCTTAAGCACAAAATAGATAAAATCATAAGGTTTAGGTATATTAGAGGCAGAAAAGAAGTGTTGGTCAAGTGGAAAGGTTATCCATCAAAATTCAATACCTGGATTCCAGCATCTAACATTGAATTAATATGAGTCAAGAAAGCTTTTATTTGACTCTGTTAAGTAACAGTTCAATGACCTATTTCCCAAACAATACAACAACAAACTTTTTGACGAAGCTTCCTAAAACAGTTAAATTAGAAGGGGAGTGGCTGGTAGGACTAGTTGAATTTCATTACCCTTTTAGTATTTTAAATGTCAGAGAACATGAAAATGTTCTATATCTTAGAAAAAAAATATTGGTCGACAACATTGAAAGTGTTGCAGAATATAAAACCCACATACCCGCTACAACATATGATGACATTGATCAGCTTCTAAATGCCCTTAACAGTAATCCCCTTTTAAAAGATTGTATAAAGTTTCGTTTTGATGAGACATCAAAACTCTTTTCTTTAACACCCCAAAATAAAAACATTTTATCTTTAAGGATGTCACCACAGCTAAGTCTTCAACTTGGTTTTGGACCAAAAACTAATTTAATTGCAAACAACATAGCTAAACGTCCTGTTAATTTGTTTTTAGGATTGCCTTCACAACTTTTTTTGTACTCTGATATTGTGCAACCTCAAATTGTGGGTGATGTAATGACATCACTATTACGAATAGTTCCATTAGACCCAACAAAATATATTTACGGTGGTTATAAAATGAATGTGTTTACACCAGCTCACTATATACCTGTTATGCGTCGTGAGTTTGATACTATAGAAATAGATATAAGGACAAACACAGGTGCAACAATACCATTTCAATTTGGAACTGCGTGTGCTAAACTTCATTTTAAACGAATAAGATGAATTCTCATAATCGTAATCATAGTTTTTGCCCATATGAAAGTTATTATTCTCATCAAGCTGGTTCAGGAGTGGGGATCATTTACAAAGGTGTCCCATATCAACGAGGCCATGGAATCGGAAGCTTTTTAGGAGGATTGTTTAGATCTGTACTTCCGTTGCTATCGAGTGGAGCAAAGGCAGTCAGTAAAGAAGCATTGAATATGGGTGTAGGTCTCCTGTCTGATATGATGAATGCACAACCTATGAATGATTCTATTAAATCTCGCATGAAAGATGCAACAAGTAATTTAAAACGGAAAGCAGATAGTAAAATTGATAGCATTATGACTGGATCAGGGTATAAAAACAAGAGACGTAATAAACGATCAGCCATTGCTCTGAAAGCAACGAAAAGAAGAACTACTAAAAAAGTTTTTAACAAGAATAGTTGTGATATTTTTTCTTAAATTAAACAAATAATAATGTCGTTCTTACATAATACTTCATGTGAATGTGCTAAGTCTGAATTAGATTTATTTGCATTACCAACAACACAAACAAGCATAGAGAATGGTCAGTGGATTCATTATAAACCGATTTCATCTTTGAGTGATGAAGGTCCCATAGAATTTCAAGTTCCTGGTACAGGAGAAGACTATATTGACTTATCTAATACATTACTCCAATTAAAAGTTAGAGTTTTAAATCATGATTCAACTGTATTAACTGCAGCGACAAGTGTTGCCCCAGTTAATAACTGGTTACATTCTCTTTTTAATCAAATGGATGTTTATCTAAATCAAAAGCTTGTTTCCCCACCAAACAACACCTATGCCTATCGTTCTTATATTGAAACTTTATTAAATTATGGTCCTGCTGCAAAAAAATCTCATCTTACATGTGGTTTGTGGTATAAAGATACCTCAAACAAAATGGATTCTGCTGATGAAAGCAATGAAGGCTACACCAAGAGACAGCAGTTTACGAAAGATAGCAAGGAAGTTGAATTGATTGGTGATATATTTAATCAAGACAAATTTTTGATAAACAGTGTTGAATTACGTATTAAATAAGTACGTACCAAAGAATCATTTAACTTAATGTCATCTAGTACAGATTTAAAGTTAAAAGTGCAAATCAATGATGCAACACTTTTAATAAGAAGGGCTAGGATAAGTCCTTCTGTGTTATTAGCTCATCAAAAAGTTTTATCCAACACTACTGCTAAATACCCTATAACGCGTGCGGAAGTCAAGGTTATGACGTTACCTTCAGGAATCCAAGGAAAAACACTTGATAATATTTTTTTAGGTCAAGTTCCCAAAAGATGTATAGTTGGTTTTGTAAATAATTCAGCCTTTAATGGAAGTAAGGAATATGAACCCATATAATTTTCAAAACTTTAATTTAAATATGTTTAGCTTATATGTAGATGGCCAACAAATACCTTCTAAAACATTGCAACCTTCATTTGATAGCAGTTTATTTACATCAGCATATCACACTTTATATTCGGGAACTGGTATTCATTTTTTGAATGAAGGTAATGATATATCTAGAGAAGAATTTGCCAATGGATACTGTTTATTAGCCTTTGATTTAACCCCAGATCTTTCATCCAATTCACAATCGCATTGGAATCTAATAAGACATGGAAGTGTTAGATTGGAAGTCCGCTTCGAAAACTCTTTAAAAACTACAGTAAATTGTATTATATATGCAGAATTTGACAACATTATAGAAATTAATAAAAATCGTGATGTAAGTGTAGATTATAATAGTTAAAAAAAACATATATATTGTTCTAAAGCTATGATTTTATTCCTTCTGAAAATAACTTTTGTAGTTACGAGAGGTGTAATGGATACTTATGAAATACGTAAATTATTAAAAAAAATTAATCCATTAGCAGAATGCAATGTTTTTGCTTCAAATCGCATGCCCGTTTTCATTTCGTATCCATCATATATTGTAAGTAACTTAGATCCTGACACTAAACCAGGATCTCATTGGATTGCTATTCACATAGACAAAAATGGTTTCGGTGAATATTTCGATTCATATGGCCGAAAACCAACTGGATATCATAAAATATTTATGCAAAGGAACGCTAAAAAATATTTTTTTAATGCAAAAATGATACAAAATTATTATACATCAGTTTGTGGTGAATATTGTTTAGTGTATCTATTTATGAGATCTATTGGTATTTCTATGATGGATTTTGTAAACATTTTGACGTGACAACGTCTTATAAATTGGTTTGCCGGGTGACACTTCAAGAAACTGCGTTACGCTCCGCTCACGTTATGCGCTCACAATGAGAGCGAGTGAGAGGCACGCGCCCGCCTAAGAGCGAGAGAGACAGACATAAAATCATTGTCACGTAAAACTTTCGCCCGTATACCGACTTTACAGGCAACCAGTTTTTTGATCTAATTTTAAGAGCACTTTATAAAGCAATTTTTTTAAAATAAACTTATAGATTTATGAATTTATGTCTTTTATTTGTTGGGAACTTATTATAAAAAAACGATATTTTTTATTCAGTATTTATTTATTTAATAAACAGTGTTTTACATTCTTAAGCTAAACATAATCTTGAGGACTATAGAAAGATGGTGATAAATCTTCTTGTGTGTATGAAATGCACATTTCCTTTTCAAGTCTTTCTTGCTCCAACTGGTCCATCACCGTCAAAATATTAATTTTACGTTCCTCGTATGGTTGTGATATCGGAAGTGAGTAACCACTATTGAGTAACAAATATTTTCTTTCCGCTTCAAAACACATGTTAAGCAAATCCTTGTCGTATTCACGATCTTTGAACACATCCATGGTGTTTGCTGGTGAGAAAATATTGACTAGAAGTCTTTTGCCCGTCTTTAAATACACTGACTCTGACAATGGCTACTTGTTATTGAATGAAGCGTGGGGGGTAAATCTATTGTTGTTTTTAAGCTTTGGCGTTCTCAGGTAAAAGTACAAAAGTAAGTTTAATAATGTTAAGAAGTTGTAAATGAATGAATGAAATTAATATCCCCGCTTATCTTTAGTTTCAATGAAGAACTTTTTACAATCACAGTTCATTGCTATTTGTTTTGTAATATTATATATGGAATCCCGGGTACTTAGATAATGCTGGTCGTCATGTGATTGTGTATAATATTTAACTTTTAAGTCTGCGTATTTCCAATGCTGTTCAACTGGTATGTCCTTTATCTTTTTCATATTATATATTTCAATTTTTAATAGGTGACTTGCAGACGTTGTGTCGTCATTATTGGTAGAAATATAAGAGATTCCATTTTCATTGCCTTGACTGACACACGAAGACTTTGCTTGAGATTTTCTTTTCTTAGGATTTTCAAAAAATGCGTCAATACTTTTGATATTCCGCTTTGTTGTGCTTTTCAAATTTTTTTGAATAGTACAGTCTTTTGTTTCTTCTTGACTCATATCCAAAGGAAAGTAATAATTTTTTAACGTATAATTTTCCGGGGATAAAGGCTGGAACAATAAAAATTATAAAAAAATAAGTTAATAAAAATGAAATTAATAAAATTGTATTAATAAAATTTCCTTATAGTGCTAATAATCTCTATTGCTGGATTAAAGAACAATAAATAAACAAACTTCACTATTTGATTCGATTGAATAATATACTAACACACATTAATTGCTGTTACAAGCACATAAGAGAAAAAAAAATAATAATATTGGAACTCAGTACTTTAACTATTGGTTAGACGCTAATTATGTAATACCGTTATAAAATAATATACATAAACGTATACACATAGGTGGTTCCGACCCCAAGCTAAGTATTAAACTTGTGTTATGGTAACCAGAAACAACAACCATAGAATATCAGTACATAGACTACATATAAACAACATCCATGATTCGGTTACAAATGTTTAATCATCACAAAAAACACCTGCTCCTTGTGGGATTCGAACCCGTGACCCTTGGCTCCGCAGTTAGCTGCACTAACCACTTGACCAAACAGGACAATAATAAAACAATTACACACATACATTATGAAAAAACAATAAAACATACACTATCGAGAAAATTAAGTAATTAAACTTACCTCCATTTGATGGAATATGAACACAAAACACTGTAGGTATAACTTTGAAACTCACGAATAAGACTGCAGTGTGAATTTTACTGTGGTTCCTTAAATATATATGGTTATAGCCTACATGTCTTTGCGTGTTCTAACAGGATATGACAGAGACCTCACACGATATGAATCAACGTCAGAAAAAAAAAACTAAACAATAAGCCATCTATTGTTATCACTCAATTCATATTGGCATTGTAAGTACCTGGTATCGGAATGTTTGCATGACGAAGAGCTTAAATAAATATTTTTAATAGAAAATATTTCTATAGATAACATGTGTCTAATTGTTAACAGACCTCCTCGGAAGTGCATTGAAGAAATAATCTGTCGTCTTAATTTTAAAGCTTAAGTTCAAAATAAAGGACACCAAACAATAAGTTATCTATTGTTGTCACAATCCATATTGGCATTGTAAGTAGCTGTATTTGCTTGTCACAGAGCTTAAACAAATAATTTTAATTGAAAAAATTTCTAAAGATGACGCCTCTTCGTAGTAAAACATGTATCAACCTGTTAGCAGGGACCTCCCACGGCATTTAAGAAATAAATCAACGTCTTATTGTTATTACAATTCATTATTACCGGAAATCGTTGCTACCCACAGAGACTTACAAAAAATTAAACCTCAGGGTTAGATAAAAGAAACTGAAAGAACCGAACTAAATAATGAATTATCTATTGTTGTTAAAAACCATTGTTGACACTGCACGCAGAATATTTCATAGAACCGCGAATTAAAATAATGAGACCGCGAATAAAGTTGATCCACACGCGAATTAAAATAATTAGATCGCGAATGAAGTTGATCCACACGCGAATTAAAATAATTAGACCGCGAATAAAATTGATCCACACGCGAATTAAAATAATTGGACCGCGAATTAAAGTAATTAAATACGCGAGTGTGTAGAGAGCTTTTTCGCGGGCCCCCAAAAACCCCCTCAGAGGCCCCTCCCAGTTCCCGTACCTTCCTACTACTTTCCTGAACAAAATCTCATTAGAAATCTCGTTACATAAATGAATCTCTCCTTATATACATCACACGTCGCCTTATTTTTTGTAATAATGTGTCATTGAAAATGTATATATGTAGTATAAAATATATATTATGTATATATAATAGGAATTTACGTATCACATTTTTGAGAACTTACTTGTGAAAACTTAACTACTTCGTCTCACCCGAAAAGCCCGGTAGAGCAGTAATAACTGCATTACCCAACTGCATAGTCCGTTCAGAAAGAAAAATATTTAGGTTTGAGTACGCTAAGGTAGTGTGAACTATCTCTATTCCTTTCTGTCGTTGAGCCGCGTACTTGCGACTCCTTTTGCTAGCGCGATATTGCTCTCTTTTGTTACAATGTAAAACAAAGAAGGTCATTATCTGCTTGCATGCCTTGCTGTGGTCAGAGATTGTCAAGCCTATTATTGTTTAATCATTAGGAATATAAAAATGTAGTTTGGACAATACTACTTGAAGTGCGTAAACCTTTTTTTTTTGACGATGCCACTGTCACAATATCTATTTTATATTCTCCCAGTAAAGTAGTAGTACCGCTTCTATCGGTTCGTATCGTGTTCGACGACTAAGGCGCAAAAATAATTTTTATTAAAAGGATCACAGCACGACTAATTATTGTCGCAAAAAGGTGGCGGCTATAGTTTCAGAAGCGCTAGTCCTACCAAGATTAAAATAACCACTAGGTTTTTACAAGCCCCAATTCAAAATGTATGTTAAATTAAAGAAAGACTACAGTAGGTAATATATACCAGCTTTGCCACATCAGGCAGGTAAATATTTATAACTCCTACTGCAGGATCAGGATACATTACCAATAAATGAAGCAGATAATAGATTAAAACTTGTTTTGTGCTGTTTTTTCATTCAAATGGGCATTTCATCACAAAACTTGTTGGGCACTCCTAACACATTAGAAGTGTTTATTTATTTTAACTTTTTTTAATATCTAAACCTAGGTTTTCCGCGCTATACGAAGAAAAAGAGATTATTTTTATTGCTTTTCGCGCTACACGGAAAATGCCACGAAGCAAAAAGTACTCACACGAGAGAGTGTAGTGAAATGAAGTGATTTGAATGATTTATCCGTCGGATGTTACACAACGTCCCTATTTTGAGTCAGTCAAAGTAGTTCGTAAATTGAAAATATACAATACGATAGTTTTAGAGATATTTTATTTTTTAACTTAAGTGATACCCCAAAATCAGGGACGGTTGCCCTGAAAAAAAATTGTGTCGTAAGGAAGTCTCCAATTTTTGTCTCTGTTCCTTTAAGTTTAGGTAAATATAGTCTGCCTATTCCAATCTTTGACTGATGTAATATTTAAATGTATGTAAGTATAGGATTCCCAGAATTTTTATTTACGTGCACAAATAGTACTCCAGACATTGTATGTAGTTGACGAAATTTTCAAAGAGGAAATTTTATTTGAAGCTATAATTTCATAAAGCTCTAATATTCTATGTCGTTAACATAAAACAAGGAAATATGTATTAAATGTATATACATAATGTATTATGTTTTATGTGTTATATTCTAAGGAAGACAAAAGTAGTCACTCATTGTTTCGTATCATGAAATTTCATGAAAATGTGTCCAACAGGTATTTTTACAAATATATAATTCTTTATGTAACGTGAACTTTGTCGTTATTCGTTTTGTGATTAGTAATTTGAACTGTTGATAAAAGGCTTTTACACGAAGATTTGATAGATACAAATAGTAGGTAGATTCTCGTCGAATTTTTATAATCATTAGGTCCCAAACCTATTTAACAGTGGAATACAGTATATAAAGTAAATTAGCCTTCAGTTAATTGAATCACAATATATTTTCACTGCGTTGAGTTTGAAAAAAAACATGAAGTAAAAGTTCACTATGTCAACAGTAATATAAGAAGACTTAAATAAGAGTGACTCAAATTTTGTCTTTGTTTTTAGTGTCATACTACTAGAAATATCACATACATCAACACCCTTTGTAACACACATTTCCACACTTTTGTCATCAATAGACATGCATTCACCCTTAAAACATACATCTCATTCAACTTTCATAGCTACGCATAAAAAATTATTGAGTCAAACAAAATCTAAAAAAGATCTGTCAAAAACATAAACACACGAACCTAAAGTTAAAGGAAGAAACAAATGATAATAAATAAAAAGAAATGATACTGTTTACCAATTGTATGAAGAGCACCAACCACAAAACAAAAAAAAACAATTTAAAACTTTATAACTTATACGCACAAATTCTACGTCTCAACTCTAGAGAACTCTCTGACAGACTCATTTGCATAAATTAAACTATCACGACCAATCGCCTACACTGCTCCTGGGTGACTGTTCCTGTTTTAGTTCCGAGTCAGCTCTCGCTCGAATTCCCAATACCAGGAATCCGCTTTGAGGTTCACAAGGTTCCATAGATTAAATAATCCTCGTTGTTCAATTACCTTTTTTTTCATTCTTCGTTCGCATTTCAATAGTGACAAATTGAAATTATACTCGTTCTATTATAGATTAGAAACAAAAATAGAAAATAATTTGAGGACGTGACTTCTTACAACCAAATTTATTTTCACACAGCTTTTAAACTTGTTAAGAGACTCCTGTCATCGCAGACCAATTGACTGTGTCGGCACAGTACAGATGTAAGCACCTATTCACTTAAGGAAATAATTCAAGCTTGTATATAGCTTGTATTCTCAAGTAGGTATTGAACAAAATTCAGTTCACCATATTTCCTTGCATATCTATTTTCAAAGTAACATAAAACGATATGTTACACAATGTTTCTAAAAATAAATAGTTTGAAAAAATTGCCTCCTGCCAATGAAGCGTTGCGACATCATCTTCAAAGGGCAAATTACCAGACTTATATTTGGAAAATAGCGGATAAGCCTATACAAGATTTACCGTCACCAGAATCTTGGGGTTGCCATATAAAAAAGGCCATTTGGTGCCAATAACTAGTCTTCAATCTGCGATATCCATTAAAGACTTTGAGCTGGTAGCGTGCCAATGCAAAAGTAGATGTCGAACAGCCAGATGTGGCTGTCTCAAAAATCACCACAAATACATGAAAGACGTCTGTCACGTAGACGAAAATAAATGCTTTAACCTACACAATTTTAATGATTCATTAGACGATTGAATATCTGATATTTTTCTTTAGAGAATAGGCCTATGTAGTATGTACTCTATACTCAGTAAATCTTTTTGTATTATACTTATGTGTCATTAAACCCTTAGTTGTTGAAAAAAAAACGTTTTTTTAAATTATCAGTATGAACGTAGTTCACCTAAGCCATTATGCGCCCCACTGCAGGGGCATAGGCCTCTCCTTAGAGAAGGAGTGTCCTTAGTGAACGTAGGTATTAATAAAATTATATCTCCTCCGTACTACTACACTTTTGTTTCCATTTATTGACCTAATAACCTACATTTAGAAACAAAGTCCACCGTGTAATAAGATACTATTTGACATTTTAAGTAAAAACTATAAAAACATAGACAATAATATACATCATAAAAGTTACGTCAAATACCAAAAATGCTCAAAATACAAATTGTCATGTCTGTAAAGTAAACGTTCTTTTAATCTTCACAGCATTGACAGCAGCGAGAACGCATGTTCGGCGGCGACTTCATTTAGTTAATCGGGTCTAGCTCAGGCACTATAAATCCTAGAGTAATGGTTGTTACCTTTTTAATTAAGTACTTTTTAAGTAGCTTATTTGTTTCTTTACTCTAGTTGTGAACATTATATTCAAAAAGACCTCATACATTTTTAATTATCCGTAATAAAGTAACCAACTTTTTTTTTTACGTTTTGCATTATATCACGTAAACCGTTAGACTGATGTTTTTGATGTCTATCAACGACTATTAGCCAATGTTATAACCGTTCAAATAAGACTAAAAACAAAGAAATCGGCGTAGTAGTTTTTAAATTATAGCATAAAAACAAAAGTCCCGTTCCGCCATCTTTGATGTTTCCCCCCTTCTCCCTCCACCACTTTGGCACTCTTCGACCGACAGTTGTGTATTCAGGACACGGAGACGAATCCAACGATACCAGTCGCAGGTATAAAGTGGAATGGCAGATAGAATTTTTTTACCTAGTACTAGCGTGAATCTAATAGGACTGAAAAACCAATTTGTAGCCGTGTACCATTACATAGCCTTGGCGCGTCTAGATTTCTCATTAATAGGATTAAAACAGCAATTTTTAGCCGTGTACCATTACATAGCATTGGCGCGTCTAGATTTCTCATTAATAGGACTGAAACACCAATTTGTAGCCGTGTACCAAAACATAGCCTTGGCGCGTCTAGATTTCTCATTAATAGGACTGAAACACCAATTTGTAGCCGTGTACCAAAACATAGCCTTGGCGCGTCTAGATTTCTCATTAATAGGACTGAAACACCAATTTGTAGTCGTGTACCATTACATACCCTTGGCGCGTCTACATTTCTCATTAATAGGACTGAAACACCAATTTTCAGCCTCAACTTGGGAAAGCACCCGTGATAATTCTAAAGAGTTGAGAAACTCTAAAGAGCATGATGTGAGTTGTTCAGTGTCCATAACATTGTCTGAGAGGTATTCGACAACATCACCCTCCACGTATGACACGATTTGTTCCTTTATATGATTAACTTGACCGCTTACCATCAGGCGGACCGTGTGCTTGTTTGCCACCTTAGTGGTATAAAAAAAAAAAAACTGTCGGCTAATATAGTCGGCGCCAAAATTGCCCTTTCACACAGCCATTCGCAATTGCTCATATTTATTTGAAGATCAGCATAGACATCATTTTTTAGGTCATCTGTGTAATCGACAATATGATAGAAGTCACGTCTCAGTGTAACCATGTCGTTACTGTCTGTTGGCAAACAATCTTCTCCAATTTTTAAAGGGGCAGCTGCATATTGTCCTGCTTGAGAATCATTGTGAAGTTGTACTCGCGTATTTGTAATAAGACAAAACTTTTTTATGTGTAACCATTATACAGATGCTTTCAAACAGGCATTTATTTGTTTGTCTAAAGTCACCAGCTGTAAGTACCACCATCCCTCCCGCGAAACCCCAATTGCCTTTGATATACTTTATAGTGCGATCTACGAATGGTCATTTTTTTACAAAATTTGAATGTCGTATTCATTTATGTCTAATCAAAAGCCTAACAATTAAGATTCCAGCTTCTAGCTGTAAAAATGGCGTAATTTCCATACAAACTTTCATCCTAGGGTTTCTGATTCCTCGAGGCACCCCGTGGATTCTTGAGGCCAAATTGTCGAGTCTTCTCGAGTCTCGAGGCTTTCAAAGAAGACTTATAATTGGTAATTAATTTAAAGAAAAAACTTAAAATAATCACGGAAGGAACATATTTTTATTACCTCCAAATGCACTTACTTAAAAGAAATGAAACATAAAAATCTTCTAACTTATAATAAACAAATCTTAATACTTAGAAGAATAAGGAACACTAAAAATCTGCGTGCGTCTTAATCATCTAGCAACAAAAAAACTTTATTATCAAGCTATTCGTTCGTTCGTTCGTTTAAGCCAAAAGAAGTCCACTGCTGAATGTAGGCCTCCCCTATATGTCTCCACAACGGCCGGTCCTGAGCCACCCGCGTTCATCGCTCCCTGCGGCTCTGACCAAATCGTCTGTCCACCTGGTGCGTCTTCCGATCCGTGGTCGCCACTACAGAACCTTTCTTCCTCATCGGATATCGGTTTGACGAGCAATGTGGCCTGCCCATTGCCACTTCAGCTTCCTAACTGATTGAGCTATGTCGGTAACCTTGGTTCTTCGGCAAATTTCCTCGTCAATCAAACGTTTGGTCTACTAATAATCTAATTAATAATATAATGTTGGTATCTATTAAATCTGCGTGCGTCTTAATCATCTAGAAACAAAAACTTTAGTATCAAGCTATTGCTCTTCAAATAATTAAAATAATATAATATTAGTATTTATTAGTTTGAACTTTTAAATCATTGAGATCAAATATAAAAATCTTCTTACAGAAACGTCACAATGATAAAATCTTAAGTTACTAATGGGAACAGATAACTAAGGGTGGTACGGTACCGCAACTATCCTAAGAGTTTCTATTTAAAATTTGTGTCAATCTACATAGGATAAGTAATCTTCTAAAAATACCACGAAAAACTTCTGAAGAAAATGATTAGGCTGTGCTTATTTGTAGTAGGTAACAATATTAAGTAACTAACAGTTAGTTATTTAATCAGTCTGGTATTTCGCAGCTTTATCTTTGATCGATATCAAAACATAGAAAGCTCCTTAATAACCATTACAATAATTTAATCTTAAAAATCGAATAGAAAAGTAAAATATCACTAAGAGTTTGAATCTGATTCTGTCTATAACAAATTCAATATCAGTCGTTCAAAATTATTTTAATAGCTGTAGCACTGATTGAGATCATTAGTTAAAATACCTAAGTACGGTGTGTTCGTGTGTGTGTGTGTGAGTGAAACAACTTGCTCGCAGTAGTCGCAGTGAGCGCGGACAATTTTACGCGGAAAAACTTACTTCGAATATTTTGAATTAGTGCCTCGAGAATTCTCGAGGCACGGGATTTTTTTTTCTCGTCTCGAATCAAGACGGATTGCTCTAGTCTTCTCGAGTTCGAGAATTCTCGAGCAGAAACCCTATAAATCCGTTATTTCAACCCCTTACAGTCCTTTTTCGCATTAAAAACTGGTTGCCTGTAAAGTCGGTATACGGGCGAAAGTTTTACGTGACAATGATTTTATGTCTGTCTCTCTCGCTCTTAGGCGGGCGCGGGCCTCTCACTCGCTCTCATTGTGAGCGCATAACGTGAGCGGAGCGTAACGCAGTTTCTTGAAGTGTCACCCGGCAAACCAATTTATAAAACGTTGTCACGTCAAAAAGTAGCCTTTGTCCTTTCTCAGGCTCTAGACTATCTCTGTACCACATTTCATTTTAAAAAGTGTCTACCTAGGAATTGGAGCAGGCTAAGTCTGCTAGTGTCTCTAAGTAGGTCATATTGCGTATAGAATACGCAAACCGATCGTAAATAAGGTTTGGTATTCGCGTAGGGACAACAATGAACCTTTTTAGTTTTTTTTTAAAAAAAGAAAAACAAAATTTTTAGAATCTAGATTCCTATAGAAAGAAAGAAACTTGCATAAAGTGCATTTTTGTTAAATCTTCGCATGTTAGGCGCCACCGTCAGATACTTGACCCGAGGTTGGTCGTTTTTATATTGAAATGCATGGGCTACTAGAGGAAAATCAAGATAAGCATCAACGTTTTGCACAGAATTTTTATGTAGACATATCCCGCGTGATAATAGTTGTGATATGGTGCGATGCCCTCTTGTCTCATATCCACAACAACAGGGTGGATTGAGGCAGGACCACCATCTTTCCGCTCTCACCACGGAGCATTAGCATGCCCCGCGAGGAATTAGGAAAAGAGTAAGGAGAGCATCTGAAGCCGTCCCGTAGCCACAGAATGGGACCAGTACGTATGTTGACGAGCGTTAAGGCTGACGCCGCGTTTCAGGAACTCCATTAAATGTAGTCCAGGGAGTTATGCTCAGTATATGGCCACTCATTATATATATATGATCGCATTGGTTCATTAGGCAGGCTTATTTTCAGTATGATAATTGTATGCTCACGAATGAGCCAGGCCATTCAAATATAGTTGAGGACCATGAGAGGACCAGGAACTCCACCTAAGGATAAAGTTAAGTTGGAATATGTATATATATGTATAAATTTATTATATATAAGTATTAAAATTCTTCATTATAGTATAACGGAACGACCGTTCAGGTGGTCCGTCTCCAGTAAAGGACCGGATGATGTAAGAAACGATGGAAGTTTCTAGGCATCCACTCTTAGGTCCATTACCGGCGATATGATTTTAAATAAAGAGATCAAAGAATTCTTGTTAGTTTTGACAATTCTATGTCATAACATATTGCTTCACTGTCAATCTGCTCTGAGATATTTTTAAACTAAATTAAACTGAATATCATCATACTGCAATACTGTTTCCTACTTATTATCAGTTCACTAATAAAATCGTGCGAAACGGTATGTTAAGTATTTTTCTTTTGTGCTGTGATTAGTGTATTATTGGTAAGTCACTAATCATTATATTTGCTTGTCACGCAGCACGGTTTTTATTTACTACTTTTTTAAGTAACTACTATACCGTCACCTTTCGGCTCCGTGCCGTAACTAAGGTCTGGGAGAACACTACTCTTCTCAACTACTTCGAGGCCCGGTGCGCGTCAGCCTTCTAACAACGTAGCACTGAGGGAGGCCTGGAGTGCTCTATACTCCAAATCCTCGGCCTGCCTGGAGTGCTCTATACTCCAAATCCTCGGCCTGTACGGTGGCAGTGCTTCAGCCTGAGCACCGCTGATCACCGTAGCTACGGGGCGACCTTTTGCCACGTGCTGCTTAGCATTGCATTGTGCCAGCTTACTAAAGCCGGAGCCGAATATTACTCACTACACGTGAGTAAGACGTTAAGTCACCTAAAGTCAGTCCCGTCCGACCGGACTGATCGCAAAGGAGATGGGGTAGCTATACTTATATCTTCGGTCGCATATTCCATACTCCATTATTAGTTTTTCGAGCTTAGCCTCTCCGTCCTCTATAACTGCAGAACACACTTTTGATTCAGATTAACTTATCAAAAAACAAAATACTCCTTGGAGTATTTTATAGTCCTTCTCTCAATGTAAATTACTTCGCATCGTTTGAATCATTGTTAGAAACATTTACTGCTGCTTATAGCCACACTGTAATAATGGGGGATTTTAACACGTGCCTTTTAAAAAATGATAATCGCGCTAACCAACTGCTATCAGTTTTAAATGCATGCAATATGCATTGTAAACCCTCAAACGCTACTCATTTTTTTCTAAATTCTACATCTTCTCTTTTAGATCTCATTATAGTTTCTTCACCAGAATTCGTTACAGCACATGGTCAATTTTCAGCTGATGCCAGCTCATACCACGACTTACTTACCTATCTTACAAAATTCGCCCTCCTAAGGTAAAATCAAGAGTACTTCTGCAGCGCAACTTTGCTGGGATGGACGTTGAGCAATTACGTAAAGATGCTTTAAATACGGACTGGAATTCTGTATTAAATGCAAACACGGTTGATAAAAAAGCATGTGTTTACTTTACTAACACATTTATACGAAACAAATGCACCAGAAGATCAGTAAAAGTTAAAGGCTATCCTGCACCTTGGCTTACAGACGAAATACGTATATTGCAAAAAAAAACGCGATCGTGCTAAGGCTAAAAACAAATTATATCCCTCTCCTGTCAATCTCGAAAAATATGAACTTCTAAGAAATCGCTGCAGTACAGTGTATAGAGATGCACAACGACGCCACATTCATAATTCTGTTACAAATGGTGATCCAAGAAAAATATGGAAATTTCTAAAGCCTTCTTTAGGAGTTGGTAAAATTCAAGAAAAACCATCGTTTGATAATTTCAACATTAATCAACTTAATCTTAATTTCTCTTCTGTTGTTGCCATGGATAGCAACATAAAGGCGCTTAGGCTTAATCAACTTTCAGCGATCCCAACTCCTGACTAACCTCCTTTCTCTTTTAGTCAATTCAATGATTGTGATGTTAAGAAAAGTAATTGGTTTTCTATATGTAACTGAGAAATGTTTGATATAGTTTTAAAGTGAGGTTATATTACGTAGTACATGCATGTGTAGTACGTTTTTATTTTATTTATTTTTTTGGATATACTTTCTTTTCTTTTCCTTGTTTCCATCATCATTGTTACGGCAAAGGTATTATAACATACAGCCAAGACTGTTTTAAATATTTTTACTTTTATCTTATGTTAGTATTATGTTGTGATGTAAATTATTAATTTAAATTTTTATTTTTTCTGTTTTGTTTGCGGTCACTCTGGTTTAGTGACAACCAAAAAGGCTCTTACAGAATATCAGTGCTGAGGCTTCGGCTGCAGCTTAAACTGAGTAAGAGACCTTTTTGGCACTCAATCACCAATGTATTCTTATTTATATATATTTATGTTAAATATGTAATTGTTTGAATGTCAAATAAATGTTTTTCTTTCTATCTTTCTTTCAAAAGTATTTTGTCCATTGCCTCCAGTGCTGTTGGTAGTGATTGTATTAGCCGTAAGATGATCATTTCCGTCCTTGACATAGTTGTACTCGTTATCACTCACATCCTTAATGCATTGATATCCTCCAGTACTTTCCCCTCGCAATGGAAAAATTCTTTCATTATTCCCTTACCTAAAAAGGCATATCCTATTACTTTTTCTGATTTTAGACCCATATCAATATTATCTTTCCTGTCAAAAGTCCTTGAGTGACTTGTTCATTATCAACTTAACTCTTTCCTGAGAAAAAACAGTCTGTTGAATCCCTTACAATCCGGTTTTTGTCCTGATCATAGCACGGTTACTGCACTCACTAAAATTACTGATGATATTCGTTACAGCATGGATACCAAACAAGTCACAGTCATGTCACTGTTAGATTTCAGTAATGCCTTCAGCACTGTCGACTTTGACATATTACTGGGCATCTTACGCTCTCTTAACATATCTCCAACAGTGATAGACTGGTTTTACAGTTACTTGTATGGGCGCCAGCAACGCATTTGGCTAGAGGATAAATGCTCTGACTGGTGCTCTACTTCAGCCTGTGTACCGCAAGGTGGCGTCTTTTCTCCACTCCTATTTGCTATTTTCATTAACTCTATTTTTCTCCAGCTATCTTCTCTCTACCACTTGTATGCAGACGATCACCAAATTTACACATATGCCCCAATTGATGACATAAATAACGCTATTCAAAAAATTAATGCTGATCATAACCAAATACTCCAACGGAGTACATTTTATGGTCTTTAATTAAATCCCATTAAGAATTAAGCTAATATTATTGGCAGTCCAAAAATGATTTTACGACTTAATTGGGATTTACTACTACCTGTTGAACTTTATTCAATTATTTCCTTACTTAAACTCAGTTAAAAATCTAGGGATTCTTATTGATAGTACACTATCATGGATTCCACAACTAAAAGAGGTTAGTCGTAAAATTTTAGCCTCCAATGGGTCGATGAGAAACCATCTCGTAATCTGTTACCCATTCCCACCAAAGTTACGCTTGCACAATCTTTACTTCTTCCTATTCTTGACTATGCTGATGCTTGCTATATCAATCTCACCGAGGAGCAATTAAACAAACTTGAGCGACTCCAAAATCTGTATAAGTTTTATATTTGGATTACGCAAATATGATCATGTCTCTCAATTTCGTGCTCAGCTCAAGTGGCTCCCAATTCGCCTTCGCTGGAATACCCATATTCTCATACTTCTTTATAACGTATTGTTTAAACCATTAACTCCTCATTATTTGAAAGAACGCTTTCAATTTATTTCTTCATCTACACTTACACTTCGCCCTTCAACTAGCTTACTTTAAAAAAAACGGCACATAAAACCAACTACTAAATCACTTATTCACTGTGCAAGCTATACAGCTCTGGAACTCCTTTCCACTAAATATCAGAAGTTCACAATCCATCGCTATTTTTAAAAAACATATTAAGGAACAGTCTCTTTTCTTTCTATTCTATTCTATTTTAAAAAACCTGATTAATTTAATCTTCAATTTGATATATTCATTATACTGTGTATGTATTTATAATATAGGTGGCAGTGCTTCACGTCGGGGCAAAGGTTGTTACTTTACAAGTCGCAAGTTCGGCCCCATATGGAGTACAGCTGCCATCTCTGGGCAGGTGCACCCGGATACCAGCTTGGCCCTTTTGACTCGGTTCAATGAAGGGCTGTGAGAATTGTCGACGATTCCAAACTCACTTGCGGTATCGAGCCCTTAAGTCTGAGGAGAGACTTTGCCTCACTGTGTGTGTTCTACCGCTTGTACAATGGGTTGTGTTCTGAGGAATTGTTCGAAATGATGCCCACGGCTACTTTCTACCATCGCACCGCTCGCCATCGGCAGGGAATCCATTCTCACACTTTAGAACCTAAATGGTCGCGTACAGTGCGGTTTCAGAGAAACTTCCTCCCGCGAACGCTTAAGTTGTGCAATGAGCTCCCTGCCAAGGTATTCTGCAAGGACTACAGTATGGAGTTCTTCAAGAAAGAAGTTATTAGATTTTTGAAGGGTCGGCAACGCGCAAGTGATACCCCTGGTGTTGCAAGCGTCCATAGGCTACGGTGACCGCTTACCATCAGGCGGGCCGTAAGCTTGTTTGCCACCTTAGTGGTATAAAAAAAAAAAAGGTATATACCTATATATATATGTAGGTATATATGTTGACTGTTTATTTATATATATATATATATATATATATATATATATATATATATGTAGGTATATATGTTGACTGTTTATTTATTCATTTTATTCTTTATTGCACACAATATAAAAATATTATGTACAAATATAGGACTTACTGCCTAAAGGCTTTCTCTACCAGTCGGATATTGGTTAACAGAAAAGCTTTGTTGGTGGTGCCAAATAAAGGCTTACATTTAATATAAAACAAATTACTACTAATATATAGATACATACAAAATACACTTATACATAAGATAATTTTAGAAATATAATGAAAATACTACATACAATTACATAATTATATATATACGTAAACAGCTAAATACAAATTATAATAATATATAATACAAATGGACCTTTAATGTTATGAATGTACAAATAAAATTAAGAATGTACTAATAGATGTCGCCTCAACATAGATGTCGCCTCAACATAGATGTCGCCTCAACATAGATGTCGCCTCAACATAGATGTCGCCTCAACATAGATGTCGCCTCAACATAGATGTCGCCTCAACATAGATTTTAAACACGTTTTGTTCTGAGTCTTTTTAATCACTAGAGGTATTGAGTTCCAGAGTTGCACTGCCTGAAGAGTAAAGGAGTTTGATACAAAGCTGGTACTATGGGATGGGATTTTTAACATGAGACTGTTTGACGAACGAAGATTAAGAGTGTGAGTGTCTCCCAGATACTGAAACCTAGATTTCAAGTATACTGGGGTTGATGGATCGTATTAAATAGAAAACAGGGTTAAAAGGATTCTAGATTGCCGGCGTTGGCGAATAGGTAACCATTTGAGTTTTGAACGGAAGTTGGAGACGTGGTCATACTTGCGTAAGCCGAAAATGAGGCGAATACAATTGTTTAGAAGAAGATCCATCTTGTTATGCATGTATATGTAATTGTCAGTTCTTTTTTATTTGAAGTACCGTACTATTTTCACTACCGTACCACCTCTCATTTATTATTTCCTCTACACAAAGGTTTGCCTGGTAGAGATCGCTCTTTAGCGATAAGGCCGCCTATTTGTACCGCATTTTTCAACTTACTGTTCTTGTTTTTGTTATTTTTGTGTGCAATAAAGTATATTCATATTCATATGTCCTTGCATTCCCAAAGCAGTTTCTTGCCCTGTGAATATTGCGAAGTGGCCAACCTTTTTTAGCGGTCTCCAAAAGCTTCTCAACGTGTTCCTCTTTGGATTGCGCTTCTCCTTATCACTACGAAGCTCACCATAGATAACATAGTTTACCATATTTTGTTTTCCCCTGAATTTTATATTAAATTTTTTGCCATTGGTTTTTAAAACACATTATAATGGGCTTAGCACAACCACTAGTCCCTTTACGTTTGCCGGACCCTACAACTTAAGTGGGGTTGTCTCTAGCTGAAGCAATTCAGCGGTTTTGGGAATTAGAAGAGCCCCCAAGTGCATTTAGTCCTGACAGACCTCCATTAGGTCACTCCAGAAAGCTAGCCGAAACTAGACTAGCATTCATGGAGGGAAGTATGATCTGAAGTTCGGAATTTAAGCAAAATAGGTTGCATTCCATAACTCACTACCTGAGTATGTAGTCTGTTTGTATGTATGTAGTGATACCGCCGTAAACCGGTTGACGCGTTTTTGAACTACTGCAGCTAACGTCGCATCGTTTCGGAAACGATTCTCAATGGAGTATCTTCATTCTCTGCAGCAGCGCATCCGGTAGTCTGATAAAATGGAACCTCCTAAGGTCGGAGACCTTGTCTTAGTAAAGGAGAACAATATACTGCCCCTCTATTGGTTAAGGGGTCGTATATTGCAATTGTTTCCAGGGCAGTATAGAGTTCCTGGTGTTGCTGAGGTATTGGTTGGTGCCTCTGTTCCGAGACGAGCTGTGGCGACCTTATCCCATCTGCCTGTTATTTAGGATTCGCCCATTCGAGGAGTCTCAGCAGAATTCGATCTGGCTGGTCCGGGTGATGGTTCGGTAAAGATAAGCGTGTTACGTCACTCTCTCGCCGTGATATTGACCTTGGTGTAGGTTCGCACGGAACGCAAGTCAGCAGTGCGAATTTTCGAGTTCTTACGGTTGCGCGGTCGGCGTCATACGTACGCAGTGTGTGTTCACTTGCGTCTCGGGCTTGGCCAAAAGGGTCTTACACAGATATTACGGAGCGACATTCGTATTTCGACGCCTAGTTTAGTGACTAAGGGTTTGGATATGTTCATTGACTTATATTGAACTATTGTCCACATATATTGAACATCGGTGTGAGTAGTGTCCTCACTGAAATGCATCAGGTGCACGCCGTACTGCTCGTCGGGTTTCCAACCAACAACGGAAGTTTGGACGACCGGTTGAATTCGGCTTTGGTACTACACGTCGGCCCCACCAACGGCGGCTTGCAGCGACGTCACGATGACTACGACTGATAACAGTTTATTATTAATTTCTCTTATTTCCCTTCTGTTCGATACCCTTAAAATAAATTCCCTCTGTGTGAGCTAGGCCCCTACTGACTATAGGACATACAGACAGTCACCCTTCACCGTCGAGAAAGGTGGCCACAAGGTTAAACCTCGGAATAAACATTCGCGTTTCATGTTTATCGATGAAAAAAGGGCACAAAAACTGTCAAAAATTTTATTTATGCTCTTAATATTTTGTGGTACTATTGTCTTGTAGTTTGGGTGCGCGTGTTGCAGCAAGGAGATATATTAATTTGGGTTACATAAAACCGGTTTATTAATATTGATTTGGTCAAAATCGTTTATTAAGTTCTTTATTGCTGCGAATTTGTTTTGTATATTGGATTTGTATCAATAAAATATTATTATATGATTAGTTTGGGTTGGTTTGGTCCGCAATTAAGGTGTATTTGTCTGTAATAGGTTCAGGATGTGAAAGGTGTGGGGCGTGCGGGGAGCGCGGGGGCGGCACACCAGCGGCATGCCGGGCGGCCGCCGGGGGCTCGTCGCCCCGCAGAACACCTTCCTCGAGAACATCATCCGACGCTCCTCATCGCAGCGTTAGTATTTATTAATTTAGCGATACCGCTCCACTCCTCGCAGTGACCCTCACTTAAGCGTGCCCTCTGTGCAGCAGATAGCAGCTTTCTGCTCGCAAACGCCCAGATCGTGGAATATCCAATCGTATACTGCAACGAGACGTTTTGCAAGATGAGTGGGTACAGCCGCGCTGAGGTGATGCAGAAGTCGTGTCGGTGCGCTTGGATGTACGGTGAGCTCACCGAGAAGGAGGCCGTCGACCGCATCGCACGCGCTCTCGACCACCACCTGCCCGACCAGCTCGAGATCCTGCTCTACAAGAAAAATCGTGAGTCCGTTCGACGTCTGACTGTGCTCGCTGTCTTCTCTTTTTTGTCTTCTACAAATCATAATAAATATAATCTAATACATTTAAACGATCAATTCTTGTATATATGTATGTATATATATCTCGGAAACAGCTTCATGAAATTTACTACCCGGGGGTTTCGGGGTCGATTAATCAATCTAGCTAGATTTTGTTCTCAAGAAAAATCGTTTTATCCGTGTTTTCAGGCAATGATAACTGAAAAATATGACTCCTCCTCACATCTACTGTCTACATCTATTGTATCTATACTAAATTGCACAGTAAATGAGACTTAAACATTATAAAATAGAAAAAGTGAAGCAGATCTTAATACGTGTACTCAGTGGTTGTGGATTCGAATCTCACCTTATGCCTCCTTCCTTCCTTTTGTTTTTGTTACATTTTAAGAATTATGAATATTTTGTTAACTAATCAGCTTAGACCAATTTTCTAATAGCTATTAAGTTCTACGTAGGTAGACATTTAATGTTTCTCGTTCGTTGCCGATTTGTTTCTGGGGGTATGTGCTGACAAGTTTGTTTGGTGTTTTCATTTAGCTATTAAGTTAGATGCGATAATTACTTAAGTAGACATTTTGTCGTTGTGGCTGTGTTACTGAAAGTGTTTGTGTTGATAAGGTTGTTTTGTGTTTTTATTAAATTTCTTTGCTAAAAATAATATGCAGGCCAATATTAATATTCAAGAGAGGATGCGTATTATAGAACTACATAATATGGGTTACAATATGTCTCAAATTTGCAATGAGACTGGTTTTACCGTAAGTATTTTATTTGATGTTAATGTTATATCATAATTTTTTAATACCACACTTTTTTGTTAGTAAATTTCTAAAAAAAATTAAAATATAATTTCAGTAGTTTGAAAAATGTTTATTTTAATCTGGCTATTTGGTTTTTAGTGGATTACCGTAAAGCGTTGGGTCTCGCGCAACCAAGAGGAGGGGAGTTTATCAACTCGACCTCGAAGTGGACGCCCGCGGCACATTGATGCGACTCAAAGAAGATTCATGGCGAAACAATACGAGAACAATGGTTTCATACCGACTGCTGTGTTTGGACACATGTTTCATACATCTTCACACACAGTTCGTCGAGCTCTGCATATTGAAGGATTGCATCATAGAAAGCCAGCTAAAAAACCATATTTAACTAATACCCATAAACAAAATAGATTGTTGTTTGCAAGGGAGTATTTAGATTTTAACTGGGAGCACACATTATTCACCGATGAGAAGTAGTTCGTATCATCTGAAAACGGGAGGCTTCATTTGTGGTGCAGAAATGGAACCCGTTATGCAGAACACAATGTTGTCCCAAATATGGAATTTGGACGGATATCACTAAATATGTGGAGGTGGATGACTGCGGCTGGTCCTGGTGAATTAATCTCGATAGCAGGGCGCGCTAGAGCTTCACATTATGTGGAAGTGTTAGACGAGATCATGTTTCCAACAGCGCGGTGTGCTAATCCATTAGCTGATATGCCACAACTGCAGTTTATGCCTGATAACTGTCTTGTACATCGAGCGCATATAGTGCAGGATTGGTTTACTCAACACCCTAATATTAATGTTATTCCTTGGCCTGCAAAATCACCTGATTTAAATCCCATAGAAAACCGATGGGGTTTGATGGTGCAAAGATGGGACATGAAAAATGAAAGAACTACAGAGTCATAAGAAGCTCACTGTTTAGAAATTTGGAATAATATTAGAGGAACAGATATCTGTTCTAATATAGTCGGATCTATGCGGCGGCCCTTGCTTGCTGTGATTGAAAATAATGGAGGTTAAACTAAATACAAAAAAAATTGGCCAAGTGCGACTCGTACTCGCGCACCAAGGGTTCCGTACCATTATCTATAAAAACGGCAAAAAAATCAAGTTTGTTGTATCGGAGCCCTCCTTAAATTTTTGTTTTAATTTTAATTTAATTATTGATTTTTAAAATGACTTTTGCATTTCAGTATATTTAAGACATAAAATATTTTTTTTCTTTGTTGTTTTTCAAAATATAGCAGCGTTACCGAATGAATGGTGACTTGTATTTTTTTTAGTCTTATGGTTAAGTTTCAATTTTCTTTTCATTACGAAAACGAATACTTAAGCTATATCCATAGGAAATATATATTTATAGAAAAAAGAGACATTTATACGGAACCCTAAAAATAAAGTACTATTTCTCTTACAGATAAATTTTTACATTTCAATATATCTAAGACATATGTTCGGTAAAAAGTATGCGGTCGGATCGTAGCTTACACTGTGCGTGTTATCTTTGGTTGAAAGGTCGCGGCCGTTGTTTTTCGATATAATTTAATATTTTATAGTTATAGTGAACAGAGAAACACAATACAGACATTCACATACACCATACACACTACAATCTTACAATCTTACTCAAAAAACGTCGTCTAGGCATAGTTTATCGGTCTTATCGCATTGCTCGTCAGACATTCGCAGTGTAGCTAATTTTTTGTTGTTGCGGTTAAAATAGATTGGAATAAATAGGTTTTAGATATTGTTCTTTTATGACGGATTGTTAGATATCGTATTTATTTGTGTAATTGTGTAGTCGGGGTTTTTTACTTTGTAGTTGGTGTTTTTTTTTGAGGTTTATACTTTTACGCTATCAAATGCTGAAACAAACTGTATATAACAAACAGAGTCGTTTGTTTGTGTTTTTGTTTTAGTTTTAGATTGTTTTTTTGTGTTGGAATTTAATTATATAACATGACGTCATCAATGAAGGAGCACAAGGCTGTTTTAACCAATCTGACGCGATGGTTTTCAGGTGCTTAAGGGATCGTTACACGGGAGGATCGGGTGTTTGCATTAAGGCAAAGAGCAGGACAGTTTTCGACAAGAGTAATTGAACTGAAACAGGCATACCAGGGTATCTTATCGTTAACAGATGACGAAACTATCCTAAAGGCGGTAAATTCTGAGTAGACTAATTTTATCACACTTTTTGACAGCATTGTGCACCGACGGACTGACTTATCTGACTCACAAAAATTAAGTTACCTTTTGACGTCTATCAGGGATGAGCCTCTCTGTTTAGTGAAACATTTGGACATCACCGATGTCAATTATAATATAGCCAGGGAGTTATTAGTGAAGCGGTACCAAAATAACCGTCGCATTGTGGATACACATGTAGCTGCCATTTTAGGTATTCCACAACTGTCTTCGGTTAACCAGCTGCGGTCGGACCTGCTTAACCCTATTTTGGTGGCGACAAATGCGTTGAGGGGCCTAACATTTCCTGTAACAGAATGGTCATTTTTTATTGTTACACATTGTTTTGAACAAATTGCCCAATGACGTCAGGGTTCGTTTCGAACAGTTGCACGGAGGTGACTCGGCGTCACACATACCTACTTTTAACACTTTAGTGTCGTTTTAGGAGGACCAGAGTAGGAAGCTGGAGAATTTACCCGCCGAGCCACAATCGGGACCGTCACGATGTTTGGCCCCGTCTGGACCCCGTCAACAACCCCAGCCTGGACCCCGTCAACAACCTCTTCCCGGGACATCGCGAGGTACCGGGTCGGGTCAACGCCCGTTGACTCGTGGCAGCCGCTTCACCAGTCTCTCCACCACCTGTTACAACTGTTTTGCCCACCGCGCAGGTTCTTGTCCATTCACCGTGCGGACCTGGTGTAGTTGTGCTCGCCATTTTGGACTCAGGCGCTCAGGGGTGTCTAATGTCGCTGTGGCTGGTGAAGCGTCTGCGCTTACGGGTAAGTTTGCGGAGTCATGGGATTTCTGGAGTAGGGGGTCTACGGGTGGACAACCTCGTGGGTACAGTCCCGTTTTCCTTTTCCTCCTTGCTCCATCCTAGCATGCAGTATCATCTAGGAGCTGTTATCCTGAGGTATATTTTAGGTCATCACTCTCAGGTGCCCCTGCCGACAGACAAGCTGGATCTCTCGTCCGGTCTGCAGTTGGCCGATGAAAGGTTCCACCTACCTGGTCCCGTGGAGCTTCTCCTTGGCATGTCCTTGGATTGCTCAGACTGGACAAGGACATGGTACTTTAGCCAGGTGGGTTGGTCGCTGTTCCGACTGATCTCAGATCTGTTATAATGGTCCCAGCACATTCTCTCGCCGCTCAGGCGTCTACGGCTTCGTCGGTGCAAGTGGGACTCTCGCTCGCTGACTCCCTTCAGCGCTTTTGGGAAATTGAAGAGCCCCGCCCGGCGTCACGGACTCGACCAGTCGACGACGAGTGCGAGTCTTATTTTCTCGCCAATACACCCGTCTAAATTCTGGCCGGTTTTTTACTCGACTGCCTTTCTTCCCTCGTCCGCGCCTTGGTGACTCCTGGAAAATAGCCAAAAAAAGGTTATTATCCATGGAGCGCCGGAAGCGTCGTGATAAAGAATTCCGCACAAAATACGTGGATTTTATGCGGAACGAATCTCTAGGTCACATGTTAGTTTCGCAGTTCGAGTTGAAAGGCAACGATAATTATTTTTTTCCACATCACGCCCTCTTCAAAAATGGTAAGATACGGGTGGTGTTCGATGGTTCGGCGCCTACATCTTCGGGTGTATCCTTGAACGACTGCCTGATGTCGGGACCTAAGCTTCAGGTAGACATCTCGGACATCTTGACTGGTTTTCGTCGCCACCAGGTTGTATTTGTCGCTGACATTAAAATGATGTTCCGTCAGGTCATGATACACCCAGAAGATAGGCGGTTTCAACTCATTTTGTGGGGAGAGGATCCGGCCTCTCCATTGGTAATTTATGAGCTCAACAAAATTACCTACGGGCTAAAGTCAAGCCCGTTTATAGCAATTCGCGTGATCGTGAGCATCTGAATTTCCCGCGCGCAGCTGCTGTCTTCCCTTCTGACGCTTACGTAGACGATATTTGTACGGGTGCTTCGTCTGTGGATGAGGCGTTAGTCCTGAGGGATGAGCTAATCGGCTTGTTACGGGCAGGTGGTTATGAATTGAGGAAATGGATTTCCAATTCACCTGCCGTCTTAGAAGACTTGCCGTCAGAACATCAGCAGGAGCCCCACCTCTTCCAGAAACCTGAGAATCCTGACTCCATCGCGGTCCTCGGACTTCAATATGGGCCAGTTCAGGATATCTTCACGTACTCGGTTGAACCGTAGGACACAATGAAGAGGTGGACTAAAAGGCTGGTTCTGTCCACAGTAGCGCGTGTCTTTGATCCTGATGGTTGGGTGGCTCCTGTAGTCTTTCGGGCCAAATGTTTCCTACAGGAGCTCTGGATTTCTGGTCTCGACTGGGATACCCCGTTGACTGCAGACTTGTTGTCTTATTGGCTACGTTTTTATGAGACACATTCGGACCTTGAACATGTCTCCGTACCTCGGTCGATCTTACTCCCAGATCGTTATCGGGCCAGTCTTCACGGCTTCTCTGATGCGTCGGAATCTGGTTATGCGGCTGTCGTTTATCTCCGCACCGTTGACAGCAATGGTCATGTTTGCGTTAGTCTAGTGGTCGCAAAGAGTAAGGTTGCGACTTTGCGGGTTGATGATCCCCAAGCTGGAGTTATCTGGAGCTGCATTGTTGACTCGACTCCTCAACCATGTCTACTCCACCTTGGATCAATGGGTCCAATATGACTCCGTCACGGCATGGACAGACAGCCAAATCGTTTTGTCTTGGCTCAAGGCGTCCCTTCGTGCCCTAGAGACCTTCGTGGCCAATCGTGTCTCCCAAATCCAGTCTTCTGCGGTGTCTCTGGATTGGTGTCACGTGCCAGGGTCCTTGAATCCCTCAGATTGCGCTTCACGGGGTCGTAAATCACCCGCTGTGGTGGGGTCCTGACCGGCTGGCCTCTTCTGAGGACACTTGGCCTCATACAGTTGTGGAGTTTGTTGACCCTCTGCCAGGGTTAGAGATCTTTGCTGTTGAGCAGACTGAGGACACTTCACCGAACTTCTTACTTAGTCTGTTCAGTTCTCTCAACAAGCTCGTTGGTGTCACCGGTTGGATTAAGAGGTTTCTTCACAACTTAAGGAACAGGTCACAGCCAAGGACGTCTTCAGTCTTGCCACCTGAAGAGCGTTAGGATGCGCTCCTCACCTGTGTTCGACTGGTACAGGCCCAGTCATTTGGGAAGGAAATTCGTCTTCTCCGTTCAGAGAACGGGAAATTGCGGGGAAGTCTTGCTCGCCTTAATTTGTTTCTGGACGAGTCGGAGTTTTTGCGAGTGGGTGGTAGGCTTCGTAACTCAGAATTGCCCTATGGGGCTCGGCATCCTCTCTTGTTGCCCAAGAGCGGTCATTTTGTTGAGTTGCTGACCAGGGACCGCCATATTAGGAACTGTCATGCCGGTCTCAACGCATTGCTGGCTTGTCTGCAGCGAGAATTTTGGATTTTGTCCGCCAGACGAGCAGCTCGGAGCGTCATCTTTAAATGTATCCCTTGTTATAGGTTAAAGGGAACCTTGACCTAGCCACAAATTGGTGACTTGCCGTCCAACCGTGTCCGGCTCGCTCGACCTTTCGCTAAGTTTGGGTTGGATTTCGCGGGTCCGTTTTTGGTGAAGACGTCAAGTATTCGCAATGCCAGACAGGTTAAGGCCTATTTATGCGTCTTCGTCTGTTTCTTTTCCAAGGCTGTGCATCTGGAGCTCGTTTCAGCCTTGTCTACCGAGGCCTTTGTCGCATGTCTGTCGCGGTTTGTTAGTCGGCGTGGTCTCCCTCATTTAATTCGCTAGGGCTGCGGCAGAAACGTCAAGGGTGCAGATCACTATCAGAAGGAGGTCCTTCAGTTTTTGTCGGACAATCACACGTATATTGGTTTGGAGTTGTCCAAACGGGGCGTGACTTGGATTTTTGATCCTCCCGGCTATCCTTCGCGGGGATGTTTTTTCGAAGCAGCTGTCAAGGTCACCAAAACTCACCTCCGCCGTGTGATTGGAGAAACGGTCCTCACGTTTGAGGAATTACAAACGGTATTTTGCAACGTCGAAGCGGTATCGGTTGGACTCACGACCTCTTTGTCCGATCTCGTCGGATCCTAATAACCAGGAAGCGCTGGCTCCAGGCTATTTCTTGATCGGTAGTCCATTAACCTCCTTGCCTGAATACCCCTTCATCGATGTGTCGGTTAATAGGTTATCGCGTTTTCAGTTGCTTCAACAAATTACGCAATAGTTCCACCGTCGGTGGTCTTCGGGATATTTACAGCAACGGGTTCGGTGGACGGATAAAACCAACCCCCCCCGCGTCGGAGACCTCGTCAGTAGTGAGGAATTGGGGGTTCTGGAGTACCACCCAATTCCTCTTTTAACAATCAATTATTAAAATTACACAAAATATAAATTTATGTTATTAAAATCAACTGTCATTATTTATAAAAAATTTTAATTGTCTAACGTTTTGGATATAAGTTTTTCCTTTAACTGCTTTTAAAAAGTACATTTAGGAAAATGAAGTGCATGTTTCCGCCAAGGATTGTCATAGTCTTTCCAATTTTCAAGTCCACCTCCGCAAGAGAAACATTTAGTCACATCAGTAACTCCATCGCCGAAATAGTAAAATCCTGCGTCAGCTAATTCCAAAACAAATCGTCGTCTAGTATTTACCGCTGACCAATGAGTTTTAAATGAACTCATTCGAATCATGAATGAATTATATATGTCGTATCGAGGATTATATTCACACATTGCAATGAACTATATGAATCAACATCAACAATAACAGTCGTGCAACTTGCTATGGTAATAGAGAAATAATGCAATCGAAATTTAGTTGTAGAGTATTATAAGTTGTTGTTGATTCTCTTCTAAATAGACAAAGGTAATGACAGACATGAGGTAATTCATACAAGCAAAGACAAAAACAATATTTAGATTATAAAAATTTATTAGTTAAACAACATTTTTTCAAGCAAGTTACATTTCTAAGTGCACATATAGTTCAGTGGTAAATACAGTGATAAATATCATAAGATGACCTATATTTCTACACGATCTGGTCAGTGACCGTCAATATGGCTTTCGCCACGGTCGCTCGACTGGTGACCTTCTAGTGTATCTCACACACCGATGGGCACTAGCCATTGAGAGTCAGGGGGAGGCATTGGCATGTAGCCTGGACATAGCGAAGGCGTTCGATCGGGTCTGGCACCGCGGTCTTCTATCGAAGTTGCCATCTTACGGAGTGCCCGAGGGTTTGTGCAAATGGGTGGCTAGCTTTTTGTCCGGCAGACGCATACGAACCGTAGTTGACGGTAGTTGCTCTGATAGCATGGACATTAATGCTGGTGTCCCGCAAGGCTCTGTGCTGTCTCCTACGCTGTTTCTACTGCATATCAATGACATGTTGGACATCAACAACATACATTGCTATGCAGATGACAGTACTGGAGACGCTTTTTACACGGGTCGTGCAAACATCCCTCGTTCCGTTGTGGAGGAAAACCGCGGAGAACTTGTGTCTCAAATCGAGACCACACTGTCCCAAGTCTCTGATTGGGGACGGGTAAACTTGGTCCGATTCAACCCTACAAAGACACAAGTGTGCGCGTTCACCGCTAAGAAAACTCCATTCACTGTAGTCCCACAATTCCAGAACACTCCCCTCTCCATCTCCAAGAGCATTGGGATCCTTGGTGTCGACATCTCCAGCGATGTTCAGTTCCGAGATCATTTACAAGATAAGGTGAAGCTGGCGTCCAAAAAACTTGGTGTACTCAACAGAGCGAAGCAGTACTTCACGTCGGGGCAAAGGTTGTTACTTTACAAGTCGCAGGTTCGGCCCCATATGGAGTACTGCTGCCATCTCTGGGCAGGTGCACCCGGATACCAGCTTGGCCCTTTTGACTCGGTTCAAAGACGGGCTGTGAGAATTGTCGACGATTCCAAACTCACTTGCGGTATCGAGCCCTTAAGTCTGAGGAGAGACTTTGCCTCACTGTGTGTGTTCTACCGCTTGTACAATGGGTTGTGTTCTGAGGAATTGTTCGAAATGATGCCCACGGCTACTTTCCACCATCGCACCGCTCGCCATCGGCAGGGAATTCATTCTCACACTTTAGAACCTAAATGGTCGCGTACAGTGCGGTTTCAGAGAAACTTCCTCCCGCGAACGCTTAAGTTGTGGAATGAGCTCCCTGCCAAGGTTTTCTGCAAGGACTACAGTATGGAGTTCTTCAAGAAAGAAGTTATTAGATTTCTGAAGGGTCGGCAACGCGCAAGTGATACCCCTGGTGTTGCAAGCGTCCATAGGCTACGGTGACCGCTTACCATCAGGCGGGCCTTAAGCTAGTTTGCCACCTTAGTGGTATTAAAAAAAATTATACAAATTTATCAAACTATGACAGTTCAAATCTTCTACATTTACTATATCGTTACAATTTAACATATTTTTAAATGAAGGTTGCTTTTTCAATACCCTTACAATAAATAATTTTATTTATTAAAAAATCTTTAATATAATATAGGAAATTATCGTATGGTATAAAACCCTCATTCCAATATATTTTTCTATTTCTCTGAATACAGTTTACTTGTTTCCTTACTGTTGGGCTAAGACTATGAAATGGAAGAGGTGGCTGAACTAATATTATTTGCATTTCATTATTACAAATGATTGCAATTTCTTTAATAATGAATTTGTTGTCATCTGTTTTAAATCCTTGCAAATCTGTAATAGCAATTTCCTTCATGTTTGTTTGCGAACTATATTAGTTAGAGGTCGGTATTCTACTAGGCGATCTTTTATAATTAAACAGTAAGCACTGGTATTTTCTGGAATATCTTTTAAGGCTTCTTTTTCCAAGCGAACATCTACCGGTCCGGTTTTCAAATTTTCGCTTTGTCTTGAACAATCAATTACAAACAAAGGAGCCCTCTTTTTAAATTTTTTAAGATCAAGCAACGGGTCTATTGGAAGATTGTAGAATGACTGACGGAATATAGCGTACATGTCATATAATATATTGAATTTGTTTTCATCAAATTTTAAATGAAGAGAGTCGTAGGGAAAATAGTTAGAATTCAAAAATGTTACATTAGTCAAATCGCAGTGATCAAAAAACGAATTATCTTGTAATCTGTTATTTTTTTATTAGTTTGTTAACAGAATAATTCATATCGAGGTTTTTCTAGTTGTGAAGTTGTTTTTACAGACCATGAATGTTTAGTTGTGTTTGGCAATAAAGGATATTCGAAAAGATCCCAATTACGAAATGCAACTTGTATGGGTTTATCTTTTTCTAAATGCTTTACTAAAGTAAGTTTTTGCTGATCTGACACTTTCACGTGAGGCATGTGCCACTGTACTTTTTGTATTTTTATTTCTACTTTGTCATCTTTTCCAGTCACAACACTTTTTAAATTTGTACTGCTTTTGTTAAGTATCAGCTCATGTTTGCAATTGATGATTCTGTTTTTATAATCCTCGGCAAAGCCTAATATCTTATTTAGTGGTAACAAAACACAAAAACTACCATCTTGTTCAACAAACCTTTGCTTTCTCCAACATTCATTGAAACTAAGGATTTGATTGTTGTAGTGATCCCGACATTTCTTATACGATCTATTTCAACGCCATTCATTTCATATCTAACATCTTGAAAGAGAAATGATATTGCATTATTTATTAAATTGACCTTCTTTCTTGTTTTATAAACAGTGGATGTGATGTATATGCTACTAGCTGAAGGCACTACGTACACATCTTGTTGATGGATTGGAATTCGAATTTCATCATTATTATGTATGATTATATGTATGATTTTCATAACTTTCTATGGAATTATCAAAATGTGAAGAATCATTTATTTGAAATATGTTCGTATTTTAAATCCTAGGGCATGAAGAAATTTCTTGTTATTCTTTGTAATTTTGGCAGGTTTTGTACGTCTGGAGCGCTTGACTCTTTTCCTTTTGTCTTGATTTTATTTTGAGTTTGAATTTTATAATTACTGTCATTATTATTATTGAATACATTATTATTGAATACATAATCATTTTTGTTTTCGTAGATGAAGTCACAACTGGATATTTTCTCTTTTGAAATTTATAGGCTTTCCTTCTAAATTTAAAATTTTAACTGTAATTGATGAAATAACTTTTTTTCTTAAAGGGAAATAAATAAAATTCTTGGGTACTTCAATAACTTGATATCCTGGAGGAACGTTGAGAACAAATTCATGAATTATATGAGTAGTTATACCGTTTGTATACGAGCCTTGAATTAAATCACATTCAACCCGTATAGGAGACGTTGATATAATGTTCACAGGACGACTTGAGTCATGCCATTTATTTAATTCTAAAATTGAACCTGGGTATCCTAGTAACGGGCCTATACTATTTCTAATGTTCAAATTAACATTTTCAGTACAAAATAAGGAACATGTCAAAGTGTTATTATTTGGGCGGATCTTTAATTCGCAGTCTTTTATTTTACTTTTTAAATATTCATATAAATCGTATAAATCATATGCACCACAAGGAACTATAATTTCATTTTTATTGCCGTAGGAAAAAACCTTGTTATGGTCATCAATGTTACACATTGAGTTAAATGTTGTAAAGTACAATAATCCGCACTCATATTTATCCTCAAATATTAGAGGTAGCATAAATTCTAAATTCAAGATAGATTCATTTCCAGTGAATGTTATTGTATTAGACATTATGACAGACTAAATAGTTTTCATAAATCAAGCGTATTTATTGTGAGACCAAAACATCTTTAAAAACTTTAAACACAAAGGACCGCATACGTATGGGTGATTTTTTTGTAAATTATTGTTATTATAAAAAATATCAGGTCCAACTTATTTAATGATTTCTTTAGGCGGTTCCAAATTACCAAAACTGTCAAAATATTCCACATAGTTTTTTAATTTTACATAGGCTACCCAATGAGTACCGGAATTTTGAAAACTATCCAAATTTACAATACCACAATCTTTTTTTAATGGATGCTTCGGTAATTCGTCTCTCAAGAACACCCATCTAAAATATGGAATATCTTTGCTGTATTTCAATAAATCAATATTTGGCAGTGCTCTTTTGGGTAGCCTGTCACTTAGTTTTTTTTTCTTTGTTGCAAAAATTCCTAAACCATTTCTATGTTCTTTAAGCTGTAGACCCTTTCGAATATACATTTGTTCCATTTTTGATTGTGTCTCTTAAGTTCATCTAAACGTTGAGCTGCAGATTTTATGGCATTTACTGCTCTTGCTATTCCAGCGGCTCCGCCCGTAAACCTCCTGCAGCAGATAATCCAGCACACAATGGAATTAATGGTAAAAATCCACCGACTTTTGGAACAGAAATTACGCGCGGCATTTTAACAGATGCATCTGTGTCTGTTGCAAACTCTTTGGCAACAGCAATAGCATAGTCAATAGCTGCTTTTTTACATTAAGGGTTACACTTTTTAAGGTGTTTCCTTGTCAGAGAGACAATGTTTTTTATTCCAGTTCCAACTTTGACTTTATTATTGTTGCTTTTATATTTTTGATTTAAATTACGCGACCTTTTATTGGCCATTATTAGAGAGTATGTAATTTATACTAATTAAGAAATAGGAAAACACTTTTTCCACTGAGTTGCAGAATAAGAATGAAAGATAAAATGAATATAGCTTGTTTATAATAACGACAATACTGTACACTAATTTTACTAAAAAAAAAAGAATTCCTTTGTTTGGTAGCATAGTGAAAAAAATTCTTGATCATAAAACCGTTGTTTTATGTATCCAACTATTTTCTTCCGTGGCGTAGCCATTTTACAAACAACTTATTGCCTCTTTTCTTCACAACTTTTACAACAAGATATATCACAGGATATTTTGTTTTTTGTAATTCTCGAGAGTAAAATGAGCCTAAAATGAGACGGTGTTTCGCATCTTCTAAAAGGTATGTTAGAGGGTTTGTATTCTGAATTTTAACTATTGAAAATATTTCAGTAGACCAGTTTGGAGTGTAGCCCTTTTCAAATGTTCCTTTGTATTAACTTATACGCACGAAGTCACCAACTTTAATTCCAAATTTCTTTTTATTCAGCTTTATTTTAGTGTCCATTTTTTTATATTTTCTTAATATTTGCCATTTATTTTGTTCATTGACTTAGTTTGGAGCCATTCCAATGGTTCTGTGACGTGAATTGTTATAAATATTGATTAATCTAGAAAGTATACCATTAGTCCATTTGTAACTTCCTTGTAAACTAAATTGCTTGTACATTTTGCCTTTTAAAGTTCTTATAAATCTTTCTACTATAGAAGCCTTTTTTGGAGAGTATGTCGAATAATGATTTATTTTATTTACAATAAGTAATGTCTTAAATGTTTCATTATAGAATTCGGTTCCTAAATCTGTTTGTAAGTTTTTAGGAATGCGAACTTTTCCAATTAAATCTTGGAAAGCTTGTGCTATATGTTCCTTGGTCTTTTGTTTTAATGGATATGCCCAACCGTACTTTGAAAAAGCATCAATTATAACTAATATGTATTTAAAATGATAATTTTCTTTTGAAACCGATTGCATATCAGTTAGATCAGCTTGCCATAAATCATCTATATCTCTCATCATTACATGTCTTCGAGGAAAATTCTTTCTTGCTTGTTTGTGTATTTCATTTACAACAGTTACTTTACTCATTTCTTCCTAATTTTCTGTGATATTTGTTTACTTTGTTTCAAACTATTAATTTTTGCTTCTAACTGACGCAAAGTTTGATTTATCGGCTTAAAATTTATAATCAAATTATCTACAGCTTTATCGACATACTGTTTTGTAGCACAGTCTTTGGGATCAACAGGTTTTCCTGTATGTTTAATTGGTTTATTTATTGTATCTATATCATTCTCATTTATATTATTAGAAGGATCTAAATAAACATCTACTCTTTGCCTCTTAAAGACGTGGTGACCGAACTTATCAACGTTCATGTTCAACTAACGCTTAACGACTAAGTGTATAAAAGCATTTAGCAGTTCTTTTTATTCTTTAATGAGGTATGCTTCTTTTAATTTTTCTATAATGGCTAAAATCTCGTTATCATGACTAGTATTGCCGGCATCTTTTGATGCAACTAACACTTTTAATCGCTCGATTAATTCATTAGGGTCATCACAATATACTAAATCAGTGTTTAAATTGTATTTTTTAAAGTTGGTAAACGTCTTCCCTGTTTTACGATTTCTGATTCTGAATCATAAAATAAAGGTTTGATAATTTGAGAGTATTTCATTCCGGAATTTCCTTGTATCTGACCTGCAGGGCTGTATCCTCTTTTATGCACATTTGTATGGATTAAAATATCTTTATAAATTAGTTTGTCTTGTTCTGGTATCAAATTTATATTAGGTTTATTTTTGAATAATAGTTCAGTTAAACCTGGAGTGACTTTATAAGTTTTTTCATTTATTGTAAGAATTGGGATTTTAAAAGGAGAATTTCCTCCAGTAATGAATGTTATTGGTGTATTTCCAATCATCATTTTATCACCATCAGCAACATTTAAACCAAATTTATACCAAAAGCAACATTTAAATTTTTAGTATCAACATCAAGGCTGCTTTTTTGTAAAGAAGATGAATTTACTTTTGCCACACATTTTTCAGATTTTGTGATAATTTATTACACTACCATCATGTTTATCATCAATGTACGGACCTTTGATGCTTAAAGATGAATCATAATGAATGACGTCCCATAGAAAAATAATTTCGTATATTCACTTGATTTTCACAAGTCACATCATCAAATATAATGACAGATTTTTGCAGAGCGTCATGAGGAGGGATAACATCTCTATCATCTTGGAAAACAAAGAATTTTATTTCAAGAATTCTTTTAAGAACCTCCTCCAAAAAGCGATATTTGGGTCGAAATGTAGTTTTGGAGTAAAGATAAACATTTTTAAATTTTAATCCATTTTCGTGAAGCAATAAAGACAGCATGGTATTTGTTTTCCCGCAATTTGAAGGCCCACTGATAATACAACGAATTGAGTTAGGTAAGAGGACACTATGTTTAAAGTTATGAGAATATGATCCAGTATTTATTTTGTTCACATCTAATGATACAGCTTGTTTTATGAACTTTATTTTGCTTTCTGTTATTTAAGATAGTGATATCTAAATTAAATACTTTTTTTTTACAAGTTTAGTAGATTGTAAACGAGGCAATAAAACATGATCAGACAAGTTTGTATTTGCACAGACTGGGGAATGCAACGATACTTTAGCTATATGAAATAGGTTGTTTTTTTTTTACCAGTATAAGGTATATAAAACTTTTGTTTCAGTCACTTATCTAAGTTTGCACGAGAGCAACATCTGTACTGTTGTTGTTGTGGTGTTATCTATACATATAATAAAATGGTAGAAGAGTCAAAACTGTACACTGAATATTTTTTAAAAGAATACTTTGGGTGTGATCTGCAATCGATCAAAAAGTACTGCATGGATTTACTTCAAATTTGGCACGAATATTATTAAGAAGTTGGGTCAACATCTAGGCTACATATTATTACGCTATCGCCTACGGGGAACGAGCAGTGAACCTTTATTTCTTCAACGCATTCTATAATAACGTGTAATATAACGACGCATATTATTCTACTCACACATTGCCATTTATTTTATGTTAAAAAATCGCGTAAAGTCATAACTTAGATGTGTTATAATTTTTCACCAAAAAATATATATATATATATTTTTTGATACAGAATATGTCAAGTTCACAACCTTCAGAGAAGCAAGTCAAACATCAGATCTATACTCCTTTAAACTTTTACTCACAGCCTTACGATAGTGATGACGATCCTTTTATATTTTCTCAAGATGTTGATGGCTATTTACTATATCAAAATAAGTTTTTGAATCCAATTTCTAGTGCACCAGAACCTTAAATATAATTGAACGAAGAAATAACTAAGAATCATGTGGTTAAAAGAAAAGCTCCTTAAGGACCTTGGCAGGGAGCTCATTCCATAACCTAAGCGTTCGCGGGAGGAAGTTTCTCTGAAACCGCACTGTACGCGACCATTTCGGTTCTAAAGTGTGAGAATGAATTCCCTGCCGATGGCGAGCGGTGCGATGGTAGAAAGTAGCCGTGGGCATCATTTCGAACAATTCCTCAGAACACAACCCATTGTACAAGCGGTAGAACGCACACAGGAAGGCAAAGTCTCTCCTCAGACTTAGGGGCTCGATACCGCAAGTGAGTTTAGGATCGTCGACAATTCTCACAGCCCGTCGTTGACCCGAGCCAAAAGGGCCAAGCTGGTATCCGGGTGCACCTGCCCAGAGATGGCAGCAGTACTCCATATGGGGCCGGACTTGCGACTTGTAAAGCAGCAACCTTTGCCCCGACGTGAAGTACTGCTTCGCTCTGTTGAGTACACCAAGTTTTTTGGACGCCAGCTTTACCTTGTCTAGCAAGTGATCTCGGAACTAAACATCGCTGGAGATGTGAACACCAAGGCTCCCAATGCTCTTGGAGATGGAGAGGGGAGTGTTCTGGAATTGTGGGACTACAGTGAATGGGGTTTTCTTAGCGGTGACCGCGTAGACTTGTGTCTTTGAAGGGTTGAATCGGACCAAATTTTTTCCGTCCCCAGTCAGAGACCTTGGACAGACCGATCTCGATTTGAGACACAAGTTCTTCACTTTTTTCCTCCACAACAGAACGAGGGATGCTTGCACGGCCCGTGTTATAAGCGTCTCCAGTACTGTCATCTGCATCGCAATGTATGTTGTTGATCTCCAACATATCATTGATGTGCAGTAGTAACAGCGTAGGAGACAGCACAAAACCTTGCGGGACACCAGCATTAATGTCCATGCTATCAGAGCAACTACCGTCAACTACGGCTCGTATGCGTCTGCCGGACAAAAAGCTAGCCACCCATTTGCACAAACCCTCGGGCACTCCGTAAGATGGCAACTTCGATAGAAGACCCCGGTGCCAGACCCGATCGAACGCCTTCGCTATGTCTAGGCTACATGCCAATGCCTCCCCCTGACTCTCAATGGCTAGTGCCCATCGGTGTGTGAGATACACTAGAAGGTCACCAGTGGAGCGACCGTGGCGAAAGCCATATTGACGATCGCTGATCAGGTCGTGTTTTTCTAGGTATCTCAAAAGCTGTGTGTTGATCACACGCTCCATCACCTTGGAGAGGAGAGAGGTAATAGCGATAGACCTGTAATTCGATGGATCTGATCTATCCCTTTTGGTCACCGGGTGCACATTCGCAGTCTTCCATGTAGACGGAAATTGCCTAGTATGGTAGGAAAGCACGAAGAGGCGCGTGAGTACAGGACATAACTCAGGAGCACACTGCTTAAGCACCACTGCTGGTATACCGTCTGGCTCACTCGACTCGAAAGCAACGCCCGCCGGACCTCTCGCTGTGTTATAGAGATTTCCGGCATGGTCTTACCGCACCACGGTAAAGTAGGTGGTACAGCGCCTTCGTCATTCATATTCGAGGTAGAGGCAAAGAGACTGCCCAGTAGATCGGCTTTCTCTTTTGCACTATGTGCCAAGTCACCATCGGTCTTTCGCAGTGGTGGTAACAAGGACTGGCAAAAGTTCCCTTCGGCAGCTTTGGCAAGCGACCAGAAAGCACGACTCCCAGAAGGATAGCTCGCAAGTCGCCCACCTATTTTGCCGATGAATTGCAATTTTGCTCTGGCAGTTGCTTTCTTAATAATAATAAGTAAATAAGTTACGTGGTGATATTAGAGAAATAAATAAATATTTTTGGACATTACACACAGCGCCTAACTAAGCAAAGCTTGTGTTATGGGTACCAGACAACGGATATAAATACATATATATTACTTTTTTTTTGTAAATACATATACATTATACATAAGTACACCCAGACTCATGACAAACACAAATGTTTCACATAAATGTTTGTCCAGTGCGGGAATCGAACCCACACCCTCTGCACGGCAGTCCATCACACTACCAACAAGGCTGCGAGGGAGACTATATACTATCTAGTACTATATAAGTATTTGTGGTCTTTTGTGCTTAATCATTATCTGTGTAAAATGTATCTATATCTACTGTGTTTACGTCAATGTGATTATATGTAATAAATGTGATATTAAAATAACATGTTTGCAGTTTATTTTATCTCTACCAATTTTGAATTTTTTTAATATAATTACATTCAAGTAAGTATTAGTTTAGGTAAAAAAATAAAAAACATTCATGCAAATAATATATTCGAATTTATTAAAAAAAATCATATAACTAAGAGTAGAATATAAGAAAAAATGCTTTATTTTTAAATACGATACAATAAAAAAAGAAATACGATCTAACTTATTTACATATTTGCTAAAAGCTGATTATAAGCTTAAGTGCTACCTACATAATAGCTTTGTCTTAATACATAAGCATGCCTTTTCTTTAAATAAGTACAATACCAGGAACAAAAATACAAAAATACATTAAGAAATATATTCAAGTTTTTTTTTCATTATGCAAGTTAGGTTTATCTTTAGAAAAACTAATTTATTTTTAAACAACAAAACCAATTAGCGTCACTTAATTATGACTTATTAAAATATAGTACTATAGTGACCCCAAGGCAGAGTTGTGATATTAGTTTTCACTATTTGGCTTTTATCATCGTTCCTATTAAGAACCAATTTATTAACTTTTTGAGTAAATATTTTATGATTCTTTGACGTGATAATACACATAGTATCTCTTAAACATTCATTTTCAAACAAAGCGCTTTTATAAACATTAATATCAAGTTTTTTCGTGATTCATTACTTTACACCCTTAGCTTTCCTTATTGATGAGGTTGAGGTATTTATACAATATAGTTTTGCTCTTAGTCCGACATATTCTGACATAATTTCTCCACGCATCTCATCTTTAAAATAACCAGGAATCTTTTCATTAACATTGGGGATATCATATAATAGATTTCCTGCTAAATTACTAGTATCGAAATATTTTAAATGCATATTTAGGTCTTTGTAAAAATCATTAGTATGGATTAAGTACAAAAGGCTATCGGTATTAATATAGCAAAGTTGCAAATCATATTTGTAGATTCGCTTCATTATACTATAATGAAAACGATACAAGTGGCTTTAAGCTATTTCTAAAATACTGAATCCAATATATATAGGCCGATCTAGAACAATTTTTGTTTGTTGCAACTGAATCGCTACTAAAGATTTAGATATCACAGCCAAATTTTTAAAGTTTGGACAGTTTATATATTTTTCCGCTCCGCAAAATTTATTGGTCTTATTTGATTTATCTTTCCATATATTAACAAGTTTTACCTCAACTTGTTTTCTTCTATTTTCTATTGTTTTACCAAAACTCGAATTGTTTTGTTTTTTAAAAAAGTCTCTTTCAAAGTCAGGCTTTGCATGTTGTCTCAGTGTGGTGTTCAACATAATGTACGGTTCTAAAAATTTACTTTGGTCGAATGATAATATTCTATCAATTTTTAATAGAATCAAACCATTTCTAAAACATACCTGCAAATGAATAAAGTGAATTATATACTTATATTTATCATAGAGACTTGCAATTCATTTAGGATTTTTACTATTAATCGGCACAAACTTTTCAGCTGCAAATGGCAAATCTGAATGAGAATCATGAATTTCAGGTGGATAATGCAGGTCGACTTCTAGTATAAAACCAGTGCCAGAATCGGGCGATAAACGCATAACATCAAAATTGGCTATTTCATCGTCATATAACAACCTAAAATTTCCTTTAGGCATATTTTGCATCATTGCATATCCGTTTAAATTAACACAGTCCAGATAAACTAAAAATGTGTCTGGCTCTTCATTTTTATAGTCTGGAAGATATTTGTTGTTTGCTTTGGCATGTCTTAGTAAGCATTGAGACCTCCTTTTATCCCTATTCTAACATTTGATAAACCTCTATATCTGATATCAAGTCTAATTTAATCTTAGTGTATAATAACATGGCATCCCAACTTAGCGATGCCGATGATACATTATAACAAGGATCGAAATTATAATAATTTAGGCTCATTCTTCTGAAATTTTCGAACACGTCGCAGAGTAGTAGCACGTCACATTTCAAATATAGGTCTGTATATTCACCTAAAATTTTAATACCAAAATTATGCCAAACATTTAAAGCATGCTCATAATCCTCATCCGACACTTGTTCCGTTGTGAGTTTATTATAGAACTTAGAAGGACCTGAGACCTAATTCTCGTGCAGATAGAGACAATCTCGAATTCGAGATATGTTTATTTGATTTAATCATGGCTTGTTAATCGCGGTGACTGTTTTAGTTGATAGATCGACTAGTTTGAACTAGAAATGTTGAAAAAACATGGGGGATATCATTTGCAAATAGTTTTTCGTATTCTTAAAATCTTTTTATGGCCATATGTCGCACGCTAGCGCTCGACATGCATCGAGTGGTCGGTAGCAGTAGAGATGGAATGTCGCACGGAAAGTGGAAAGAAAAAGAGTCAGAATTAGTAATATTGGTTGAAGGCTAAATAGTTTTGATTTGGGCGGGAGTGGGGGGGAGTATCGAATCCCCCCATTTAAAAAAAAATAGAGTCACAAAAATTTTTTAGGTAAAAACATTGCTAGTACCAATGGAATTTATCGATCATCAAAATGGAAAGTTATAGGGAAAACCCCTTTTCAAAAAATGGGAGCGCAAGAGGGGTTTTTTTGATCCCTCTTATTTTAGGGGAGTCATCAAAGTCATTAAAATGGGGAATTATATAGACCCCTTTTTGAAAAAAAAGAGGGGTCGCAAGAGGGGTTTTTGTGACCCCTCTTATTTTAGGGGAGTCATAAATTCATTAAAATCACATGGACTTTGAGAAAAAGAGGGGTTGCAAGAGAGTTTTCTGTGACCCTAAAGGCATAAGAATGGGGAATTAATGAACCCCTTTTTGCAAAAAGGGGTGTTTCCCTATAACTTCCCATTTTGATATATATTACTAACCCCCCCCCCCCTCCCCCAAAAATAAAATACTATTTAGCCTCACTCAATAATTCTGACTTCTTTTCATATCACTTTCTGTGCAACATTCCATCTCTACTGCTACCGACCACTCGATACATGTCGACTGCTAGCGTACGACATATGCCTAAAAAGAGGTTTTAAGAATCCAAAAAACTGTTTGCAAACTATATCCGCCATGTTTTTTTGACTTACCTAGTTCAAACTAGTCGATTTATCGACTAAAACAGTTACCGCGATTAACAAGCCATGAGTTAATCAAATAAACATATCTCGAATTAGAGATTATCTCTATCCGCACGAAAATCAGGCCCCTGGTAATTTAGTTTCCTCACATTTATTCCAACTGTCAATATAATCATAACAGTGTACACCTTTTTTACGAGCAATATCAAATAGTTTTGAATCGCTGTAAAATGTACGTAAATTATTAAAGTCCTCTTCATTCATTGTTTTCACTAATTTGTCAAGACATGAACTCAAAAAATTAAAGAAATCGATAAATTTTAATTGCACAACAGTTTGATGGTCTAATGGAATATGTTTTGTAAAAGATATGTATTTTTTCTTATTTTTTGCGATAAAATTAATTCGACCGCAGATTGCTGAAAGTTCGTTAATAAATAAATGACTGTCATATCCAGATAGATTATGGGTATGGTAATAATATAGGTATAAAACGGCAAATTTTAGCATTTAAATTTCATAAGTTATGAGCAGGTCCTCTATATCTACCGGTGAAATGATCATGATCTGCAACAATCTTACATTGGAAGAAAAAGCAGACATATGTGGCACTCTGTGTTGTTATTAAAAGAAATCTGTTAATTTTCTGTTAAAGGAATCATACTTTTATTTTCCGATAAAATAGTATGCAACCTGATAACATCCTTAGTTATAGATTCCACAAATTTTTTTGAACAATCTGGACCACGACAGGAATTAAGATCTTTTAACTCTGGATTACTTTGACAACAAATATAATACGCAAAACTAGTGGCTTCATGTTCCTGGACATTTTTCGCGAACTTTGATTTATTTTTGTCTGAATACTCTCTCAATAAACTTTCAAAATCAGCATAAATTACTATTGGAATTCTTTGAGTTCTCTCATAATTAGAAAAATAAAGTTATGTTTCATCCTCGGGTAAAACAGTTTGTAATCTGGCACAGTCGTGATTTAATAACTTTTCTTCTTTGTCGAAGTATATGAAACATTCGTCACATAAATGTATTTTTGATTTATGTTTAGTTATTTGATAGTAAAGTAATTTTTCGAGATTTTTATTAGGCAAAAATGGCTTTTATCATTTTTGTAATGCGTAACAGATTAACATGAAATAATTTACGTTTTAAAGTTTTATACAACGGTCCTGTAATATTACCGTTTTTTTCCACGCCGTAAGTATTAACACTCACGGAGGGGTTATTTTCAAAATGCTTTATATCAACTATGCTAGGGGGGAACGACATATCAGAAGTCTTTAGTAGTTTTGAATAATGTGGACAGGATAAAACTTTTTGTGCATTAAATTGCGTAGGGTACATATGTACATAGACCATAGAAAGCCTGTATTTCGTATTGTATACATGATTTAGTGTTACAAATGCGTTTAGGTAAAGGAATATATGAACCAGCTCTCAAAGGTTTGTATTTTGTTCATTTCTACATGTCTTATAGTCTCGATCTCGATCGTGCATCCTGATTCAGAAAGCTCTAATTCGGAACACTTAGTTATGAGTTTTTCAGCGAAAGTTGTGTATAATGTTGCTGGATCAGTAGGTACTATGTACTATAATGTTATATTTTGTATTAAATGATTTTAGGGATACTTCATCCTTTATGGATAATATATAGGTAAATTGACTTTTATTGATATGTGTTTCTTCAATGACTCTTTAATAAGATAGCAAAATACCTCGCGAATCTCCGATAAAAATAGTTCTGGTGAAATACTAGTACTCTGTGAATTTATTCTATAACTAATTATTCGATTGCGAAAAGCGGTAGCTATAGTATACACATTATCAAATTGAGTCCGAAGTAAGCAATTTGATTTATGAACGTTAGTTTTCTTATGTACGGCATACTTGTGAACGTTAAGATTGCAAGCTGAACAATAATACATTATGATCAATTGTTATTAATATTAATTTACTATAACGACTATATAGAATGATGAGTTTTTATATTTCTGAGATTGAAAAGTCTGAATTTCAAAGATGTTCTATAAATAAAAAAAAATGGGAGCTTCAAGTTCAAGGTTTCAAATAATTTTAAAATTTTTTAAATTAGAGATTCGAGTAATTGAAATTCGAGGTTCGAGAAATTAAAATATGTGATTCGAGAAATTGTAATTTTGTGGTTGTTGTGTTGTGGTTTCGCTGTGAAATATGCTAATTGAATTAAAAAATGTGCAGTTCAATAATTTATATCAAGATTTAAGATTCGAGAAATTTAAATTTTAGGTTCGAGAAATTGCAATTAGTGATTTTGTGGTGAAATAAGGTCATTAAATTATATAACGCCCATTTTAATTATTTACAGTCTCGTTATTTACAATTTTATTTCAAGATTTCAGATTCAAGTAATTAAAATTCGAGCTTCCAAAAATTGTGTTTTATAGTTAGCTGTGAAATAAGGTTATGAAATTAAATAGTGCACATTTCAGTAATTTACAATCTAGTTATTTAAAATTCGAGATTCGAGAAATTATTATTTGTGGTTTCACTGTGAAATAAGGTTATTAAATTAAATAGTACACATTGTAATCATTAACAAACTAGTAATTTATATTTTCATATAACGATTTGAGATTCGAGAAATTGTAATTCAAGGTTTCGCTGTGAAATAAGGTTATAAATTTATAAAGTACAAATTTTTAATCACATTAAATGGTCATAATTTCACATGAAATATGTATTGTAGATAAAAAGGGTTCCAGTTGTGTCCTTTTTACGGAACCTTAAAAAAAACCCCGGTCAAATGCTTGGGTTTTGTTGCTTTAGTATGGTAAAGACAAAAAAAGCAATAGTGAAGGGCGTTGAAAATTTCATCAAAATCCGTTTAATGGTTTTACGGACAGGTTGATTGTGACTAAATATTGTTACGGTTTCCTAATTATTTTTTTATCCTGCAGATGGTAAGCAGGGAGTCGAGCGAAGCGAGAACTGCGAACTCCAGAACCCCCAATTCCTCACTACTCTCGCCCTCTTAAAGGACTCAAATTTACCGCCCTTGCGGTATGATGGCGGTTAGGTTGCATCGTGCAATTATTCCCCGGTTCGGACGGTAGAGTGCTGAAGCGTGCCGTCGCGACGCTTTCTCGATTGCCAGTAGATTAATGGCTCTGGCTCGGTTTATATCGGTAAAAAGTATGCGGTCGGATCGTAGCTTACACTGTGCGCGTGCCCGTCAGTTAGTCACTCATATAATCTTTGGTTGAAAGGTCGCGGCCGTTGTTTTTCGATATAATTTAATATTTTATAGTTATAGTGAACAGAGAAACACAATACAGACATTCACATACACACTACATACAATCTTACTCAAAAAACGTCGTCTAGGCATAGTTTATCGGTCTTATCGCATTGCTCGTCAGACATTCGCAGTGTAGCTAATTTTTTGTTGTTGCGGTTAAAATAGATTGGAATAAATAGGTTTTAGATATTGTTCTTTTATGACGGATTGTTAGATATCGTATTTATTTGTGTAATTGTGTAGTCGGGGTTTTTTACTTTGTAGTTGGGGTTTTTTTTTTGGGGTTACCAAATGAATGGTGACTTGTTTTTTTTTTATTCTTATGGTTTTTTTTTTCATTATGAAAACGAAATTATTAGCTATAACTATAGGAAATATATATATAGAAAAAAGAGACATTTATCAAAAATATTATTTATGATTTATAAAATTTTAATAAAAACCATTTTTATTTGATTGCATGTGTCTTGCAAACAAAACAAAAAGTTCTCATACCAACTGGTCCTTTTCAGAGAGAACTAGATGTCAAAACATAAAAAAAAGTTATTCCTAACAAAAATACTCCATACGGAAATAGCGTGATTTGAACCATTGGCTCGCTGGATTAAGTCGCAGCGCCTACCTACACTACCACTACACCACCGGGCAGATATAATTTTATGCGAAATAAACAATACGTATGTAGAACAAGACTGCAGTTTACACCTAATTAATTTGTTAGGTTAGGAAACCAAATGATAGAGAACGGTTTAAATAAACTGGTTAGTATAAAGAAAACTAAACCTAATTTTGTCGATTTAAGGTTAATATTATTGACAGTTCTGATAATTTTAATGTGTGAGTGCGAGATTCACAGAATGGCTTCACGCAATGTTAAACCTTTACACTATGCATGCACTTTAGCAAATGACTGTACATACATATACTTAAAACTATTCGTACTATCTTTGAATGTAATATAATAATAAATATTGTACATGCGAAAGTAACTCTGTCTGTTACCTCTTCACGCTGAAACTGCTGAACCTATCAAGATGAAATTTGGCATGGAGATAGTTTGAATCCCGGAGAAGGACATAAGCTACTTGAAAACGTCAAGTATTATCTGTTTTTTTTCTCTATAATTGAGGAGTTGCCGTTGAAATCCTACACCGATGACCGAATTAAGGGCGAGTGGAACCGCGAGCCAAAGATAGTATATTTTAAATGCGATAGTATGTCTGTTCGTATGTCCCTGCATCACGTCACAAAGGAGCATCCAATTGAGCTAAAAACTTGGCATCGGGATAATTGAAGAGAAGAAGAAGGACGTAGGCTAGACTTTTATTTCTTAAAAAAATTTGAAGGTTTATGCAGGAATTACCGAATTTCACGTGCATGAACACAGGTAAAGCTGGCTATTGCAACTTCCTCCTACAATTCAGGAGTGGCCGGAGTAATCCTACGCCAATTTAGCGCGGGCGGTGCCGTTGGCAACAACTAGTACATATATAAATACATACACAAAGACACACATAAATATACATGAAACACAAACAGTGTATAAAAAATTGATACCACTAGAAAAATATACATATATCTATAAACTTACATAGGTAACAGTATAATAATATAATAAATATAGTATAAATAACCTATTGTACAAGGATTTTATTTCATTTTATTCTCAGGAAATTAAACGTAGGATAAATCGGAGACCCTCTAGATAGGAGTTGTTTGTATCCGCGGTTGTCTTTTCTTATTAATTTTATTGCCTTAGTTAAATAGTCATGCTACTGTTATTGGTAATTCTATAATGTTCAGTATAACCGCGGAAGTTTAAGTTACTTATAACTGTTGTAATATTGAAAACACCCGCGAGACTTACCTAAGTCAGTCGTTTGACTGACAGCTTTGTACAATAAATATTCTAACAATGATAAAGGGTAGTTGTCTTGGTTTTCACGAATTCCGTATAATGGTATGACGTGTAAGTTTATTTAAAAATTACCCGGGGTTTGTTAGAACTTTAAGAACACTTAGATCATGACATAAATATTCTATAAATTTAGGATAATTAAGCCGTTTATCTAGACCGTTCATATTAATCCAAGACTCTATAATAGCACTCCAAGCAACATACTAGTATTATACTTAAAAGATATTCTTTTTTTTTGTTAAAATTAATCATACATCCGGAATACAAAAAATAGGATGATGGTTTGAAATGTGGGCCGCGAAGGTTGTTAGAGAGGGGTTAGTGGTGATAAAAGTGCGTGGTCCCATACATACAGAAAATTCAATTGCCGTCGTTTAAATTGTCGAAACGCTGCCCGAGAAGGAGGAAACCATAGTCTACGCTTGTGGGTCACTAGAAGCTACCACGTGGGGTTAAACTACAGCCAGATTGTAACACCATTACTGGTTAGTAAATTCTTTAATATTAGAAATTACAGTGAAAATATTGTATGTTCGTTGTGAACTCCTTTAGGTTGTGTTTTAAAAAATATCTAAATTAACGTTAAAACATCCAAATGACAGGCCCGCCTTTTCCGGTTCGAAATTTATTATAGAAAGAATTCTTAATCACCTCAGTACTTTGTTTCTAGGACATTCTCAGCTAGCTAAAGACAATTTTTTTGTAAAAGAAGAAGTGGGAACTAAGATTATACCAGCCATAATAGTTATATAGCCCACTAAAGAACTAGTTCTGCTAAGAGATACAGTAATTACAATGTGCAATCCATGTCCATCCTTAGCGGCGTTAGTAGGGTTTTCCTATTTTGGCTGGTAAGCTAGTTAGTATAGGTGAGCGCTAATGTACATTGTAACGGGGCGCCTCTTAAACCTACTTTCAGGTCGCAAGTCCTGAACACCTAGCTACCTAGTTCCCACTCTATAAAACGAATAAATTTAGCACTCGTATGGATTTTACTTTCAAATGTGGAAGTAGCAAAAATTAGGGTTCCTTTGCTATATTTATTTTCTTAATTTATTATTTTTTTTTATTATTCTTATATTATTTTCCTATATACTTATTTTGTATACTATTGTTTGCTATATTTCCCTGACGTACCTTTAAAACAACTGGGGTTACTTCTTATTTAACACAAATGCGATATTATCCTAAATATTTATATAGATTTATTTACTCTCTCTAGTTGAGTGGGGGGCTGCGAGGTTGCCTAGACCATTTTATTATTATATTTATCTTTGAGTAAGGGGGGCGTTACAACAGCATAGAGCCTTGCGGGACACTAGCATTAATGTCCATGCCATCAGAGCAATTACCGTCAACTACGGCTCGTATGCATCTGCTAAACAAAAAGCTAGTCACCCATTTGCACAAACCCTCGGACACTCCGTAAGATAGCAACTTCGATAGAAGACCCCAGTGCCAGACCCGATCGAACGCCTTCGCTATGTCCAGGCTACATGCCAATGCCTCCCCCTGACTCTCAATGGCTAGTGCCCATTGCAGTGTGAGATACACAAGAAGGTCACCAGTTGAGCGACCCTATATTGACGGTCGCTAACCAGGTCGTGTTTTTCTAGGTATCTTAGAAGATATGTGTTGATCCCACAGGTAATAGCGATAGGCCTGGAATTCGATGGATCTGATCTATCGCCCTATTTGGGCACCGTGTGCACATTTGCAGTCTTCCATGAAGAACGAAATTATTGTAGTAGAAAAGCGCGAAAAGATGTGTGAGTATATGTAATAACTCAGGAACACACCTTCAGCACCACTGCTGGCATACCGTCCGGCCTACTCCATTTTCAAAGAATGCAACGCTCGCTCCCCTATGTTATCAAGATTTCCGGCATGGTCTTACCGCACCACGGTTTGTAGGTGGTACAGCGCCTTCTTCGTTCATATTCGAGTTTGAGGCAAAGAGTCTACCCAGTAGATCGACTTTCGCTCTAGCACTGTAGGCCAAGTTACTATCGGTCTTTCGCAGTGGTGGTAACGACGACTGGTGGACGACTTAACCACGGTAGTTTTTTGACGCCGGCAGATACTCGCGGGCTAAGAATATAACATGCCATGCCAGCGAGGATTGTCTCAGTGACTGCGGCTGCGCAGACGTCATGATCTTTTGAGCTAAAGCAGAGCTGCCTCCACGGGTACGATGCATAAAATTCTCGCAATCCATCCTAGTCTGCCGACTTAATGCCACACACAACGCCAATTAGTTGTATCGGGTTGTGTGCATGACACTTGAGGCCGAACGAGACATTGGTCCGAACCAAGAACCAAGAGGCGCATCCACTGAGACGGCATATCCATCTGGACGTGTAGTTAGTAGAAGGTCCTGTAAGGAGCTCGTTTGGTATCTAGTATTCTCTTTGGAGAAAGTACCAGCTGAGAGAATCCATAGGTCAGAGCAAAGTCATGACTAGTATTGCCCTTGCCCTGCGTAGTTTCTGATTTGAGAACTGAGCCACTCACGATGGTGGGCGTAAAAGTCTCCCAAAATAACTATGGTATCTTTCATGGTCGTAGTGTTGACTCTTATTTAGTAACTTACACTTATTAACTTCTCTTTAGGTAATTTATTATAATAGGTCCGAAAATCGAAATTGCTAAATCTGCATTTTCTTTACGTTGTGAGACCTGGAGAATCGTTTCCTATCATTTCTAGAGTGATGTCACTCTGTGTGTGTGTTTGTGTATAGGTTAGTTTGTTTTTGCTCCTCGATATCTTAAGAACCAATGGACCCAAATTCGTCTTGTTTTTTTTAATGATTATTACCTCACAACTCTGACATTTACAAACTGATTTGGAAAATTCTGACGTATAGATTACGGCGTCCACACTTATATCTATGCGTGCCTATACAGGTCTCATAGCGGTGACACGGTCGTAACCCGACTCTTCACGCACCTGAGTTTGACGACTGACAAAGTTCTCGAGCAATATCCCACAGCAGAACTAGTTATTTTGGGAGACTTTAACGCCTACCATCGTGAATGGCTCAGTTGTGACGTCATAAGAGACGTCGGGAGGTCTAAATGAGACAACAGTTGAGTTGTGACTGACTGTTTATTAGTCAAAACATTCAAAATATAATTGCATTACATCACATTTCGGGGGTTCCCGAATAAAAAATTAAAATTTATAATTTTCAAATTTTTTACAAAAAAAAAATACCAAATAAAATTATTAAGTTGTACATGAGACCAATTTACGCTTTGTAGTCAAAATAAGAAACATAACTGTTATTATGTGCGTATACAATTTAGAAAATAAAGAGTAATTATTACAATCACAAGGTTTTTATTTTATATACCCCTTTATTTATATTTATTTATCTTATATACTAACACAGAAAAGTCAATTACGAGTTAGTAATATTTTTGTCAATTATGTTTTCAAGGTTAGTCAATGGCCAAGTTAATAGTTAGGTCCAATAGTCAAGTCAATAAATGACCAATAAAAAGCACAGAATGTACGAGTAATTCTCGTTATTTAGTTAAAATATTTTAAAAATACATGAAAATTATCAAAACACAAAAATGTAATTTAACACCATAATAATTATAAAAACTTCAAAATAATGTAAACAAAATAATTATGTATAATTAAATCAAATTAGTAAAACATTACTTTATATGATAAGAAAATGGTCACAATACACAGTAAAACACAATATAGTCGGGTACCTATTCCCGATACACATTTTTACTTAGTATCTAGTTATATTTAATAATAGTAAAAAAAATCAATCTTACGTGCACTTCTAACTTAAACTATTTACTTATAGGTAGGGCTCTGCAAGTACTCGCTCGAATAAGCCACCCGAACAACTAAAGCAGGGCATAGCGAGTACTTGCTCGAATGAGCGGCCCGAACTGGGGAAGTACCTCCACCTTACAGAAAACCGCGGCCATAATAACACTAACATTGAGTAGTGTTGTGTTCCTGGCGGTGAGTAAGGTTCCCAGAGCTCTTTGAGGATTCGCTGCGCGGACAGCGGAGGACCGGCGGTGCTTGTTGCTGTCATGCTCGGCGTAGACGCGGCGTGCTGATTCGGCGGTCAGGAAGACCTGATGAAACGGCTGACCGCTGGCCGCCCGCAGGTTGAACGGGATCCCGAACCCAAGGATCACTTAATCTCCGCCCTAGGAGGCTGATCCGCCAGCCTGTGTAAAGTATCTGAAGTGGTAGTCGTGCCGGAGAAGGAGACCGGAGTGGACCCGGCTACTACAACAGAGGGGGATCAGGGGCCCTTCCGCCCGCCGTGCCAGCAACCGTATCATCTGTGGCGAGCTTCGGCAGTCTTAGAACCGCACCTTTTGTCCTCTAAGCTGTCTGTGCAGTAAATCCTCATCCTTAGTCTTAGTAACTTTTTTTATATATTGTGGCTATGAGAACGAAAAAGAAAAGAGTTTGTACAGCGGCTACTCCATCCACATATAATGTGGATTTTTGCAACATCAGGGGTATTCACGCTAATCTTAACGCAGTCCACCACCATCTCGAAACTGCGCAGCCGACCATTCTTTTTCTAACGGAGACGCAGATATCCTGCCCGGCCGACACATCATACCTTCACTATCCCGGCTACAAACTTTTTACACATTTTTTTGAGTCGTGTCGGTGTATGTATGTTCGTCCGGGAGGATATCTGCTGTCGCCGACTTCATAGCCTTGAAGATAGGTACCTGTCAATATTGTGGGTGCGCGTAGATCACGGCGGCCACACTCGTATCTATGCGTGCCTATACAGGTCTCATAGCGGTGACACGGACGTAACTCGACTCTTCACGCACCTGAGTTTGTCGACTGAGAAAGTTCTAGAGAAATATCCCACAGCAGAACTAGTTATTTTGGGAGACTTTAATGCCCACCATCTTGAGTGGCTCAGTTCTCGAACCAATAACTATGCAGGGATATCTGCTCATGAATTTGCTCTGACCTATGCATTCTCTCAGCTGGTACTTTCTCCAACGAGAATACCAGATATAGAAGACCATACGAGCTCCTTACTGGACCTTCTGCTGACTACACGTCCGAAAGGATACTCCGTCTCAGTGGATGTGCCTCTTGGCTCCTCGGACCACTGACTCGTTCGGACTCAAATGTCATGCACACAACCCGATCCTTCTGGGCCAACTAAATGCAAAATGCATATGAGGCTTGGACCACGGCTCGTTATAATAAGGATCCGAATATTTCTGAGTTAAAACACAAATTAAAGGCTGCCTCGAGGTTCAGTAAGAAAGCAAATGCCAGAGCAAAATTCCAATTCATTGGCAAAATAGGTGGGCGACTTGCGAGCTATCCTTCTAGGAGTCGTGCTTTCTGGTCGCTTGCCAAAGCTGCCGAAGGGAACTTTTGCCTGTCGTCGTTACCACCACTGCGAAAGACCGATGGTGACTTGGCCCATAGTGCTAAAAAGAAAGCCGTTCTACTGGGCAGTCTCTTTGCCTCGAACTCGAATATGAACGATGAAGGCGCTGTACCACCTACTATACCGTGGTGCGGTAAGACCATGCCGGAAATCTCCATAACGCAGCGGGAGGTCAGGCGGGCGTTGCTTTCTCTAGACGTTCATAAGTCGGGTGGACCAGGCGGTATACCAGCAGTGGTGCTTAAGCAGTGTGCTCCTGAGTTATGTCCTGTACTCACGCGTCTCTTCGCGCTTTCCTACCACACTAGGCAATTTCCGTCTTCATGGAAGACTGCGAATGTGCACCCGGTGCCCAAAACGGGCGATAGATCAGATCCATCGAATTACAGACCTATCGCTATTACCTCTCTCCTTTCTAAGGTGATGGAGCGTGTGATCAACACACAGCTTCTAAGATACCTAGAAGTACACGATCTGGTCAGTGACCGTCAATATGGCTGACTGGTGACCTTCTAGTGTATCTCACACACCGATGGGCACTAGCCATTGAGAGTCAGGGGGAGGCATTGGCATGTAGCCTGGACATAGCGAAGTCGTTCGATCGGGTCTGGCACCGGGGTCTTCTATCGAAGTTGCCATCTTACGGAGTGCCCGAGGGTTTGTGCAAATGGGTGGCTAGCTTTTTGTCCGGCAGACGCATACGAACCGTAGTTGACGGTAGTTTCTCTGATAGCATGGACATTAATGCTGGTGTCCCGCAAGGCTGTGTGCTGTCTCCTGCGCTGTTTCTACTGCATATCAATGACATGTTGGACATCAACAACATACATTGCTATGCAGATGACAGTACTGGAGACGCTTTTTACACGGGTCGTGCAAACATCCCTGGTTCCGTTGTGGAGGAAAACCGCGGAGAACTTGTGTCTCAAATCGAGACCATACTGTCCCAGGTCTCTGACTGGGGACGGGTAAACTTGGTCCGATTCAACCCTACAAAGACACAAGTGTGCGCGTTCACCGCTAAGAAAGCTCCATTTACTGTAGTCCCACAATTCCAGAACACTCCCCTCTCCATCTCCAAGAGCATTGGGATCCTTGGTGTCAACATCTCCAGCGATGTTCAGTTCCGAGATCATTTACAAGATAAGGTGAAGCTGGCGTCCAAAAAACTTGGTGTACTCAACAGAGCGAAGCAGAACTTCACGTCGGGGCAAAGGTTGTTACTTTACAAGTCGCAAGTTCGGCCCCATATGGAGTACTGCTGCCATCTCTGGGCAGGTGCACCCGGATACCAGCTTGGCCCTTTTGACTCGGTCCAACGACGGGCTGTGAGAATTGTCGACGATTCCAAACTCACTTGCGGTATCGAGCCCTTAAGTCTGAGGAGAGACTTTGCCTCACTGTAGGTGTTCTACCGCTTGTACAATGGGTTGTGCTCTGAGGAATCCCACGGCTACTTTATACCATCGCACCGCTCGCCATCGGCAGGGAATTCATTCTCACATTAGAACCTTAATGGTCGCGTACAGTGCGGTTTCAGAGAAACTTCCTCCCGCGAACGCTTAAGTTGTGGAATGAGCTCTGCCAAGGTTTTCTGCAAGGACTACAGTATGGAGTTCTTCAAGAAAGAAGTTATTAGATTTCTGAAGGTTCGGCAACGCGCAAGTGATACCCCTGGTGTTGCAAGCGTCCGTAGGCTACGGTGTCCGCTTACCATCAGGCGGACCGTAAGCTTGTTTGCCACCTTAGTGGTATAAAAAAAAAAATCTATAGTTTCTAGATGTTTAATACAATATAAGCATAACCGTTGATGTAACCTATGACTTCAATGTTTATCATGCATGTACCCATTGTTAGAACCTGTATGCGCGAGCGACACGCGGCCGCGCGCTTATCTTGGAAGGTCGAATTACAATACGAGACTCTCGACCCATTCCTGTTATACAAACTTATATTTTTATATGAACGTGTTACATTTTTATAACATGGCTTTGCTTTCGTTAAATGAACATTATTTTTGCAGCTCGGAACATACTGTGTATTATTCCATGTTAAGCTCACACTAGGCAATTGATACGGTTTCGTTCGGTTTTTTTGTATTTCTTTGATTTTGCCCGATTTCGATTTTAAGATTTCAACATTATTGCCCTTGTCTTTTATAACTTTAAAGGGTCCATCACATAAAACATTTAATTTTTTATTAGCCTCATTTTTAATAAAAATGAGATCCCCTTCTTTATAAGTTACGGGATTTATGTACCTATCATAGTTTATCTTACGCTTATTTTTTGACTTTATTAAATTATTTCTAGCATCTTTCTGCGACATTTGTAATCGATATTGAAGCTCAGAAGGATAGTTTTCAAAATTATACATAGGATCTACATGCCCATTTGCCAAATTGCTTGGGATATGTGGTAATTTTCCATAAACTAGTTCGTATGGCGAGTACAGAGTTTCGCTATGACATGTAATATTATACGAAAATGACCAGAATTTCAGCCATTCCGATCAAGTAAACGGATTATTTTCAGTCTGAATACGTAAATATGAAGCTATATTTTTATGGGTTACTTCCAACGCACCAACAGTTTCATGCCTATAACTAGTGGAATGTAATTTATCTATTTTAAGTAATTTGCAAACATCAATAAAAATTTTGGACATAAATTCCTGACCTCGGACGGAGCAGATGACACGCGGTGTGCCATATGTTAAAATGAAGTTTTCTACAAAACTTTTAGAAATTTCAGTACTAGTTTTTGTTTTTAGAGGAAATGCACAAACGTACTTTGTAGGTTCGCACTGTAGAGTTAAAATATATGTATAACCGGAATTATCTGTGTCCAAGGGACCTACTAAGTCTAAAATACTTTCTCAAATGCTGATGTAGCTGTAGTTGTTATTTGCATTGGCTGTTTGATAATTTTGGTATATTTTTGCTTTTGGCATATCTGAAATTTGTTGACGAAATCAGTTACGTCAGTTTCCATGTTGGACCAAAAGTAGCGTCTTTTTGTATTGCTTGACCGCAGTAAATGAAAATCGTTTAAAAAGAAAAGAAAAATATTTAACAATGCATAACGTTAAATTCTCTATATTTTTCATTGCGTTAACAATTTTTTTTACGAAAATATCGTCTGGCGCATTTGCCCTTGAGCTTTATATATATACAAGATTTAGTTTGTACATACGCTAGATATTTATTTTCTCTGTTAACTAAATATTTTTTTCTAAACATTTGCAATTCTTTCTTTCTTCTCTCTCGGCTTCTTAAATATATCCACAACCTTCGGCTGGCCTGGCCGATTGTCTGGAGTATGTTCAAGGGTCGGAGAAGCTGTACTGTCATTTTGACATTCCAACTTTTGCTTTTGCGCTCTCGTCATAACATTTTCTGCATTAACACTCATTTTTCTTCAAGTCATCGCTTGATAATTTTAATCTACTCAGCGCATCCGCGGCTGAATTTTTATTTCCACTTACGTGGGTCACGTAAAAATCGTATTCTTCTAGCATATGCCGAAATTTTAGTAATCTGCTAGATGGGTCTTTCATTCCAAATAAATAAATTAACGGTCTATGGTCTGTAATTATCCTAAACCTTCTTCCATATAGGTAAGATCGAAAATGGCGGACACTAAATACAATAGCACTTATTTCTTTTTCAATAACTGAATAATTATTTTCACCTTTATTTAGTGTCCTACAAGAGTAGGCAATTGCACTTCCATTACTATTTGATAATACGCAACCTAACGCATATCCCGATGTATCACATTCTATCGTGAATTCGTTTGATTCAGTTTGGGTACTGATGTACAGGTGGTGACATAAGTTTATTCTTTAAAATTTCAAATGATTTTTGGCACTGTTCAGACCATTCAAATTTCACATTCATTTTAATTAATCTATTCAGAGGTACCGTTTGCAAAATTTGGTAAAAAATTCCTATAACAGTTAGTAAACGCGACGAACCTTCTGACTTCGTCTGCGTTTTTCGGTACTGGATAATTTTTAACAGCTTTAATTTTTTCTGGGTCGGGTGATACACCTTGTTCGGAAACGACTTTTTTTAAGAATTCGCATTTTTTTATGTTCAATTTTAAATTTACTTTTCTTAGTCGTGTTAAGACATCTAATAGGTTTTTATTATGGTCTGCTAGTGATTTTCCGATCACGTTAATATCATCTTGGTAAACAAGAAATTTTTCGAAATTTAGCCCTGAAAGAGCTATATTCATCATACAGGAAAATGATGCATGCGACATAGTCTATACCGACCACACTCAAAACTAGTGTATTGTCTACTATCTTTATGTAAATTGCATTGGTAAAAACCAGAATAAAGATCCAAATAACTAAAATAAACGAATAAAGTAATATTCGGTAAAGGGAATTTGTCGTTGACGATACATTCATTTGGTTTTCTATAATCTATTTTTTCTAACAAACCTCCATTTTTTCTCGTCTGTACTTGATTTCTTCGGAACTAGCAAAACTGGACTACTGTAATTACTATTTGTTTTGTTCTATTATACCTTCCTCTAACAATTTATCGATTTGATTTTGCAAATCCTTCTTTTGAGAATATGGTAACCTGTAAGGTTTGGTAAATATTTCCTGACTGCCTGGTTTCAATTGAATTTTATGTTCGTATATATAAGTGGTGGTGAGTTTGTCACCTTCTAAAAAGAATACATCTGGAAATTTGGCTATGATTTTGACTAAGGAAGACTTTTCTTCCTGGTTCAGAGATTTGGTATCTAAAAATGTGAAACTCGTTGAACCCTCTTAGAGTCTTTTTCTGTCTGTGAGAAATTAAAAATGTGAAAGTCTGATGCTAAGGTTATATATGGTTCTAACTTTGTTAATGATATGTCACACTCAGTAGTGTTAACTATGCGAAGAGGTATTTTGTTACTTTGTACTCTAACAAGCGCGTTTGCGAGAAACACACCACGCTCAAGTTCTGTAGAATTTACAAGAAACTTAGCTGTTCGTCGCTGGCGATTATTTTTCGCTATGTTGACGAGATATGTACCCTCTGTGCGGACCGGTATTAACAATAAATTCGTACTTTGTGTTTCGTACCTTTGTTTTGTATTAAGCTGTACTGTACACTTTATGCCTCTGTTATTAAAAATGATTTAATTTGTTTCAAAGTTAAGGCTTTCTATCGTATGCGCATGGTAAGCGTTTAACTACATGGAACTTGTGCTGCACGGTAAACAAGTCTTGAGTTACAGAATTTGCTGATTTGTTAATACATTGAAGTGGCAATTCTACTGTGCCTAAAGTGTGTATGATACCTCCTACTCCTGAAATACTTGTGTATTCTCGAAACATGGGAAAATTTTGTATATGTTTATCAATCTGTACCACACTAATTGATGCACCTGTATCTAAAAGACATTTATAAGTGTACCCATTTATATCTATATTTAAATGATATCCTGACTGAAAATTAGAAAGTATTTTATGCAAGAAAAGCAGGTTTTGTTTTTCTGGACTTTTCTTTTCCATTGCGTACGTGGTACACCTACGAAAATTAGAGGTCCTATTTGACATCCCTCGTGTCTGTCCTTGGCCTCTTGGGTAGCTCGCGAACTTCGCGAGTTATCACAATTGTCACACTCGTATTAATGTTATTGTTAACTTGTATCAAATTATTAGTTTCTTGATAAGTCGGCTCCTTAGATGCTTTTCCTCCCATTCCCCTTTTCCATAAAAAATGGGACAGTGATATGTAAATAGCTAGGATGGAAATTGATGGGACTCACCACGTGCGATGACAATGCCGGTTTCCAAATCCTGATGATTGAGTGGCCACTCACTTAAATCCATAACACAGGTTCCTTTTTACAGTCTAAAGGCACAGAATTTCAGTACAAAACATTCAAGATTAACGTATTTTTTAGAATATTTATAAAAAGGCGGAGCGATGCGCGACAGAACAGAAATCAATTTGAAGACATCTTGTATCAGCTGATTGGCTATTGACTCCTCTACGTAATAGTTAGAAACGAATAGACATAGGAATTAAGATATGATAGAAGGAGATGGATAAAACATACAACTGTGCATTATAATATTTTATAAAATTTAGGTATTGAGTTTTCAAAATAGCCTAACCACTAATTGTTCTTCACACGTAATGCTTTTTTAAATAGTTTACAATGAGCACAAAGTTCGTGGAATCTTTTGTGTCGCGATTGCATTTAGTCGGCACGAGGCCGCTATGCGCGGCCATCAGGCCCGCCCGAAACCGACCTGACGGCACGAACGCTCACTTTATAATCGCCATGTGACGTCATACGAGACGTCGGGAGGTCTAAATAAGACAACAGTTGAGTTGTGACTGCCTGTTTATTAGTCAAAACATTCTATATATAATTGCATTACATCACACTGTCTCGTTCGGACTCAAGTGTCATGCACACAACCCGATCCGTATGGGCCAACTAATTGGCGGCGTGTGTGGCACTATTAGTCGGCAGACTGGGATGGATTGCAAGAATTTTATGCATCGTACCCGTGGAGGCAGCTCTGCTTTAGCTCAGAAGATCCTGACGTCTGCGCAGCTGCAGTCACTGAGACAATCCTCGCTGATATGGAATGTTATATTCCTAACCCGCGAGTAGCTGCCGGCGACAAAAAACGACCGTGGTTTAATAGGTCTTGCAGAGAAGCTAAAATTCTTAAGCAATCTCCATATGAGGCTTGGACCACGACTCGTAATAATAAGGATCCGAATATTTCTGAGTTAAAACGCAAGTTAAATGCTGCCCCGAGGTTCAGTAAGAAAGCAACTGCCAGAGCAAAATTCCAATTCATCGGCAAAATAGGTGGGTGACTTGCGAGCTATCCTTCTGGGAGTCGTGCTTTCCGGTAGCTGCCGAAGGGAACTTTTGCCAGTCGTCGTTACCACCACTGCGAAAGACCGATGGTGACTTGGCCCATAGTGCTATAGAGAAAGCCGATCTACTGGGCAGTCCCTTTGCCTCAAACTCGAATATGAACGAAGAAGGCGCGGTACCGCCTACTATACCGTTGTGCGGTAAGACCATGCCGGAAATCTCCATAACTCAGCGGGAGGTCCGGCGGGCGTTGCTTTCTCTAGACGTTCATAAGTCGAGTGGGCCAGACGGTATACCAGCAGTGGTGCTTAAGCAGTGTGCTTCTGAGTTATGTCCTGTACTCACGTGCCTCTTCGCGCTTTCCTACCATACAAGGCAATTTCCGTCTTCATCGAAGACTGCGAATGTGCACCTGGTGCCCAAAAAGGGCGATAGATCAGATTCATCGAATTACAGGCCTATCGCTATTACCTGTCTCCTCTCGAAGGTGATGGAGCGTGTGATCAACACACAGCTTCTAAGTTACCTAGAAGAACACGATCTGGTCAGTGATCGTCAATATGGCTTTTGCCACGGTCGCTCGACTGGTGACCATCTAGTGTATCTCACACACTGATTATCGAAGTTGCCATCTTACGGAGTGCCCGAGGGTTTGTGCAAATGGGTGGCTAGCTTTTTGGCCGGCAGACGCATACGAACCGTAGTTGACGGTAGTTGCTCTGATAGCATGGACATTAATGCTGGTGTCCCGCAAGGCTGTGTGCTGTCTCCTACGCTGTTTCTACTGCATATCAATGACATGTTAGACATCAACAACATACATTGCTATGCAGATGACAGTACTGGAGACACTTATTACACGGGTCGTGCAAACATCCCTCGTTCCGTTGTGGAGGAAAACCGCGGAGGATTTGTGTCTCAAATCGAGACCACACTGTCCAAGGTCTCTGACTGGGGACGGGTAAACTTGATCCGATTCAACCCTACAAAGACACAAGTGTGCGCGTTCACCGCTAAAAAAACCCCATTCACTGTAGTCCCACAATTCCAGAACACTCCTTTCTCCATCTCCAAGAGCATTGGGATCCTTGGTGTCGACATCTCCAGCGATATTTAGTTCAGAGATCATTTACAAGATAAGGTGAAGCTGGCGTCCAAAAAACTAGGTGTACTCAACAGAGCGAGGCAGTAATTCACGTCGGGGTACAGGATGCTGCTTTACAAGTCGCAGGTTCGGCCCCATATTGAGTACTGCTGCCATCTCTGGGCGAGTGCACCGGGATACCAGCTTGGACCTTTTGACTCGGTTCAACGACGTGCTGTGAGAATTGTCGACGATCCCAAACTCACTTGCCGTATCGAACCCTTAAGTCTGAGGAGAGATTTTGCCTCCCTGTGTGGGTTCTACCGCTTTTATAATGGGATGTGTTCTGAGGAATTGTTCGAAATGATGCCCACGGCTACTTTCTACCATCGCACCGCTCGCCATAGGCAGGGAATTCATTGTCATACCTTAGAACTGAATTGGTCGCGTACAGTGCGGTTTCAGACAAACTTTCTCTCGCGAACGCTTGGGTTGTGGAATGAGCTCCCTGCCAAGGTTTTCTCTAAGGACTACAGTATGGGATTCTTCAAGAAAGAAGTTATTGGATTTTTGAAGGGTCGGCAACGCGCGAGTGATACCCCTGGTGTTGCAAGCGTCCATAGGCCACGGTGACCGCTTACCATCATGCAGACCGTGCGCTTGTTTGCAAACTTTGTTATATAAAAAAAAAAGTAATAACAAACTGGGTCACCGGGAGTCACTTTTTAGCTTTTATCAAAATTTGATTTAAAAAATTAATATTTTAACACTTGCCTAACACAATACATATTAGAAAATATAATGTTGTCAAGAAAAATATGATCCTATTTATATAATAAAATACAAGGAATAAAGATAAACTTTCAAATCATGTGAGCAGAATTCATAAAGTTATTAAATAAGTTACCTGTAGACATCCAAAATTTACATTCGAAACCCTTTAATACTGATATAAAACAAAAATTTACTAAAAAAAGGATATTACAAATTCTCCGAATATATGGAGGATAGAGATCCTTGGATATGATCCGCTCAGTAACTTGCTGGCTGCTTCATATAATTGTATAATTAAACATTAAAGCATTCCGATTCGACTCTCGTGCCATACGGTCGTGTTTTAGAGCGTCAAGTGTTCTCATTGTTCTCCGTGGTGTGGTGACTCAGTAGTCATTAAAGACAACAGGGCATGGCCTAACATCGCAAACGTGATGAAGGCCATGCGTATAAATTATACTCACGCTCGAAATGATGCCGACCGCGGCATCAAAGTCCAGGTCTCTACACCGTCGCTTTCCTGACCGCCCAAAGGTAAGAGTACCACACGTATAGCGAGTACTGCGGGCCGTCATCAAGGGAGTTACAAAAGCATTCTCTGAATCAACAGTCAAAGACGACTTGACCGCCCAAGGCCTCCACGTAAGGGAAGTACATAGAATGTACAACGGTCGCAACAAGTCTGGGTGCTATGACATGGTGTTCGTAGTGCTCGACCTTTAAAAAGAAGGCAAAGACATCTTTATATATTAGAAATGTGTGTAGCCTCAAAGGTGTTCGGGTTGAAACCCCGCATAAGCGGTCCTTCCCCGTTTAATGCCACAGGTGGCAGCTATACGGCCACGCACAGCGCAACTGCACACGCAGTCCGCGCTGCGTGAAATGCCTGCGCGATCACGCCACTGCGGACTGTGATCGCGTCCGCGAAAACGCATCTGACCCGGTCGCTTGCGTTCTCTGTGGAAGCGAGGGCCACCCTGCAAACTACTCTAAAACAGAACGCGCGGAAACCCAAAAAGGGTAAATCTCCATTTTCGCCAACCATTTGTGCCTGCCCCGCTCCCTGCGGTCAACGCCTGGAGCCCACCTCCGGCGCTAGTTGACGCAAGCAAATCAAATCAGACGGACAAACTTCTGTCTGCACTCCCTGGATCCGTCCCTGCCACGGGAATTCCCTATCCCTACCCCGCCCCCCTCATGCCCCGGGACATTTCGCGACCCCCGCGCTCTTCGCCTGCGCTAAGTGCTCTTCTTCTTGCGTATACGCGCCTTGCCATTCCCGCGCCCTTCCCTTACGCCACCCCGTAAAACCTCTCAGTCGACCGAGCAACAGTTCGATCTGCTCTGTGAGCTATCCTGGCCCTTCGAGCCAGGCTACATAGATGCCGTGTTCGCGAAATACGAACAGGCCACTGTAATGTAGATATAGGTGTATAAGTATACAGTGTCGTCATTACCGTCAGTCCACGATTAAACGTCGTACGAGTAAGTGTTGTTTTACAACCCCAGATATCATAGCCACCACCCCCCTATAGAAGCTCAGCTTCATGTCTTCCTAAACAATAAAATTAAAATGGATTGCACAACCGCACGCAAAAAATCCCGCTCCGTCGCCATCGGCTACTTTAATGCGATCGGTCTCCGCAACCAAAAGAAGCAATTATCGGAATTACTCTCGTCCCATAAACCGGACGTCTTCCTCATCCAAGAAACGTTCCTCAAACCCGCCATCCGCACTCCTTCGATTGCGAACTATCACACCGTCCGTAATGATAGAACTGCCTGCCCTCTCGGAGGCACTCTCATATATTACAGACGCTCTCTTTTTGCATCGGTTTATCTCTCCCCCTCAAAAGACTTGCTCGAGAGCAACCTTCAGTCGCTCTTAAATTTAGGCAATGCTGTCATCCTTGCCGGCGACCTAAGTTGTAAGCACCGTCGATGGAACTCTTCAGTCACTGCACAAAGAGGCAGACTCCTCGACCAATTAGTTGACAGTCTAAGCTTTGACATTCTCGTTCTCATGAAGCATCATTTTTACTACATTGAATAAAGGCCCGTATTTCTTAATAATGAGTATATGCAATCAGAATGAAACAAATGTATTTAACCAAAATATTATAAAATAGCATGAAAGTTTAACTTGACTTCAAATTGTAAGTTTCACACATTCATTTAGACGCTCGAGTCTTCAATTGCATATAAAAAGTCCAGAGCTCAAGTAATACTGGTGGTGTTTCTCATATTAACTTCATATTTGTAAAAACCTAAATATTCATATCAAAATCAAAATCTTTTTATTCTCTTTATTTTTACTTTTAATATTTATTTTTATTTTATTTTTATTTTTTTAATTCAAATATATAATTTTTTTTTTTTTTTTATACTAGTAAGGTGGCAAACAAGCTTACGGTCCACCTGATGGTAAGCGGTCACCGTATCCTATGGACGCTTGCAACACTAGGGGTATCACTTGCGCGTTGCCGACCCTTTATAAATCCAATAACTTCTTTCTTGAAGGATCCCATACTGTAGTCCTTAGAGAAAACCGTGGCAGGGAGCTCATTCCACAACCTAAGCGTTCGCGGGAGGAAGTTTCTCTGAAACCGCACTGTACGCGACCATTAAGGTTCTAAAGTGTGAGAATGAATTCCCTGCCGATGGCGAGCGGTGCGATGGTAGAAAGTAGCCGTGGGCATCATTTCAACAATTCCTCAGAACACAACCCATTGTACAAGCGGTAGAACACACACAGGGAGGCAAAGTCTCTCCTCAGACTTAGGGGCTCGATACCGCAAGTGAGCTTAGGATCGTCGACAATTCTCACAGCCCGTCGTTGAACCGAGTCAAAAGGGCCAAGCTGGTATCCGGGTGCACCTGCCCAGAGATGGCAGCAGTACTCCATATGGGGCCGGACTTGCGACTTGTAAAGCAGCAACCTTTGCCCCGACGTGAAGTACTGCTTCGCTCTGTTGAGTACACCAAGTTATTTGGACGCCAGCTTTACCTTGTCTAGCAAGTGATCTCGGAACTGAACATCGCTGGAGATGTGAACACCAACGCTCCCAATGCTCTTGGAGATGGAGAGGGGAGTGTTCTGGAATTGTAGGAATACAGTGAATGGGGTTTTCTGAGCGGTGAACGCGCAGTCTTGTGTCTTTGAAGGGTTTAATCGGACCAAGTTTTCCCGTCCCCAGTCAGAGACCTTGGACAGACCGATCTCGATTTGAGACACAAGTTCTTCACGTTTTTCCTCCATAACAGAACGAGGGATGCTTGCACGGCCCGTGTTATAAGCGTCTCCAGTACTGTCATCTGCATAGCAATGTATGTTGTTGATCTCCAACATATCATTGATGTGCAGTAGAAACAGCGTAGGAGACAGCACAGAGCCTTACGGGACACCAGCATTAATGTCCATGCTATCAGAGCAACTACCGTCAACTACGGTTCGTATGCCTCTAATGGACAAAAAGCTAGCCACCCATTTGCACAAACCCTCGGGCACTCCGTAAGATGGCAACTTCGATAGTAGACCCCGGTGCTAGACCCGATCGAACGCCTTCGCTATTCACTACATGCCAATGCCTCCCCCTGACTCTCAAAGGCTAGTGCCCGTCGGTGTGTGAGATACACTAGATCGTCACCTGTCTAGCGACCGTGGCGAAAGCCATATTGACGGTCATTGACCAGGTCGTGTACTTTTAACACGATATCTTAGAAGCTGTGTGTTGATCACACGCTCCATCACCTTGGAGAGGAGAGAGGTAATAGCGATAGGCCTGTAATTCGATGGATGTGATCTATCCCTTTTTGGTCACCGGGTGCACATTCGCAGTCTTCCATGAAGCCGGAAATTGCCTAGTGTGGTAGGAAAGCGCGAAGAGGCGCGTGAGTACAGGACATAACTCAGGAGCACACCGCTTAAGCACCACTGCTGGTATACCGTCTGGCCCACTCGAATTATGAACGTCTAGAGAAAGCAACGCCCGCCGGACCTCCCGCTGCGTTATGGCGATTTCCGGCATGGTCTTACCGCACTACGGTATAGTAGGTGGTACAGCGCCTTCATCGTTCATGTTCGAGTTCGAGGCAAAGAGACTTCCCAGTACATCGGCTCGACCAGAAAGCACGCCTCCCAGAAGGATAGCTCGCAAGTCGCCCACCTGTTTTGCCGATGAATTAGAATTTTGCTCTGGCAGTTGCTTTCTTACTAAACGTCGAGGCAGCATTTAATTTGCGTTTTAACTCTGAAATATTCGGATCCTTATTCCGTATATATCCGTGTTCCAAGCCTCATATGCAGTTTGCTTAAGAATTTTAGCTTTTCTGCAAGACCTTAAACCACTGTCGTTTTTTGACGCCAGCAGCCACTCGCGGGATAGGAATGAGACATTCCATACCAACAAGGATTGTCTCAGTGACTGCGGCTGCGCAGACGTCAGGATTTTCTGAGTTAAAGCAGATCTGCCTCCACGGATACGATGCGTAAAATTCTCGCAATCCATCCCAGTCTGCCGACTTATAGTGCCTCAATCGACGCCAATTAATTGGCCCAGATGGATCGGGTTGTGTGCATGACATTTGAGTCGGAACGAGACAGTGGTCCGAGGAGCCAGGAGGCGCATCCACTGAGACGGAGTATCCGTCCGGACGAGTAGTCAGCAGAAGGTCCAGTTCTCGTTGGAGAATGTACCAGCTGAGAGAATCCATAGGTCAGAGCAAATTCATGAGCAGATATCCCATCATAGTTATTGGTTCGAGAACTTAGCCACTCACGATGGTGGGCGTTAATGTCTCCCAAAATAACTAGTTCTGCTGTGGGATATTGCTCTAGAACTTTGTCAGTCGTCAAACTCAGGTGCGTGAAGAGTCGAGTTACGTCCGTGTCACCGCTATGAGACCTGTATACGCACGCATAGATACGAGTGTGGCCGCCGTAATCTACGCGCACCAACAATATAGACAGGTCCCTATCTTCAAGGCTATGAAGGCGGCGACAGCAGATATCCGGACGAACGTACATATACCGGCACGACTCAAAAAATTGTGTTCGAGTTTGTAGCCGGGATAGTGAAGGTATGATGTGTCGGCCGGGCAGGATATCTGCGTCTCCGTTAGAAAAAGAATGGTCGGCTGCGCAGTCACGAGATGGTGGTGGACTGCGTTAAGATTTGCGTGAATACCTGTAACCTGTAATTATATGTGGATGGAGTAGCCGCTGTACAAACTCTTTCTTTTTCGTTCTCATGGTCATAATATATAAAAAAAGTTACTTAGACTAAGGATGAGGATTCACTGCACAGACAGCTTAGAGGACAAAAGGTGCGGTTCTAAGACTGCCGAAGCTCGCCACAGATGATACGGTTGCTGGCACGGCGGGCGGAAGGGCCCCTGATCCCCCTCTGTTGTAGTAGCCGGGTCCACTCCGGTCTCCTTCTCCGGCACGACTACCACTTCAGATACTTTACACCGGTTGGCGGATCAGCCTCCCAGGGCGGAGATTACGTGATCCCTGGGTTCGGGAACCCGTTCAACCTGCGGGCGGCCAGCGGTCAGCCGTTTCATCAGGTCTCCCTGACCGCCGAACCAGCATACCGTGTCTACGCCGAGCAATGACAGCAACAAGCAACGCCGGTCCTCCGCTGTCCGCGCAGCGAATCCTTAAAGAGCTCTGGCAACCTTACTTACCGCCAGGAACACAACACTACTCAACGTTAGTGTTATTATGGCCGCGGTTTTCTGTAAGGTGGAGGTACTTCCCCAGTTCAGGCCGCTCATTCGAGCAAGTACTCGCTATGCCCTGCTTTAGTTGTTCGGGTGGCATATTCGAGCGAGTAATTGCAGTGCCCTACCTCTCTTGAAAATTTACTACAACTAGCTTTACAAACTAATTACAATACTGTTTTATTGCGTGCGTCCAATAGGTGATCTTTGTAAAATCACAAACGAAACATAAAATTATAGTGTTTCAACTAATAAATACATGTTTTGTATTGAAGCACTTAATAAACAAGATTTAAAATGTAAATCGTTTGATTTAAAAAAAACAATCAATATTTAGGTAATATTTCAATTGCCTATGGTTTTTAGATTGCATAGGGGGGACACCATGTGATACGTTAATAGTCTTTAATTACTCTAAGACGGTATTTAAAGTAACTCCCGAGAAAAATATATTCATCTATGCATATATTTGAATGACTGATGGATCAACGCACGGCGTAAACCGCTGATCGTAGAGACCTGAAACTTGGAGAGTGTGTTCTTTATATGACGTAGGCATCCTATAAGAAAGGATTTTCCGGAATTCTAACCCTAAGGGGATAAAAAAGGGGGGCTAAGTTTGTATGGGACAACGTGATTCCTTGGTCCAATCTATTTCAAATTTTGCATAAACCTTTTTTTTACAGAATTGATGAAAGACGTGTTTCGTATTTTATTGATATTCATCCCCTAACGGGGTTAAAAAGGGGTAGAAAGTTATTTGGCGGTTATTTGCTTCGAAGTTGATATTAATACTCCTTAGTGCTTTTGACTTAAATTACATTTTATTTTGACACATGTTTGAAAACTCAATCCAATTTTACTCAAAAAAGGTTGAACTTACTTAAAAAAAAACTTCAATACTCTTTAAAATTGGAATGTCTCGAATGTCACCGTACTATAGTGGCGTTTTGTTGACCGACATAATGTACATAATGCGGTTATCCTACCAAAGAGAATGAACCACGATTTGTACTGTGTTATACAGGATTTATGTCTTTTTAACTTGCTAGGATTATGACATTAAACGCATTGAAGCAGAGAACAAACGCATCTTATATTAGTACCTCATTTAAGGGGTTTCTAAGCTCAAAGAGGTTATGCGTTTTTTAGGTGTTTGATTTTTTGTGTACAATAATACTTAAAGTTTTCTTTTTCTACCTATCTTATACATATAAAATGCTTTGACCTGAATGACTGGCTGACGGATCAACGCACAGCCTAAACCGCTGATCGTAGAGACCTGAAACTTAGAGGGTGTGTTCTTTGTATGACGTAGGCATCGGATAAGATAAGGTTTTACTTTTAAGGGTGAAAGTGCGAGTCGGATTCACGCAATAAGGGTAAACCGATTGTAATGAAATAAAAAAAAGTTGTTATGCACACGCCGGGGAAGGTTTCTGAATTAGTTCAACCCTATTCGGTTGTTTTAAAAAAAGGAACAACGTTCGCCGAATTAGCTATATAAAAGAAGAAATTGACTGGCTGACTGACTAATCGATCAATGAACAGATGAAACCGCTGTGTCTAGAAGCATGACACACCGGTTTTGCACAAACGTTCCTTAAATGACGTAAGTGTGCACTAAGAAGGGATTTTTAGAAATTAATAGCCTAAGGGGGTTAAATATGGGTTGGCATTTTTTATGGAAATGGCTAAAACTTGGCTTAAACTTTAAAAATTAAGATTCATGTGATTCACCGTTTTTGAAAAATTATTCTCTAGACGGCAAAATAGAGGATGAAAATGTGTATGAGAATACCGATGTTATTGTATGTAAAACAGTTAAAAGTCAAAAGCTGTTTTTTTTAAAAAAAGTTTACGCAGACAAAGTTGCGGGAATAAGCTAGTATAACATATAATATTACACAGCAGACGTACATATATATATATATATATATATATATATATATAGACTAAGAATACAAAGAAGTTTGCAAGAGCCTCCACAGGCGGCACCCGTTCACAAGTATGCCACACGAATCAGCCATCGCTTCGCTCAACCATGTTTTAGGGAACATAACGACCCGATGCACATGCCACCACCGCAGATACACTTAAAGGAGCAACGCAACGCACTCAAGCAACTCCAATAAAACTTCGATAGTACTATATTCAAATCAAATCAAATCAATATCATTTATTCAATTTAGGTTACAATAATTGAGCACTTATGACTTCTCACTAGGTCATCGGTTCGTAAGTCTATAGGGCGGGAGACCTTGTACTGAAAAGAACCGGCAAGAAACTCAACAAGCGCATTTCTTTTTTCCCTTTCTTTTACAGCGTCCACTTAAAATGTTAGAAAATGCCCTCCCTATCATAGAAGGAAACTTTCCATTACAAACACAAAAAACATGAAATGCATAAGCAAAACATTAAAAAGTATCTAATTGAAAAATATAAAAAAAAAGACAGTTTATGTATTCATCACTAATAACCAATGTCTTACAGTATTGATAAACAAAACAAAAAAGTAAGACTAAATACAAGGATACAAAGAATTTTGCAAGAGCAGACCAGGTTACACAGGCGGCACCCGTTTACGAGTATGACATATGAATCAGCCATCGCTTCGTTCAACCATGTTTTAGGGAACGTAACGACCGGACACACACGCCACTACTGCAGAGACACTTTGAGAGAGCATGACACACTCAAGCAACTCCAATTAAACTTCGATTGTACTAGTTGCAATGTGTGTGGTAAAGGAACAAAATATAAGAGGAGAAGATTGGAAGGTTCGTAATGCTTTACTACCGAGATGAACCGGCAATAAACTCAGCAGTAAATCTTTTATACATCATATTAAAATACAATATAGCCTTACACTAGGTAATAACATAATATACAATGTTTTAATTTAAAAAATACTTCAAATGCCCCCATATAAATACAAATCAATTAAGTTCTAATTTTTCCAAGCATTTTTATCATATATGTATTTATCAACTTTGTAATTGCTTTTTTTCATTAAACTATCTTTAACATATATTTAAAATTTATTTGAGGGTAAATTAATCACATGTTCTGGAATTTTATTGTAGAAAAATATACTTTGTACTGCAAAAGAGCTATGTACCTTCTGAAGATGACATTTTGGAACTACATATTTATCCTTATTCCTTGCATTAACACTGTGTAGGTCACTATTTTTAGCAAATAAGAGTTTTGCGTATATACATTATACAAGCGAAGATATATTGGCAAGGAACAGTTATAATATCAATTTCCCTAAATATGGGACTATTTATAAGAGAAATTCGAGGTCCTAATTTATAGATTGACCGTACTGTTCTCTTTTGCAAAATAAAAACTGAATCAATATCAGCTGCCTTACTCCAAAGCAAAATGCCATAAGACATGACGGAATGGAAATAACTAAAGTAGACCACGCGAGCAGTGTCAACACCTGTAGGCTGCCTAACTTTCCTAACTGCATAGGCAGCTGAATTGAGTTTTCTTGCAACAAAATGTGAGGGTTCCACTGCAGCCGATTGTCTAATGTAATACCTAGAAACCCTGTTGAGTCTAAGAGTTCTATTTCTTCTCCGTTTAGGGATAATTTTGTAATTATGTTTCTGACATGAGGCATCATAAATTTTAAACACTTAGTCTTTTTTGCATTAAGAAGTAAGTTATTTGCTGTAAACCACTAAGGAACCTGAGAAAGCGCACTACTTACGTCGTCAAAATTAGTTTTATTTCTGTCAACTTTAACTAAAAGAGAAGTGTCATCGGCAAATAGAACAATCTTGCATAGCTTCTCCACAAAGAAATGCAAGTCATTTATGTAAATTAAAAATAGAAAATGACCTAAAATAGAACCTTGAGGAACTCCTAATTTTACTTCTGAGCCATTGGATTTTACTTCATTGATTTGAACCTTTTGCATTCTACTACTAAAATATGAGCGGATAAGTTCAAGAGCCAAGTCTGCAATACCATAATAACTCAGTTTTCGTATAAGAGTTTCATGTTCGCAGTCGCAGTCAAATGCCTTTGATAGATCACAGAAGATACCAATAGCATTTTGTGACTGTTTCAAAGCATCAAATATATGTTGTACAAGGGCAACACCTGCGCCAGTTGTGGAACGCCCTTTTGTAAAACCAAACTGTTGAGGATGAAGTAATCCATTTAAGTTAAAATGTTTAAGCATCTGATTGAACATAAGTTTTTCAAAAATTTTGCTTAAGGCAGGCAGTATAGAGATAGGTCTAAAATTATTAGGATCATCTTTACTTCCACTTTAAAAAAGTGGTATTATTTTACTATATTTCATTAAGTCTGGGAATTTCCCTTTGTCAACACACTTATTAAATATTATGGCTAAGATTGGTGCAATAATATCAATAATTCCGCTATGGACTTTAACTGATATACCCCATAGGTCACCAGTATTTTTCTGAGTTAGTAATTTAAATGTCTTTATGATGCCTTCAGAGGTAACATGCTCAGATTTATATATAGCCTTGCATTTATTGACATTGCATTTTAAAAGTAACTCTGATTCTAATGGAGAGGAATTTAATGCATTAGTTGTAATTGTAAGCATTTCAGTAAAATATTTCTCAAAAGAGTGAGCGACAGCAAGATCTGAATCAATTATTTTTGAATTAACAGTAAGTGAATAATGATTGCCACGCGGTTTAATTTTTTTTGTTTCACTATTTGTTACATTCCATGTGGCCTTTATTTTATTACCAGAATTTTTAATTTTATTACTTAAAGGTATTGCTTTTGCAACCCTGCACACTTTTTTAAATATTTTTGAATACATTTTGACATAGTTGGTGAATGTGGAACTGTGGTTATATTGTTTCATTTTATACAACTCATACAACCTAGTTCGACTTCGGTGTATTCCTACAGTAGCCTGGTCCTTGAATTTCATTTTATCATTTGGCCTAAAAGTTTTTACTTTAAACACTTGCTCGAACTCATTACTGAAGAAATTAAACTTTTTTTTATAAAGATTATTAGCATTATGCATGAAATGTAAAAATGGAATTTTCTTTTCAATATTTGCTTTAAAATTGTCTAATCGAGCAGTGGTCACAGGTCTACAAGTTACTAGTTGAGATTTTTTTTATAGTTGTGTAGAATTTTTATTATTTGACCACAGTGATCGGATGGCAAATTGTTATTAATAGATTTATCTTTTACTTTAACATTACAGAAAATATTATCTAAACATGTAGCTGAAGTCGATGTAATTCTAGTTGGTTCCAGAAATAAATAATTTAGGTCAAAACTTGTAAATAAGTTAATAAATCTATTTCTTGTTTGGGAACTCTATAAAAGATCAATATTAAAGTCACCACAAACAATACTGACTTTTTAGAATGTCAATTTTTTTTTAGGACTTTTTCTATTACAGGCTCAAAAGAATTATAATTTGCAGAAGGGGGGCGATACACACAAAGTATAATATAATTCTTAAATTCTATACAAGACTATTTTATTATGCGTTCAAGTGAGGGGCCAACTGTGTTGAATTAAACAAATACTAGGAACTAAAATTATCAATTTGAGTTACTGTTGTTAATATCAGTTGATTTAAGGCACTAAAAATATGAGTTTTACTAAGTGACCAAGAATCTAGATTGATATAGGAACTAAACAAACACTAGGAAATCAAATTTTCAGTAAAGTGTCGTAAGTCTGAGGAATGCGGGACTGACCTGAAAAACAGAATTCACTGGGTATAGGTTACGTAACACTGGTACTAAAAGTGAATAACTGTGTACAACATAGAAATTTTCATCTGGGATTCCTCAATGATATTGTTGTTTTCTTTAGAGTCTGAAAATATATATTTGATACTTACTAAGTTCAGAGGATGCATTAACATAAGATACTGTTTTTGTATGAAGCTAACTCAACGGGTCAGCTATAGATTTTCATAAAACCATCGAAATTAAATAATATCATCTGGAGACAAGACTGTCAGACTAGGAAATAATTTGAGGATATTCTCTGTAATATTTACTCCGTTTAAGAAACTAAAATTTCAACTTTGTCAAGTATTTTTTTTCAATTTGAGATGTATTAGGTATATAACAACACTAGGAATTCAAGCTTTCAGTGAGGCGTCGTAATGTCTGAAGGAATGCGGTTCCGAACTGAATTTCAACGTTCACGGAGTATAGAACACGTAATATTGGTACTAGTGAATAACACTTGTACAGCATAGAAATATTCACCTGAGATTCCTCAATAATATTGTTAGATACATCTGATACTTACTAAGTCTAGTGGATGTCGCTACATGAAAGACTGTTTGTATACGAAGCTTACCCAACAGGTCAGTTGTTAATTTTTATAAAACCATGAACATTTGATAATATTATCACGAGATAAGAATGTCAGACTAGGATATATTATTTTCAGATAATAAATATCAAATAACAAATCTGAAAATTAACAAAGAGAAATATTAATAACAAATATATTAAATTACAGAATTTTATAAGCATTGCGTAAATTATAATCTAAAACCTATTACCTACACTATTATTACTGGAATGAGTTAAGAAAGAGTAATACAGGAAAAGGTTATAGGAGGTGAGTTATGTAATGAACAAGTGAATTTGTGTCATTCGGTGAAAGAGGTTGTTTTGAGAATGATAGATTTTTGAAGGTTTGAAAACTAAATACTAACTTAGTGGACCTAGGACGGTAGGTGGTTTTGAAGGCTGGAAATGTGATTCGTTCAGAAAGGTCATGAGTGAAGGAGTGCAGGGAGCTCATGCGTAGGGATCTTTTTAGGAACACTAATTTTCAGATAAAAATAATAAATTTATAAATCTGAAAAGTTTAGGTGTTCTAAATTTTCAGGAATTCGACGTGTTATAGAACAAATCTGTTCTATTGTAGTTATTTATTTATATTATGTTGGTAGATAATGTTTTATAATAGTATTTATTTTATGAACTAAATTTTACATACATACATTACTCAATACATTTACATTAATTACTTACACATAATTAAAAAAATCTTTTTTATTATTTTTATTGAAAGGTAAATTTTATGGGAAAGAAATTTAATAGGAAGTTTGGGAAAGAAAAATTGAATCGAGGGTAGCGCCCTCTGATTAGAAGAAAAAAGCTGTAAGTCAGAAGACTTTAAATTCGCTAAGTGGATAGTACTTAATCATAAGTTTTATGTTTCTTTTTTATTAATTTGAATGATTTATTTGTCTTTATCGTATTGATTTTTTTTTCTTTTTTTTTACATTTTTAGGTATTGTTAAGAACTTTATGTATATGTTTCGGCTGCACTTTCTTTTATCTTACTTTTTGGTATTGAATAAACTCGAATATAACTCTAAAACTTAACTTGTTTATAAACATCAAATGACTTTTCAAAAGTAGAATAATTATCATTGAAATTTAAACATTACATAATTATAAATTTGAATTATAAATTATTTAAAACTAACCAAATAACTTCTAACTCTTCATCATAGTAACAACGACAGTAAAATTGTTACAATGCCCTCCCACTGTCCCCATAACGCTCGCTGCAGCCCTGATGTGCTCGACATAATAATAATAATAAACGCTTCTTAAGCGCTTGAATGGGGCAGTGGACCACAGTTCTTCGTCAACCAGGGGGACGAGATGACCACTTTGGACCGCAGGACTCTATCAGGATTAAGCGAGGCATTTTTCAGGGTGACAGTTGAGTCCTTTATGGTTCTGCATGGCGCTGAATCCGCTCAGCACCTTGCTGAAGGATTCAGGGCTAGGTTGCCGGCTTTGAAGAGGGGGAGAGATTATTTCTCATCTGCATGTACAGCGGGGGAAAGTTGTAAATTCAAATAATTTACAGCTTTCTGAGACATTTTCTCTCAGGCCCTTCTCCGAAGCAGAAACCTATAAATATCTTGGTATGTCACAGTGGTTGGGTATCGTGGATGGGGACATAAAACAGACGGTGAAGGAACGCTTCTTCTGTCGCCTGGCAAAAGTACTCAATAGTCTTTTGTCGGGCAGCAACAAGGTAAGCGCCTTTAACGCCTGGGTGATGCCCTTGCTCACAAACTCCTTTGGCATACTAAGGTGGACTCAGACTGAGCTGGACGCCCTGGACCGAACTACGCATCGTATGCTACGCCCACGTTAATCTGTTATGAGACTGTATATCCCACGGAAGTGTGGAGGTCGCGGCTTTTTAAATGCCAAAAACCTCCACAACCGTGAGGTGTGCAGTCTTAGGGATTATTTCCTAAGCAAATAATGTGGGATGCATCGTGACGTAGAGACGGTAGACACATCTTACACCCCGCTCTCCTTAGCAAACGCGAACTGGCGCAGACTTACGGTATTGAGCACAGAGGACCGCAGGGCGGTGTGGAACAGTAAGGAACTACACGCGCGGTTCTACAAGGCCCTTACAGGACCCGATGTAGACCTGCTCGCGTCGGGGATCTTTTTGGAGAAACTGAAGGTTTTGCCTGTGCAATTGCGGATGAAGTTATCATGACGAACAACTACCGGAAATATATCTTGAAGGACGGTACGGTCGACATTTGTCGGGCATGCCGCCGTCCCGGAGAGTCACTCAGACATATTATTTCTGGTTGTGGTCGTCTTGCTAACAGTGAGTACTTGCATAGGCATAACCTAGTAGCCAGAATTATCCACCAACAGCTTGCTCTTTTATACGGTCTTGTGGATTTCGAAGTGCCGTACTATAAGTTTACACCTGCGTCAGTTCTCGAAAATGGTCGTGCCATGCTCTATTGGGATCGATCTGTCATCACGGATAGGACTATTGTAGCTAATCAGCCTGATATCGTGTTGATAGATCGATCGAAGCGCCAGGCAGTGCTCGTCGACATCACCATTCCCCATGACGAGAACCTCGTAAAGGCCGAGAAGGACAAAACCAGCAAATACCTTGACCTGGCACACGAGGTAACCGCCATATGGGATGTTGATTCGACAATTATTGTCCCGATAGTCGTGTCTGCGAACGGTCTTATAGCGAAGAGTCTCGACCAACACCTTAAGAAACTCTCGCTAGATAGCTGGGTCAAGGGTCAGATACAGAAGGCGGTACTCCTGGACACTGCGCGAATAGTAAGGAGGTTTCTTTGTCTGACGCCCTAACCACCGGTAGCTTAGGCCCCGCCCCGCTGCCGGCGGAACCCTAGGTTAGGTTTTTTATAATGTGTTTATATTTTGTATTTTTATTTTACTTTTATATTAATTATATAAAAAACTTAACTTAAGAATAGAAATAAATAAAGAGTATAATAATAATAAAATTCTTTATTGCACTGTTACGGTCGGCAAAGTCAAACAGATCATCAAAGACCTATGTCCCCGTAAAGCCCCCGGTGCGGGCGGTTTCTCTAACGATATCCTGAAGCGCCTAACTCTGCCATCTAGCAGCCATCTACAATGCTGCTATCGAAAATTGCATTTTTCCTTCTCAATGGAAAGGCGATATTGTTATAGGCATTCACAAGCCAGAGAAAGTCATACCGAGCCTTCCTCCTATCGCCCTATAAGTTTACTAATGGTCCTTGGTAAACTTTACGAAAGCCTCCTCCTCGCTCGCCTACGGAACGCTTTAGTCTCCAAAGGCATCTTAATTGACGAGCAGTTCAGCTTCCGCGCCAAACACTTGTGTGTCCACCAAGTCCTCCGTATCACGGAACACATTTTCACTGGCTTCCAACCAGTATTACGTTAGCCCTGTCACACGGATACTGTCTTTTTCGATGCAGCGAAAGCCTTCGACGAAGTCTGGCACAACGGTTTAATTTTTAAACTGTACAAATATCAGTTGCTAGACCACCTCGTACTCATCATACGAGACTATTTGTCGAACTGCAGCTTTCGCTGTAGAGTCGAAGGCAGCCTCTCTTCCCTTCGTCCCATACAAGCAGGAGTCCCGCAAGGGTCCGTGCTCGCCCTGTTATGTAGTTCAATAAGATACTTTATATTAATTTATAGGAAGTAACAATAAACGATAGTAACCATTTTAGTAAGTGATTTTTATCTGTTTTTTCCATAGACATTGCTTGCGTTCCAAATCATATTCTAACCTATATGACATCCCCTCTCCCTTAAAACTAAACATTGTTTTATCAGAACTTAAAGAATCACGACTTACAATAATTCAAACATGTTTTAAAATAGGTACATGACTAAACGAAACATTTTTCAATCAGAACTCAAAGAATCATATATTACAGTAATTGAAACATTATACCACATATTCAGCCAGGTATGTGGGTGTCCTGACCTCTCGGCCAGATCTAGTTTTGTAAGCATTAGTTTGCTCTTGACTTATACTTTTTCTGTCTGTTTCTCTACTCTCAGTAAGACACTTTTCAAAATCATTTCCTGATGAACTCTCTAACTGTTCTAAGTTATTGTTGAATTCTCTTTCAATATGTTCTTCTAAATCCCTCTTCTTTTGTTTGATACACTTCTCAGCAATTATCAAATCTCTTCTATTTCTTTGAATTATTTCTCCTCCTTCTGTCTGTATTAAATATGACCTTGGACCTTTTCCATACTCAACTATCTCTTGTGAGGACCTGAACTCTTTTCATCTTCTATTTTTACTGGCTGTCCCATATTAAGATTAGGTAATTCCCGAGCTTTTTTATTATAATAATAAGCCTGTTTCTTCTGTTTTCTGTATAGTTCTTGTTTATAATCTTTATCTCTATAAAACTTTGACACATTTGGCAAAATGTGATTTACTTTTCTATTAAATAGCAATTCTGCAGATGATTTACCCAGCTCAGAGACTGGTGTATTTCTATAGATTAAGAGGCCCTTTTGTATATCTTTATTTTCTTCATAAAGTTTTTTTAATTTTTTTTTGACTGTTTGTATATGCCATTCAGCTAATCTATTAGCTTGATGATGTTTTTGACTCATCAATTTATGTGAAAGACACCACTCTCTACTAAATTTTTTTTAATTCTTGAGACGAGAATTGTGAACCCGCATCTGTATATAATAATATAATACTGACGGTATCCCATGTCTAGCAAAGACTTCTTTTATAGCATCTATAGTAAATTTAGCTGTTAAATTTACTAACACTTTTATTTCAACATATTTGCTATATGCGTCCACTTATAACAAATATGATTTTCCTTTTAAGAAGAAAATATCTGCAGACACACTTTGCCATGGGTCATAAGGGATCTCTTTTAATATCATTGGTTCCTGTCTATTAGAACTTTGGTACATTTTACAAGTATCACAGTTATTAATACAATCCTCTATTTCTTTATTCATTGAAGGTCAAAATATAACATTTCTGGCTATGCCTTACATTTAACAATACCCAATACGCATAATATACTGTAGCTAACATGTCGGCTCTGAGAGATTTAGGAATAATAATTTGAGTACCTTTCAATAGTAGACCCTTACTTTCATTCAATTCATGCCTATAATCAAAGTAAGTTTTAGCTTCAGAATCCACTTCACATTTATTGTTAGGCCATCCACTTTTAACATAATTTAAAACCTTTTGCAACTGACAATCTTTATTTGTTTCATCAATAATTAACTTTAGTTTTTTATCTCTAACATCAAATTTACTAAAAACTAAAGCAACATGGGTTTCAATATCTGTGTCACAGGCTCCTGATGTATCTTGTAAATAAGACCTACTAACATGGTCAGCCACAACAAGCTCTTTACCTGGCTTATACACTACTTGAAAGTTAAAAGGCTGTAATGCGAGCTTAATACGCTGTAGTCTAGTTGGACATTTTTCTAAGGATTTCATAAAGATTGACACCAAGGGCTTGTGATCAGATTCTACAATAAAATTTTGGCCATACAAGTATTGATAATTTTTTTTACACCCAAACAGAATTGCCAAACTTTCTTTTTCTGGCTATACAATTTTTCTGTATCAGACATGGCTCTAGAGCCATAGGCTATAGGTTTTTCTTCCTGTAATAATACTGCATCCATCTTTAGACGCATCTACACTAAGGGTCACAGGTTTGTTAACATCAAAAAAATTTAATACCCGAGGTTTACATACCATTCTCTTTAAGTTATCATAAGCTTTTTGTTGCAAATCACTTCAAATGAAAGGTACATCTTTTTAGTTAATTATCTTAATGGAGCTGTCATTTGTGAAAAATGCTCTATAAATCTTGAAACATAATTAATCATTCCCAAGAATTTTAGTAACTCTGTTTTTGACTGTGGCTCTTTTATTTTGACTAAAGTATCTATTCTATCAGGATCTACTTTTATACCCTCTTCTGACAAAATGTGTCCCAAATACTTAACTTCATTAACTTAAATGTGACATTTTTTTTCATTAAGTTTTATATTATATTCCCTAAGCCTTTCTAAAACTTTTCGCAATATTTCAATGTTTATCTTCTGTTTTTGCGTGAATTAAAATGTCATCGATAAATAATTCTACTCCCTCAATGCCTCCGAGGATTGTTTTGAACAATTTATGGAAAACTTCCGGACTATAGTTCAAACCATAAGGCAACCTATTAACGAAGTGCCTTCCAACGGGTGTATTATAAGTTGTTAGCACTTTTGAAGCAAACTTGCCAAAATCCTCTACTAGCATCAAGAGTGCTAAATACCTTAGAACCCTTTAATGAGGAAACTATTTCATCTAATGTTGGCAGTAAAAATTGATTCCTTAAGATTTGATTATTTAGATGCTGTGGGTCTAAACACACCCTAATTGACCCATCTGGTTTGGCTGTTACAACCAAAGAGTTAACATATTCAGTTGCTTTCGCTACTTTACTTATCACATTATTTCATTCCATATAATCTAATTCTTTTTTTAATTTAAATGGAACATGCCTACACGGTTCAATTTTCCCTACTGCATCTTTTTCAAATTGATTGTATATTCATAATCTTTGATTTTCCCTATATCTTCAAGAAGATCCTTATACTTATACAGTATATTATTTTTGTCACTAACTTCCTATCTTCATACTCCTCAGATTTAATAAATTTTTGTATATAATTTTAGGTTCATGGTCACCTTGACAAACTTGAAACTCTATTTTGCTGACTCTACCATCTATCTCACAATTTTCACTTATAGTTCCAATTGTTTCTATCACAGTGCCAGAGATTGTCATTTGTTAATTTTAAATAAGATGGAAAGTACTTACTTATTTTCAACAATTGACAATGTTTTTGTGATATAACATTACACTGAGCACCCGTGTCTATTTTAAACTTGATAGATATATCTGTGTTATTATTAACAAATTTCACTGGCACATACCAACACTCTGGATTCTTTTATCTTAATTTGTGATGATAAAAACGCAGGGGTAAGGATTTTAGGATGCAGCAGAACCAAGCTGAAGAAGTATTTAAAATAGATTTATTTCAAAAACTAAAAATGTAATTAGAAGGCAACAAAATATTGTTAAATATATGAAATATAAACGAGATAGGATTAATTTAATGGAAAAATTAAACAGTCTGTCTCAAGAATTAGTATAAGGTTATGAAAAGTATAGAACTGACACATTGCGACTTGAGTCAGAGGTCACTTCCCTGCAAGCGTCCCTAGACCAAATAATGGCAAAATACAGTTCAGCCCAAAAAGAAATTGAGGAACACACTAGAGCCATGGATGGCCTGCTTGACCTCTGTAAATACAACGCTGATTGGTTTGAGTCACTTAACAACTATCAACAAACCTGTGAATGTCAGCAGATGTCGGGCATATAACAACATGACAACGAGTCTTCTGTTTCTCCTCAGTATGACAGTTTTCATACTTCTCAAAAAAACAATAGTAAAAAAATAGTACGAAACCTAAAATTAAATAAAACCTGTAATGTTGTTATGTTCAGTGATGAGATTGGAAAGCATATGGGTAACCTGCTTAGAGCAAAATTGGATCAGCCTGTTATTAACCACTGCATGCCCAACTGTTCTTACCAGGGCATACTTAATTATATTAAGGACAATAAATTTTCTGAAAACAGAATAGTTGTTATACTTATAGGGCAGAGAGGAAAAATGAGCAAACATCAATTGACTAAAAATATAAATAATCTTAGCATATTGAATGTAAAACAAATAATATTGTTCACTTTTCCATGTAGCAAATACTTACATGACAATTGTAATCTTTTAACATATCAATTCAATTTGTAAATGCATGCAATGTCCCAAAAATGTAATAATCTACATGTAATTGACATCAATAACTAAATTAATAACAACTATTATGTAGGAAAATATAGAAATTGGATATCAAAATCCTATAAAAGATAGTACTCTCATTGTCATATTACTTAAATAACTTAGCCAAGAATTTGACTTGTCAGACTGCCTCTTTTGGGCATAATACTAGTTTTAATATATGTACCGACTTTGGAAACGCTTACAAGAAATTCTAGTCAAATTGCCTCTATTGGGCAAGATAATAGTTTTAAGACTTTGGAAACTGTTCCAAATACTTTTTTTAGCTAAGTGTACAACAGGAAATCCTTCTGGCTCGACTTTTGTGTCTTATAATAATTTACCCAAATGTTCTAAAAAAAAACATAATGTAAAGAATGTAAAATCCCTAAACATAGTCAACCAAAATATTCAAGGTATGCTTGGAAAAGACCTTGAAATAGAGTTGTTGATGAACTACTGCAACATAGATATTCTATGCATTACAGAACATTGGCTAAAATCACACCAGTTCATGTTCAACTTCAGTAGCCACCAAATTGGTAGTTTGTTCAACAGGGAACACTCTATCCATGATGGGTCTTTGATTCTTGTAAATAACGAGTTAAAACATAAAGATCAGAAAAATATTGTGAGCCTCTCTGTTAAACGAATTATTGAAAAAAATTGGAAAATCCAAAAGTGCACGCCTCATAGCGGTCATTCACATGATGGTGATTATAAATATTTTAAAACAAAAACTCAAGTTTTTTAAAATAAAATAACAAATAAGGTGAGGAAAAAATATACTATAAAATAAAAATAAAAAATATATATGTAGATATACAGTATACAGTGGTATATTAGTTTTTTATAAATTATAATTAAACGACAGTACTAAGAACGCTAATATTAACTAGGAATCAGCACAGTGTAATACTTTATATATTAAAAACAAAAGTATTCCGGTAAGATGAATTTTTCGACCAATTTCTCTGCCACATACATGGTCACATAAACACAGACTCACGGACGTCCAAGAATGATTAGTTTTATTGTTATTATTTATTATATTAAACAAATTAATTATTTATAAAATGTACCATATGTGCTAGACAGATTATTTAACTTCATATTAGTGCACTCATATTATCCTGTAAGTGTTATATTAAAAAAAAAAACGTCATTTAAGTTTCGAAAGACTGGGTTTTTTGACATGTCGAGAGTAGAGCACTACCTCACCCCTCCGCTTATGAGGCGTGCAATAGCCTGTGTGGAGTTAGAGCATTTCATTGTTGTTAGTGTGTATGGGCCGCCCTCAGCGGATTATGTCATTGTTGTTAGTGTGTATGGGCCGCCCTCAGCGGATTATGTCATTGTTGTTAGTGTGTATGGGCCGCCCTCAGCGGATTATGTCATTGTTGTTAGTGTGTATGGGCCGCCCTCAGCGGATTATGTCATTGTTGTTAGTGTGTATGGGCCGCCCTCAGCGGATTATGTCATTGTTGTTAGTGTGTATGGGCCGCCCTCAGCGGATTATGTCTTTGTTGTTAGTGTGTACGGGCCGCCCTCAGCGGATTATGTCATTGTTGTTAGTGTGTACGGGCCGCCCTCAGCGGATTATGTCACTTTTGAAAATTAAATGGAGGAGGCTCTCTCCATTATTTGTAAAAAAAATAAAAAAGTAATTGTTTGCGGAGATTTTAATATAAATTTGTTAATAGAAAAGTCCTCCTTAGGCATAAAATTAAAAAGTCTATTTTAATCATTCAACTGTAAAAATATATTTCTATCACCGACTAGAATAACTGCCAATACAGCAACATGCATAAATAATATTTTTACTGATTGTATTACAGTTACAAATAAAAGTATTATAAATATCCTTACTTCTGAACATTGTGCACATTGAATTGTTAACAGAGAATAAATGTAAGGAAAAAAATGTTATAAGACCTAAAACTAAACGACACTTGGAGATATTTAAAAATAATTTATTGTTAACAATTCCATCTGTTGTCGAACATAATGCTCCAAATACACAATATAATATTTTTTTCAAAGTTTTCAGTGATGAGTACGACTCTGTATTTAAACCCAAGAGTTTCTTAGTTAATCAACGTCCATGCTTTAGTGATTGGGCTACTGTGGGCATCCATGTAAGCACTTAACGATCGTATGAGTTATATAGTGAAAGAAAGTTTAATAAAAGTGAGTAATTTAATGATTATGTTAAAAATACTCTAAATTATTTAAATTAATCTGTCGTACAGCAAAATCACGTTTTTTAAGTGAAAAAATTAAAAATAGTAATGATAAAATTAAAATTACTTAGAGTCTTATAAATGCTGAGACTGGAAAATCAAAATCTCATAAAACTGATTATTGTCTAGAATTTGATGGGACTGTTTTTAACTCAGAAAAATATATTGTAAAATAATGCTCAAAAGAATTTAAATTTAGACATGTTAATCATAATGATGTTATCAAAGCCTTTAATTCTCTAAAAATAAAAAATACAGCTGACCTCTGGGGCCATTCAGTTACCTTAGCATAAACCATAATTTCTGTGATTGCTCCCCAACTAGCTATAATATTTAATAGATCTATTGGTTGTGGTGTATTTACTGATTTAATGAAATACCGTAAAATTATACCTATATTTAAATACTGACCTGTCTCACTTTAGACCTATCTCTATACTACCTGTTTTCAGTAAAATCTTTGATAAATTGATCTTAAATCAAATGAGTAGTCATTTTACTTCCAAACCGACGCTGGCATTGAGCTTATTCAGCACATATTTGATGCTTGGGAGAATTCAATGGATGCCTTGGGTGTTTCTTGTGATCTATCCAAGGCATTTGATTGCGGCCAACATGAAACCCTAATTAGGAAATTGCAACACTACGGTATTAGAGGTACTGCACTTAAACTCATTAGCTCGTACCTGGACAATAGGATTCAGACAGTTGATATAAATGGGAAATTTAAAATTAAAATGGGCGTTCTACATGGCTCCATCCTGGGGCCATTCCTGTTTCCTATATGCAATAATGATCTGCCGGAGGTCCTTAAAAATAATCACGAGATAGTGTTGTTCGCAGATGACAGATCACTTCTGTTTAGAGTTAAAAGATGTAAAGCTGTTCTAGATAATGTAAAACTGACTAAAGTTTAAGAATTATTTGCTTTTAAACAGTAAGACAAATAAATGTATTAAATTCTTAACGCCAAATGTTAGTCAAGTAAGAAGTGTATTTATAAATGGGAAACAATTAGATGTTGTAGATAGCGCTGTATTCTTAGGCATAACTTTAGATGCAAAACTTCAATGGGGCCCACACATAACTGGATTGGCGAATAAACTTTGTTCTGCAGCTTTTGCGGTTAAAAAGATTCGTTAACTTACAGACGAAGCCACAGCCCGGCTAGTATATTTTAGTATCTTTCATAGCGTGATGTCCTATGGTATCTTATTATGGGGACATGCAGCTGATATACAGATAATATTTGTACTGCAGAAGAGTAGATCAGGTCTATTCGAGCAATATACAATTTATCTAACAGACACTCTTTAAGGGATAAATTTGAAGAGATTAATATACTAACTTTACCTGGTCAATATATATTTGATAATTTAATTTATGTTCATAAGAATATTAATCTTTTTAAAATAATAGTGATGTTCATAATTTAAATACAAGGAATAGACACAAACTGGCTCTGATCCAAAGAAGGTTTGAAAAAATTGATAAATCATTTAAAGGACAATGTGTCCGTTTTTACAAGAAAATCCCTGCAGAAGTATGTAAATTGAATTTAAAAAAGTTTAAAATTTTTGTTAAACAGAAACTTGTCAAAAATCATACTATTCAACTAAAGACTATCTTACAGATAAAAATGCATGGAATTAACTAAAATGTTGTTATCATAGTACTTATATTTAGAAATGTACCAATCGTCATACAATTAAAATTGAAAAGAACGACAGCTGGAGAGTTTCTTTCCAATCCGGTCCGCAATCACCCCCCTAGGCGAATGGTTTCGGAAATGGAGAATCTAAGTGAATTCCGACAAAAGCTCTGCCGTTTCTTTCACCGTAGGCAGACCATCTCCCCTCTCACTCTTCGGCTGTGCCATTCCGGGGCAAAACAAGGCCAAATATCTCGGTACTGTTGTTAATATTATGAAAAGAGTCACTACTGAGTTTCTTGCCGGATCTATTCAGTAGATACAACCTTGCGAACCGGGGTAAAGTCATAATTAATTAAGAAATTTAACGATTCAAAAGTTTTTAAGAATCCTACTTGAATAAAGAGCTATTTGATTTATATGCTTTGATTTGAAAACCAGAGTTACGTGAGAAAATGTTTTCAAGTTGTGTCAGTCTGATTATTTAGACGAGGTTCTACCGATCTCTTCATCTAGACTGGCCATGTGAGGTTCTGCGTGGCGGAGCTGCGGAGGCGCCACTGTGAATGACATTAACAAAACAATAATAATCGTCGTGAATAAATTCTCAAATATAAAAAAAAATTTCAAGAGGAGTTGCTCGTGCGCTACCGAACCATTTTTTTCCATATTAATTAGAAATATTAAGAAGGTTACCTAAATGACGTATTCGAAAACTACAATTTAGTAAACGACTAATGTACCGAACTCTGCTACATCATAAATAGCTTGCTTGTTTTTTTGCAAATGTGTTAATATAAATACAGGTGCTGGTGCTGGTCCCGGTGGGACTTGCCGTTTCAGGTACGAGTATTATCTAGAGTTTAGTACTCTGTACTCTGTGGTTTTATTATGTATTATGTGATAATGGTTTGTGCCGTACACATGTACCTATTTTGGTTTTTTTTATTTATGCGAGCGATAACCTATCCGCATCTCACACTCGTCACTCGTGCAAGCAGACTATTGTTACGTGATTTATGTTATACTAAAGGTGAGAGTATTAAAATTGTTATTATGTATAAGGATATCGGAGCAGATGTGTGATGGGGATAGAACAATTTTTTTTTTAATTTTTTTTTTTAGGTAACACACAGTCATTTACAATTTGTTAAATTTAACATTATAGTAAACAAACAAACCTAAAGTACACTTGGTTATTAACATTAATATTATCTTATGTCGAGAACATATGTGGGGAAAAGCCAATCTATAATGCTGATGACGTGAGAGTGAAGGAGAAAAAAGAGAATGAAAATGTAAACAAAAATCGGCCAAGTGCGAGTCGGACTCGCGCACGAAGGGTTCCGTACCATTATCTATACAAACGGCAAAAAATCGCGTTTTTTGTATGGGAGCCCCCCTTAAATATTTGTTTTATTTTAATTTAATTATTTGTTTTAAAGTGACTATAAAACTAAATATTCTGTAAATATTTCAAGCATCTACCTGTTGTCGTTATCAATATCGAGCAATTACGATCAAAAAAATCACGTTTGTTGTATGGGAGCCCCCCTTAAATATTTATTTTATTCTGTTTTTTAGTAGTAATTGTTATAGCGGCAACAGAAATACATCTTCTGTGAAAATTTTTAACTGGCTTACTATCACGGTTCATGAGATACAGCCTGGTGACAGACGGACGGACGGACAGCGGAGTCTTAGTAATAGGGTTCCGCTAATTACCCTCTGGGTACGGAAATTGGAATATCAAATTACTTACTTTCCTTTTATAAATATTTAAAGGGTTAGAGAATATATCTACTTATATTTATACTATCTACAATCTATCTATCTACAAGATCGTCTAAAAAAGGTATTTCTTGCATAGTTTTTATAAGAAGAAGAAATATGAATTGTTGTATTAGAACGTGAGGAAGAGCGAGGAACATTAAAATCGATCTTTTATTCGTCTACAGCAAAGTCTGAGTTTTGTGTCTTAATAAACTCGTTGCATAGTCTAAAGTATAGTATTCAGCACGATAGTCTATAGTATAGTATTCAGCACGATAGTCTAAAGTATAGTATTCAGCACGATAGTCTAAAGTATAGTATACAGCACGATAATCTAAAGTATAGCATTCAGCACGATAGTCTAAAGTATAGTATTCAGCACGATAGTCTAAAGTAAAGTATTCAGCACGATAGTCTAAAGTATAGTATACAGCACGATAGTCTAAAGTATAGCATTCAGCACGATAGTCTAAAGTATAGTATTCAGCACGATAGTCTAAAGTATAGTATTCAGCACGATAGTCTAAAGTATAGTATACAGCACGATAGTCTAAAGTATAGTATACAGCACGATAGTCTAAAGTATAGTATACAGCACGATAGTCTAAAGTATAGTATACAGCACGATAGTCTAAAGTATAGTATTCAGCACGATAGTCTAAAGTATAGCATTCAGCACGATAGTCTAAAGTATAGTATTCAGCACGATAGTCTAAAGTATAGTATTCAGCACGATAGTCTAAAGTATAGTATACAGCACGATAGTCTAAAGTATAGCATTCAGCACGATAGTCTAAAGTATAGTATTCAGCACGATAGTCTAAAGTATAGTATACAGCACGATAGTCTAAAGTATAGCATTCAGCACGATAGTCTAAAGTATAGTATTCAGCACGATAGTCTAAAGTATAGTATTCAGCACGATAGTCTAAAGTATAGTATACAGCACGATAGTCTAAAGTATAGTATTCAGCACGATAGTCTAAAGTATAGTATACAGCAAGATAGTCTAAAGTATAGTATTCAGCACGATAGTCTAAAGTATAGTATTCAGCACGATAGTCTAAAGTATAGTATACAGCACGATAGTCTAAAGTATAGCATTCAGCACGATAGTCTAAAGTATAGTATACAGCACGATAGTCTAAAGTATAGCATTCAGCACGATAGTCTAAAGTATAGTATTCAGCACGATAATCTAGTAATTTTAAGATTTTTTTATGTATTTTCTCAATTCTATCAACATGCACTGCATTATAAGGACTCCAGACCACACTACCAAATTCCAGGACACTTCGGACATAAGCATTAAAAAGTACTTTTAGTGTACTAGTTTGTTTAAATACATTAATAATACGGAGTATAATTGTTTATATGCCTTTGCTACAATGTTGTCAATATGCATGTTGAAGTGGAGCTTTGAATCCAGATTTATACCTAAATCTCGGATAGAAGAGACACGATTTATTTTGTGATTATTTATTGTGTAACGAAAATTAATAGGATTATGTTTACGTGAAAAAGTAATTGTGTGGCACTTATCTATGTTTAAAAATAGTTGGTTACTACTGCAGTACTGTTCAAATTAATATAAAACCGTTTGCAACTCGGCACAGTCATCCATAGTCTGAACCACTTTGAAAATTTTAGTATCGTCTGCGTAAAGAAGACGACTGGCGTTGTTGAAGCTGTCCTCATTCATTCATTTATATACAATGTAAATAAGAATCTTCCGAGATGAGGTTCTTGAGGAATGCCTGATAAGAAACTTGATCGATAACCTTTCAGTACAACAGCCTGACTGCGATTGTCTATGTACGATTAAATCCATCGTAGAAGATCACCATGTATACGATATTCGACAACTTTTTTAACAATATTTTATGATTTAATTTGTCAAATGACTTTGAAAAATCGGTGTACACGGCGTCTACTTGACATCCGGCATCTAGAGCATTTAAAATAAAGTCTGTATATGAGACTTTGTGTTGACGCTACGACCTCGGTTGAACTCGTGCTGCTTTACGATTGCGATACTAGGATGCAATTTGGTTGTAAGAGCTGTGGTAACTATTTTTCAAATATTTTTGCAAAATTATATAATTTACATATTGGCCTATAGAATGTAACATCATGGATATTACCACCCTTCGGTATAGAGGTAATAAAGGCTTTTTTACAAATACTGGTAAAACAACCCTCTGACAGTGAATTTTAGAAAATTATGGAAAGTGGTAATGAAAATTCCTTACTTAATTTACGAATTAAAATTGCGTGAACATTATCGTATCCCGCGCTTTTGTTGACATCAGTAACTTCAAGTAATTTTAAGACTCCATTTTTTGAAATATAACACATTGTTGAGCTGACGGTTTCGGGGAATCATATGAAGTAGCATTACTTTGGGTAACGAACACTGAATTGAAATAATTGTTGAACAACTCAGGTAAGATAAGCACGCCTATAAAGTCCTGATTCATTGACAGGCAGCCAAAAACTTAAAAATACAATACTTCACGGACGCTGTTTTTTCTTTACAACAGTAAAGCGACGTGCTCTTTAGCTCCGATATTTATCGATTATGCATACTCGCAACTTCAACTTAAATTCGCAATTTTTTGACATACCCTTTTTGCACTAGGACCCCAGAAATATTGTCATTTAAACACCTGACTATGTTTATAAATCAATACAAAACGTTGAGCAAAACAAAATATCAATGTATTAAATCGATTACTTAAATCTTCTTCATAAATAAAGTCAATTGTTATAAGAAATCGAATTAGTTACTCACTAAGGCATCACTATTTGATCAGTACTCAAGCTGTCTAAAGTTAAATAAATGATTGGAATATATATGATAATTGTCACTGACGTCTACTACTACCCACCGGACTGGCTTTTCTATACAGTTGACAGCACCGGTGTGAAGTTAGCGGCCAAAAAGTTAGTGGCCGTATTACGCGACCAAATTAGGAAGTCGAAAGCTTGAGTAATTAAAATACCGGCAAAACATTTGTAGAACTTATTCTTATTTCAGTTAAAGGTTTTTAATGTTGAATTCAATAAATTTTTACAACAATTTAGAACGAAAAAATTTTTTTTTTCCAAATTCAGATATTTAAAAATTATTCAACTAGAGACAATCGACCACGTGCAATAAAAAGCATATCAAAGGTAAGAAGTGTAGGTGAATAAAACTAAAACAACATAGTAAAGTAACATGAATAATCAAAAACCTTAAGTCTCATGAATCTGTCAATAGTTAACGGATCGTCTCACATACAGTAGAAAATTAACGTATTAAGATAGAATGAAGAAGCAAAAACTTAAAAATTAGCAAAGTGACAAGGAAACTAGATTGCCTGTCGCTAATTTTACACAGATTGTATATTCTAATACCATCTGCAAAAATAATAGTGAAAATCACTGACGGACCGTCTCTCACAGTGAAAAAAAAAATGAAGTTTAAGGATAGGAACAGAAAAAAATCCTATTAAATTCAAAAAATCAGCAAAGTGTCAAAGAAACTAGATTCCCTGTTGCCGATTTTATATAGACTGTATATTTTTATACCATTTACGAAAACACTAGTGAAAATCACTGACGGACCGTCTCTCATAGTGAAAAAAAATGAAGTGTGAGGATAGGAACAGAAAAAAATCCTATTAAATTCAAAAATTCAGGAAAGTGTCAAAGAAACTAGATTCCCAGTTGCCGATTTTATATAGACTGTATATTCTTATACCATTTACGAAAACACTAGTGAAAATTACTGACGGACCGTCTCTCACAGTGAAAAAAAATGAAGTGTGAGGATAGGAACAGAAAAAAATCCTATTAAATTCAAAAAATCAGCAAAGTGTCAAGGAAACTAGATTCCCTGTTGCCGATTTTATATAGACTGTATATTCTTATACCATTTACGAAAACACTAGTGAAAATCACTGACGGACCGTCTCTCACAGAGAAAAAAAATGAAGTGTGAGGATAGGAAGAGAAAAAAATCCTATTAAATTCAAAAAATCAGCAAAGTGTCAAGGAAACTAGATTCCCTGTTGCCGATTTTATATTGACTGTATATTCTTATACCATTTACGAAAACACTAGTGAAAATCACTGACGGACCGTCTCACACAGAGAAAAAAAATGAAGTGTGAGAATAGGAAGAGAAAAAAATCCTATTAAATTCAAAAAATCAGCAAAGTGTCAAGGAAACTAGATTCCCTGTTGCCGATTTTATATAGACTGTATATTCTTATACCATTTACGAAAACACTAGTGAAAATCACTGACGGACCGTCTCTCATAGTGAAAAAAAATGAAGTGTGAGCATAGGAACAGAAAAAAATCCTATTAAATTCAAAAATTCAGGAAAGTGTCAAGGAAACTAGATTCCCTGTTGCCGATTTTATATAGACTGTATATTCTTATACCATTTACGAAAACACTAGTGAAAATCACTGACGGACCGTCTCTCACAGTGAAAAAAAATGAAGTGTAAGGATAGGAACAGAAAAAAATCCTATTAAATTAAAAAATTCAGGAAAGTGTCAAGGAAACTAGATTCCCTGTTGCCGATTTTATATAGACTGTATATTCTTATACCATTTACGAAAACACTAGTGAAAATCACTGACGGACCGTCTCTCACAGTGAAAAAAAATGAAGTGTAAGGATAGGAACAGAAAAAAATCCTATTAAATTAAAAAATTCAGGAAAGTGTCAAGGAAACTAGATTCCCTGTTGCCGATTTTATATAGACTGTATATTCTTATACTTTTTACGAAAACACTAGTGAAAATCACTGACGGACCGTCTCTCACAGTGAAAAAAAATGAAGTGTGAGGAGAGGAACAGAAAAAAATCCTATTACATTCAAAAATTCTGGAAAGTGTCAAGGAAACTAGATTCCCTGTTGCCGATTTTATATAGACTGTATATTCTTATACCATTTACGAAAACACTAGTGAAAATCACTGACGGACCGTCTCACACAGAGAAAAAAAATGAAGTGTGAGAATAGGAAGAGAAAAAAATCCTATTAAATTCAAAAAATCAGCAAAGTGTCAAGGAAACTAGATTCCCTGTTGCCGATTTTATATAGACTGTATATTCTTATACCATTTACGAAAACACTAGTGAAAATCACTGACGGACCGTCTCACACAGAGAAAAAAAATGAAGTGTGAGAATAGGAAGAGAAAAAAATCCTATTAAATTCAAAAAATCAGCAAAGTGTCAAGGAAACTAGATTCCCTGTTGCCGATTTTATATAGACTGTATATTCTTATACCATTTACGAAAACACTAGTGAAAATCACTGACGGACCGTCTCTCATAGTGAAAAAAAATGAAGTGTGAGCATAGGAACAGAAAAAAATCCTATTAAATTCAAAAATTCAGGAAAGTGTCAAGGAAACTAGATTTCCTGTTGCCGATTTTATATAGACTGTATATTCTTATACCATTTACGAAAACACTAGTGAAAATCACTGACGGACCGTCTCTCACAGTGAAAAAAAATGAAGTGTAAGGATAGGAACAGAAAAAAATCCTATTAAATTAAAAAATTCAGGAAAGTGTCAAGGAAACTAGATTCCCTGTTGCCGATTTTATATAGACTGTATATTCTTATACCATTTACGAAAACACTAGTGAAAATCACTGACGGACCGTCTCTCACAGTGAAAAAAAATGAAGTGTAAGGATAGGAACAGAAAAAAATCCTATTAAATTAAAAAATTCAGGAAAGTGTCAAGGAAACTAGATTCCCTGTTGCCGATTTTATATAGACTGTATATTCTTATACCATTTACGAAAACACTAGTGAAAATCACTGACGGACCGTCTCTCACAGTGAAAAAAAATGAAGTGTGAGGAGAGGAACAGAAAAAAATCCTATTACATTCAAAAATTCTGGAAAGTGTCAAGGAAACTAGATTCCCTGTTGCCGATTTTATATAGACTGTATATTCTTATACCATTTACGAAAACACTAGTGAAAATCACTGACGGACCGTCTCACACAGAGAAAAAAAATGAAGTGTGAGAATAGGAAGAGAAAAAAATCCTATTAAATTCAAAAAATCAGCAAAGTGTCAAGGAAACTAGATTCCCTGTTGCCGATTTTATATAGACTGTATATTCTTATACCATTTACGAAAACACTAGTGAAAATCACTGACGGACCGTCTCTCACAGTGAAACAAATGAAATGTGAGGAGAGGAACAGAAAAAAATCCTATTAAATTCAAAAATTCAGGAAAGTGTCAAGGAAACTAGATTCCCTGTTGCCGATTTTATATAGACTGTATATTCTTATATCATTTACGAAAACACTAGTGAAAATCACTGACGGACCGTCTCTCATAGTGAAAAAAAATGAAGTGTGAGCATAGGAACAGAAAAAAATCCTATTAAATTCAAAAATTCAGGAAATTGTCAAGGAAACTAGATTCCCTGTTGCCGATTTTATATAGACTGTATATTCTTATACCATTTACGAAAACACTAGTGAAAATCACTGACGGACCGTCTCTCACAGTGAAAAAAAATGAAGTGTGAGGAGAGGAACAGAAAAAAATCCTATTAAATTCAAAAATTCAGGAAAGTGTCAAGGAAACTAGATTCCCTGTTGCCGATTTTATATAGACTGTATATTCTTATACCATTTACGAAAACACTAGTAATAATCACTGACGGACCGTCTCTCATAGTGAAAAAAAATGAAGTGTGAGCATAGGAACAGAAAAAAATCCTATTAAATTCAAAAATTCAGGAAAGTGTCAAGGAAACTAGATTCCCTGTTGCCGATTTTATATAGACTGTATATTCTTATACCATTTACGAAAACACTAGTGAAAATCACTGACAGACCGTCTCTCAGAGTGAAAAAAAATGAAGTGTAAGGATAGGAACAGAAAAAAATCCTATTAAATTAAAAAATTCAGGAAAGTGTCAAGGAAACTAGATTCCCTGTTGCCGATTTTATATAGACTGTATATTCTTATACCATTTACGAAAACACTAGTGAAAATCACTGACGGACCGTCTCTCACAGTGAAAAAAAATGAAGTGTAAGGATAGGAACAGAAAAAAATCCTATTAAATTAAAAAATTCAGGAAAGTGTCAAGGAAACTAGATTCCCTGTTGCCGATTTTATATAGACTGTATATTCTTATACTTTTTACGAAAACCTTAGTGAAAATCACTGACGGACCGTCTCTCACAGTGAAAAAAAATGAAGTGTGAGGAGAGGAACAGAAAAAAATCCTATTAAATTCAAAAATTCAGGAAAGTGTCAAGGAAACTAGATTCCCTGTTGCCGATTTTATATAGACTGTATATTCTTATACCATTTACGAAAACACTAGTGAAAATCACTGACGGACCGTCTCACACAGAGAAAAAAAATGAAGTGTGAGAATAGGAAGAGAAAAAAATCCTATTAAATTCAAAAAATCAGCAAAGTGTCAAGGAAACTAGATTCCCTGTTGCCGATTTTATATAGACTGTATATTCTTATACCATTTACGAAAACACTAGTGAAAATCACTGACGGACCGTCTCTCACAGTGAAAAAAAATGAAGTGTGAGGAGAGGAACAGAAAAAAATCCTATTAAATTCAAAAATTCAGGAAAGTGTCAAGGAAACTAGATTCCCTGTTGCCGATTTTATATAGACTGTATATTCTTATACTTTTTACGAAAACACTAGTGAAAATTACTGACGGACCGTCTCTCACAGTGAAAAAAAATGAAGTGTGAGGATAGGAACAGAAAAAAATCCTATTAAATTCAAAAAATCAGCAAAGTGTCAAGGAAACTAGATTCCCTGTTGCCGATTTTATATAGACTGTATATTCTTATACCATTTACGAAAACACTAGTGAAAATCACTGACGGACCGTCTCTCACAGAGAAAAAAAATGAAGTGTGAGGATAGGAAGAGAAAAAAATCCTATTAAATTCAAAAAATCAGCAAAGTGTCAAGGAAACTAGATTCCCTGTTGCCGATTTTATATAGACTGTATATTCTTATACCATTTACGAAAACACTAGTGAAAATCACTGACGGACCGTCTCACACAGAGAAAAAAAATGAAGTGTGAGAATAGGAAGAGAAAAAAATCCTATTAAATTCAAAAAATCAGCAAAGTGTCAAGGAAACTAGATTCCCTGTTGCCGATTTTATATAGACTGTATATTCTTATACCATTTACGAAAACACTAGTGAAAATCACTGACGGACCGTCTCTCATAGTGAAAAAAAATGAAGTGTGAGCATAGGAACAGAAAAAAATCCTATTAAATTCAAAAATTCAGGAAAGTGTCAAGGAAACTAGATTCCCTGTTGCCGATTTTATATAGACTGTATATTCTTATACCATTTACGAAAACACTAGTGAAAATCACTGACGGACCGTCTCTCACAGTGAAAAAAAATGAAGTGTAAGGATAGGAACAGAAAAAAATCCTATTAAATTAAAAAATTCAGGAAAGTGTCAAGGAAACTAGATTCCCTGTTGCCGATTTTATATAGACTGTATATTCTTATACCATTTACGAAAACACTAGTGAAAATCACTGACGGACCGTCTCTCACAGTGAAAAAAAATGAAGTGTAAGGATAGGAACAGAAAAAAATCCTATTAAATTAAAAAATTCAGGAAAGTGTCAAGGAAACTAGATTCCCTGTTGCCGATTTTATATAGACTGTATATTCTTATACTTTTTACGAAAACACTAGTGAAAATCACTGACGGACCGTCTCTCACAGTGAAAAAAAATGAAGTGTGAGGAGAGGAACAGAAAAAAATCCTATTACATTCAAAAATTCTGGAAAGTGTCAAGGAAACTAGATTCCCTGTTGCCGATTTTATATAGACTGTATATTCTTATACCATTTACGAAAACACTAGTGAAAATCACTGACGGACCGTCTCACACAGAGAAAAAAAATGAAGTGTGAGAATAGGAAGAGAAAAAAATCCTATTAAATTCAAAAAATCAGCAAAGTGTCAAGGAAACTAGATTCCCTGTTGCCGATTTTATATAGACTGTATATTCTTATACCATTTACGAAAACACTAGTGAAAATCACTGACGGACCGTCTCACACAGAGAAAAAAAATGAAGTGTGAGAATAGGAAGAGAAAAAAATCCTATTAAATTCAAAAAATCAGCAAAGTGTCAAGGAAACTAGATTCCCTGTTGCCGATTTTATATAGACTGTATATTCTTATACCATTTACGAAAACACTAGTGAAAATCACTGACGGACCGTCTCTCATAGTGAAAAAAAATGAAGTGTGAGCATAGGAACAGAAAAAAATCCTATTAAATTCAAAAATTCAGGAAAGTGTCAAGGAAACTAGATTTCCTGTTGCCGATTTTATATAGACTGTATATTCTTATACCATTTACGAAAACACTAGTGAAAATCACTGACGGACCGTCTCTCACAGTGAAAAAAAATGAAGTGTAAGGATAGGAACAGAAAAAAATCCTATTAAATTAAAAAATTCAGGAAAGTGTCAAGGAAACTAGATTCCCTGTTGCCGATTTTATATAGACTGTATATTCTTATACCATTTACGAAAACACTAGTGAAAATCACTGACGGACCGTCTCTCACAGTGAAAAAAAATGAAGTGTAAGGATAGGAACAGAAAAAAATCCTATTAAATTAAAAAATTCAGGAAAGTGTCAAGGAAACTAGATTCCCTGTTGCCGATTTTATATAGACTGTATATTCTTATACCATTTACGAAAACACTAGTGAAAATCACTGACGGACCGTCTCTCACAGTGAAAAAAAATGAAGTGTGAGGAGAGGAACAGAAAAAAATCCTATTACATTCAAAAATTCTGGAAAGTGTCAAGGAAACTAGATTCCCTGTTGCCGATTTTATATAGACTGTATATTCTTATACCATTTACGAAAACACTAGTGAAAATCACTGACGGACCGTCTCACACAGAGAAAAAAAATGAAGTGTGAGAATAGGAAGAGAAAAAAATCCTATTAAATTCAAAAAATCAGCAAAGTGTCAAGGAAACTAGATTCCCTGTTGCCGATTTTATATAGACTGTATATTCTTATACCATTTACGAAAACACTAGTGAAAATCACTGACGGACCGTCTCTCACAGTGAAACAAATGAAATGTGAGGAGAGGAACAGAAAAAAATCCTATTAAATTCAAAAATTCAGGAAAGTGTCAAGGAAACTAGATTCCCTGTTGCCGATTTTATATAGACTGTATATTCTTATATCATTTACGAAAACACTAGTGAAAATCACTGACGGACCGTCTCTCATAGTGAAAAAAAATGAAGTGTGAGCATAGGAACAGAAAAAAATCCTATTAAATTCAAAAATTCAGGAAATTGTCAAGGAAACTAGATTCCCTGTTGCCGATTTTATATAGACTGTATATTCTTATACCATTTACGAAAACACTAGTGAAAATCACTGACGGACCGTCTCTCACAGTGAAAAAAAATGAAGTGTGAGGAGAGGAACAGAAAAAAATCCTATTAAATTCAAAAATTCAGGAAAGTGTCAAGGAAACTAGATTCCCTGTTGCCGATTTTATATAGACTGTATATTCTTATACCATTTACGAAAACACTAGTAATAATCACTGACGGACCGTCTCTCATAGTGAAAAAAAATGAAGTGTGAGCATAGGAACAGAAAAAAATCCTATTAAATTCAAAAATTCAGGAAAGTGTCAAGGAAACTAGATTCCCTGTTGCCGATTTTATATAGACTGTATATTCTTATACCATTTACGAAAACACTAGTGAAAATCACTGACAGACCGTCTCTCAGAGTGAAAAAAAATGAAGTGTAAGGATAGGAACAGAAAAAAATCCTATTAAATTAAAAAATTCAGGAAAGTGTCAAGGAAACTAGATTCCCTGTTGCCGATTTTATATAGACTGTATATTCTTATACCATTTACGAAAACACTAGTGAAAATCACTGACGGACCGTCTCTCACAGTGAAAAAAAATGAAGTGTAAGGATAGGAACAGAAAAAAATCCTATTAAATTAAAAAATTCAGGAAAGTGTCAAGGAAACTAGATTCCCTGTTGCCGATTTTATATAGACTGTATATTCTTATACTTTTTACGAAAACCTTAGTGAAAATCACTGACGGACCGTCTCTCACAGTGAAAAAAAATGAAGTGTGAGGAGAGGAACAGAAAAAAATCCTATTAAATTCAAAAATTCAGGAAAGTGTCAAGGAAACTAGATTCCCTGTTGCCGATTTTATATAGACTGTATATTCTTATACCATTTACGAAAACACTAGTGAAAATCACTGACGGACCGTCTCACACAGAGAAAAAAAATGAAGTGTGAGAATAGGAAGAGAAAAAAATCCTATTAAATTCAAAAAATCAGCAAAGTGTCAAGGAAACTAGATTCCCTGTTGCCGATTTTATATAGACTGTATATTCTTATACCATTTACGAAAACACTAGTGAAAATCACTGACGGACCGTCTCTCACAGTGAAAAAAAATGAAGTGTGAGGAGAGGAACAGAAAAAAATCCTATTAAATTCAAAAATTCAGGAAAGTGTCAAGGAAACTAGATTCCCTGTTGCCGATTTTATATAGACTGTATATTCTTATATCATTTACGAAAACACTAGTGAAAATCACTGACGGACCGTCTCTCATAGTGAAAAAAAATGAAGTGTGAGCATAGGAACAGAAAAAAATCCTATTAAATTCAAAAATTCAGGAAAGTGTCAAGGAAACTAGATTCCCTGTTGCCGATTTTATATAGACTGTATATTCTTATACCATTTACGAAAACACTAGTGAAAATCACTGACGGACCGTCTCTCACAGTGAAAAAAAATGAAGTGTGAGGAGAGGAACAGAAAAAAATCCTATTAAATTCAAAAATTCAGGAAAGTGTCAAGGAAACTAGATTCCCTGTTGCCGATTTTATATAGACTGTATATTCTTATATCATTTACGAAAACACTAGTGAAAATCACTGACGGACCGTCTCTCATAGTGAAAAAAAATGAAGTGTGAGCATAGGAACAGAAAAAAATCCTATTAAATTCAAAAATTCAGGAAAGTGTCAAGGAAACTAGATTCCCTGTTGCCGATTTTATATAGACTGTATATTCTTATACCATTTACGAAAACACTAGTGAAAATCACTGACGGACCGTCTCACACAGAGAAAAAAAATGAAGTGTGAGAATAGGAAGAGAAAAAAATCCTATTAAATTCAAAAAATCAGCAAAGTGTCAAGGAAACTAGATTCCCTGTTGCCGATTTTATATAGACTGTATATTCTTATACCATTTACGAAAACACTAGTGAAAATCACTGACGGACCGTCTCACACAGAGAAAAAAAATGAAGTGTGAGAATAGGAAGAGAAAAAAATCCTATTAAATTCAAAAAATCAGCAAAGTGTCAAGGAAACTAGATTCCCTGTTGCCGATTTTATATAGACTGTATATTCTTATACCATTTACGAAAACACTAGTGAAAATCACTGACGGACCGTCTCTCAGAGTGAAAAAAAATGAAGTGTGAGGAGAGGAACAGAAAAAAATCCTATTAAATTCAAAAATTCAGGAAAGTGTCAAGGAAACTAGATTCCCTGTTGCCGATTTTATATAGACTGTATATTCTTATATCATTTACGAAAACACTAGTGAAAATCACTGACGGACCGTCTCTCATAGTGAAAAAAAATGAAGTGTGAGCATAGGAACAGAAAAAAATCCTATTAAATTCAAAAATTCAGGAAAGTGTCAAGGAAACTAGATTCCCTGTTGCCGATTTTATATAGACTGTATATTCTTATACCATTTACGAAAACACTAGTGAAAATCACTGACGGACCGTCTCTCACAGTGAAAAAAAATGAAGTGTGAGGAGAGGAACAGAAAAAAATCCTATTAAATTCAAAAATTCAGGAAAGTGTCAAGGAAACTAGATTCCCTGTTGCCGATTTTATATAGACTGTATATTCTTATATCATTTACGAAAACACTAGTGAAAATCACTGACGGACCGTCTCTCATAGTGAAAAAAAATGAAGTGTGAGCATAGGAACAGAAAAAAATCCTATTAAATTCAAAAATTCAGGAAAGTGTCAAGGAAACTAGATTCCCTGTTGCCGACTTTATATAGACTGTATATTCTTATACCATTTACGAAAACACTAGTGAAAATCACTGACGGACCGTCTCTCACAGTGAAAAAAAATGAAGTGTGAGGAGAGGAACAGAAAAAAATCCTATTAAATTCAAAAATTCAGGAAAGTGTCAAGGAAACTAGATTCCCTGTTGCCGATTTTATATAGACTGTATATTCTTATATCATTTACGAAAACACTAGTGAAAATCACTGACGGACCGTCTCTCATAGTGAAAAAAAATGAAGTGTGAGCATAGGAACAGAAAAAAATCCTATTAAATTCAAAAATTCAGGAAAGTGTCAAGGAAACTAGATTCCCTGTTGCCGATTTTATATAGACTGTATATTCTTATACCATTTACGAAAACACTAGTGAAAATCACTGACAGACCGTCTCTCAGAGTGAAAAAAAATGAAGTGTAAGGATAGGAACAGAAAAAAATCCTATTAAATTAAAAAATTCAGGAAAGTGTCAAGGAAACTAGATTCCCTGTTGCCGATTTTATATAGACTGTATATTCTTATACCATTTACGAAAACACTAGTGAAAATCACTGACGGACCGTCTCTCACAGTGAAAAAAAATGAAGTGTAAGGATAGGAACAGAAAAAAATCCTATTAAATTAAAAAATTCAGGAAAGTGTCAAGGAAACTAGATTCCCTGTTGCCGATTTTATATAGACTGTATATTCTTATACCATTTACGAAAACACTAGTGAAAATCACTGACGGACCGTCTCACACAGAGAAAAAAAATGAAGTGTGAGAATAGGAAGAGAAAAAAATCCTATTAAATTCAAAAAATCAGCAAAGTGTCAAGGAAACTAGATTCCCTGTTGCCGATTTTATATAGACTGTATATTCTTATACCATTTACGAAAACACTAGTGAAAATCACTGACGGACCGTCTCTCACAGTGAAACAAATGAAATGTGAGGAGAGGAACAGAAAAAAATCCTATTAAATTCAAAAATTCAGGAAAGTGTCAAGGAAACTAGATTCCCTGTTGCCGATTTTATATAGACTGTATATTCTTATATCATTTACGAAAACACTAGTGAAAATCACTGACGGACCGTCTCTCATAGTGAAAAAAAATGAAGTGTGAGCATAGGAACAGAAAAAAATCCTATTAAATTCAAAAATTCAGGAAATTGTCAAGGAAACTAGATTCCCTGTTGCCGATTTTATATAGACTGTATATTCTTATACCATTTACGAAAACACTAGTGAAAATCACTGACGGACCGTCTCTCACAGTGAAAAAAAATGAAGTGTGAGGAGAGGAACAGAAAAAAATCCTATTAAATTCAAAAATTCAGGAAAGTGTCAAGGAAACTAGATTCCCTGTTGCCGATTTTATATAGACTGTATATTCTTATACCATTTACGAAAACACTAGTAATAATCACTGACGGACCGTCTCTCATAGTGAAAAAAAATGAAGTGTGAGCATAGGAACAGAAAAAAATCCTATTAAATTCAAAAATTCAGGAAAGTGTCAAGGAAACTAGATTCCCTGTTGCCGATTTTATATAGACTGTATATTCTTATACCATTTACGAAAACACTAGTGAAAATCACTGACAGACCGTCTCTCAGAGTGAAAAAAAATGAAGTGTAAGGATAGGAACAGAAAAAAATCCTATTAAATTAAAAAATTCAGGAAAGTGTCAAGGAAACTAGATTCCCTGTTGCCGATTTTATATAGACTGTATATTCTTATACCATTTACGAAAACACTAGTGAAAATCACTGACGGACCGTCTCTCACAGTGAAAAAAAATGAAGTGTAAGGATAGGAACAGAAAAAAATCCTATTAAATTAAAAAATTCAGGAAAGTGTCAAGGAAACTAGATTCCCTGTTGCCGATTTTATATAGACTGTATATTCTTATACTTTTTACGAAAACCTTAGTGAAAATCACTGACGGACCGTCTCTCACAGTGAAAAAAAATGAAGTGTGAGGAGAGGAACAGAAAAAAATCCTATTAAATTCAAAAATTCAGGAAAGTGTCAAGGAAACTAGATTCCCTGTTGCCGATTTTATATAGACTGTATATTCTTATACCATTTACGAAAACACTAGTGAAAATCACTGACGGACCGTCTCACACAGAGAAAAAAAATGAAGTGTGAGAATAGGAAGAGAAAAAAATCCTATTAAATTCAAAAAATCAGCAAAGTGTCAAGGAAACTAGATTCCCTGTTGCCGATTTTATATAGACTGTATATTCTTATACCATTTACGAAAACACTAGTGAAAATCACTGACGGACCGTCTCTCACAGTGAAAAAAAATGAAGTGTGAGGAGAGGAACAGAAAAAAATCCTATTAAATTCAAAAATTCAGGAAAGTGTCAAGGAAACTAGATTCCCTGTTGCCGATTTTATATAGACTGTATATTCTTATATCATTTACGAAAACACTAGTGAAAATCACTGACGGACCGTCTCTCATAGTGAAAAAAAATGAAGTGTGAGCATAGGAACAGAAAAAAATCCTATTAAATTCAAAAATTCAGGAAAGTGTCAAGGAAACTAGATTCCCTGTTGCCGATTTTATATAGACTGTATATTCTTATACCATTTACGAAAACACTAGTGAAAATCACTGACGGACCGTCTCTCACAGTGAAAAAAAATGAAGTGTGAGGAGAGGAACAGAAAAAAATCCTATTAAATTCAAAAATTCAGGAAAGTGTCAAGGAAACTAGATTCCCTGTTGCCGATTTTATATAGACTGTATATTCTTATATCATTTACGAAAACACTAGTGAAAATCACTGACGGACCGTCTCTCATAGTGAAAAAAAATGAAGTGTGAGCATAGGAACAGAAAAAAATCCTATTAAATTCAAAAATTCAGGAAAGTGTCAAGGAAACTAGATTCTCTGTTGCCGACTTTATATAGACTGTATATTCTTATACCATTTACGAAAACACTAGTGAAAATCACTGACGGACCGTCTCTCACAGTGAAAAAAAATGAAGTGTGAGGAGAGGAACAGAAAAAAATCCTATTAAATTCAAAAATTCAGGAAAGTGTCAAGGAAACTAGATTCCCTGTTGCCGATTTTATATAGACTGTATATTCTTATATCATTTACGAAAACACTAGTGAAAATCACTGACGGACCGTCTCTCATAGTGAAAAAAAATGAAGTGTGAGCATAGGAACAGAAAAAAATCCTATTAAATTCAAAAATTCAGGAAAGTGTCAAGGAAACTAGATTCCCTGTTGCCGATTTTATATAGACTGTATATTCTTATACCATTTACGAAAACACTAGTGAAAATCACTGACAGACCGTCTCTCAGAGTGAAAAAAAATGAAGTGTAAGGATAGGAACAGAAAAAAATCCTATTAAATTAAAAAATTCAGGAAAGTGTCAAGGAAACTAGATTCCCTGTTGCCGATTTTATATAGACTGTATATTCTTATACCATTTACGAAAACACTAGTGAAAATCACTGACGGACCGTCTCTCACAGTGAAAAAAAATGAAGTGTAAGGATAGGAACAGAAAAAAATCCTATTAAATTAAAAAATTCAGGAAAGTGTCAAGGAAACTAGATTCCCTGTTGCCGATTTTATGTAGACTGTATATTCTTATACTTTTTACGAAAACACTAGTGAAAATCACTGACGGACCGTCTCTCACAGTGAAAAAAAATGAAGTGTGAGGAGAGGAACAGAAAAAAATCCTATTAAATTCAAAAATTCAGGAAAGTGTCAAGGAAACTAGATTCCCTGTTGCCGATTTTATATAGACTGTATATTCTTATACCATTTACGAAAACACTAGTGAAAATCACTGACGGACCGTCTCACACAGAGAAAAAAAATGAAGTGTGAGAATAGGAAGAGAAAAAAATCCTATTAAATTCAAAAAATCAGCAAAGTGTCAAGGAAACTAGATTCCCTGTTGCCGATTTTATATAGACTGTATATTCTTATACCATTTACGAAAACACTAGTGAAAATCACTGACGGACCGTCTCTCACAGTGAAAAAAAATGAAGTGTGAGGAGAGGAACAGAAAAAAATCCTATTAAATTCAAAAATTCAGGAAAGTGTCAAGGAAACTAGATTCCCTGTTGCCGATTTTATATAGACTGTATATTCTTATATCATTTACGAAAACACTAGTGAAAATCACTGACGGACCGTCTCTCATAGTGAAAAAAAATGAAGTGTGAGCATAGGAACAGAAAAAAATCCTATTAAATTCAAAAATTCAGGAAAGTGTCAAGGAAACTAGATTCCCTGTTGCCGATTTTATATAGACTGTATATTCTTATACCATTTACGAAAACACTAGTGAAAATCACTGACGGACCGTCTCTCACAGTGAAAAAAAATGAAGTGTGAGGAGAGGAACAGAAAAAAATCCTATTAAATTCAAAAATTCAGGAAAGTGTCAAGGAAACTAGATTCCCTGTTGCCGATTTTATATAGACTGTATATTCTTATACCATTTACGAAAACACTAGTGAAAATCACTGACGGACCGTCTCGCACAGTGAAAAAAAATGAAGTGTAAGGATAGGAACAGAAAAAAATCCTATTAAATTAAATAATTCAGGAAAGTGTCAAGGAAACTAGATTCCCTGTTGCCGATTTTATATAGACTGTATATTCTTATACCATTAACGAAAACACTAGTGAAAATCACTGACGGACCGTCTCTCATAGTGAAAAAAAATGAAGTGTGAGCATAGGAACAGAAAAAAATCCTATTAAATTCAAAAATTCAGGAAAGTGTCAAGGAAACTAGATTCCCTGTTGCCGATTTTATATAGACTGTATATTCTTATACCATTTACGAAAACACTAGTGAAAATCACTGACGGACCGTCTCTCACAGTGAAAAAAAATGAAGTGTGAGGAGAGGAACAGAAAAAAATCCTATTAAATTAAAAAATTCAGGAAAGTGTCAAGGAAACTAGATTCCCTGTTGCCGATTTTATATAGACTGTATATTCTTATACCATTTACGAAAACACTAGTGAAAATCACTGACGGACCGTCTCTCACAGTGAAAAAAAATGAAGTGTAAGGATAGGAACAGAAAAAAATCCTATTAAATTAAATAATTCAGGAAAGTGTCAAGGAAACTAGATTCCCTGTTGCCGATTTTATATAGACTGTATATTCTTATACCATTTACGAAAACACTAGTGAAAATCACTGACGGACCGTCTCTCACAGTGAAAAAAAATAAAGTGTGAGGATAGGAACAGAAAAAAGTCCAATTTAATTCAAATAATCAGCAAAGTGTCAAGGAAACTAGATTCCCTGTTGCCAATTTTATATTGACTGTATATTCTTATATTATTTACGAAAACAGTAGAGAAAATCACTGACGGACCGTCTCTCACAGTGAAAAAAAATGAAGTTTAAGGACAGGAACAGAAAAAAAACCTATTAAATTCAAAAAATCAGCAAAGTGTCGAGGAAACTAGATTCCCTGTTGCCGATTTTATATAGACTGTATATTCTTATACCATTTACGAAAACACTAGTGAAAATCACTAAAGGACCGTCTCTCACAGTGAAAAAAAATGAAGTGTAAGGATAGGAACAGAAAAAAATCCTATTAAATTAAATAATTCAGGAAAGTGTCAAGGAAACTAGATTCCCTGTTGCCGATTTTATATAGACTGTATATTCTTATACCATTTACGAAAACACTAGTGAAAATCACTGACGGACCGTCTCTCACAGTGAAAAAAAATGAAGTGTAAGGATAGGAACAGAAAAAAATCCTATTAAATTAAATAATTCAGGAAAGTGTCAAGGAAACTAGATTCCCTGTTGCCGATTTTATATAGACTGTATATTCTTATACCATTTACGAAAACACTAGTGAAAATCACTGACGGACCGTCTCTCACAGTGAAAAAAAATGAAGTGTAAGGATAGGAACAGAAAAAAATCCTATTAAATTAAATAATTCAGGAAAGTGTCAAGGAAACTAGATTCCCTGTTCCCGATTTCATATAGACTGTATATTCTTATACCATTTACGAAAACACTAGTGAACATCACTGACGGACCGTCTCTCACAGAGAAAAAAAATGAAGTGTGAGGATAGGAACAGAAAAAAATCCTATTAAATTCAAAAATTCAGGAAAGTGTCAAGGAAACTAGATTCCCTGTTGCCGATTTTATATAGACTGTATATTCTTATATCATTTACGAAAAAACTAGTGAAAATCACTGACGGACCGTCTCTCACAGTGAAAAAAAATGAAGTGTAAGGATAGGAACAGAAAAATATCCTATTAAATTAAATAATTCAGGAAAGTGTCAAGGAAACTAGATTCCCTGTTGCCGATTTTATATAGACTGTATATTCTTATACCATTTACGAAAACACTAGTGAAAATCACAGACGGACCGTCTCTCACAGTGAAAAAAAATGAAGTGTAAGGATAGGAACAGAAAAAAATCCTATTAAATTAAAAAATTCAGGAAAGTGTCAAGGAAACTAATAATAATAATAATAATATTTATTTAATTCAGCATAACATGTTACAATGTATGTTCTAATATCTATTAAATTCACAAAGGAGATACGAGTAGTTAAGCAATGTGTAGAACAATTCTTCGCCATCCGTACTAGTTCAAAACTGTGCTACGGAGTACAAATTTCTCATTCACTTCTATTCAAAGGTATTAGTTGTTAGTAATATAATAACATATCTTAGCGGGCCAACGGTACGACCAACAGCTATCAGAGGTTAATTTGTCACTCATATAATAGTAAAACGACATTAAAGACTTAATTAGTGTAGAAACAAGTTCTAAAATCTTTAAATGTTTTGTTTGGACCTGTCGTAAGATAACAACAAACTGGTTTTTAGCCTCAGTATGCCTCAGTGTAGTATATTTATAATTAAGAGATAATTCCCTGTAGTAACATTACAGTGTTATAATAAATATTGCAAATTGTATAAAAGTACATTGAAACTTAATAAGTATAATTACAGTGAAACTAATAAATATAGCATATAATTATTCTATGTTAATTCTAAATAAACACTAACTAATACTAAATAGCTACACGCAGTAAAACAAAAATTTGTATGTATATGTGTGTGTATGTGTGTGTGTGTGTGTGTGTGTGTGTGTGTGTGTGTGTGTGTGTGTGTGTGTGTGTGTGTGTGTGTGTGTATGTATGTGTCTGTGTGTGTGTGTGTGTGTGTGTGAATGTAAATGTAAGGGCCTAGGAAAATAAAGAATCTTTGGAGAAATGACGTTTTTAATATTGGTAAACTGTACTTAATATATTTACTTTTCTTTTGATAATTTATATTAACTGGAGTTTTGTCCTGACGTATTAATAAATTTTTGAAAAAAAAAATTCTGACTGATAGAACATTTAGTTCCAAATATAATGTGTGAGTAGGGTATAATTCTTTTAAAGGACATCACTTTTAGAACTGCTCTTTGCGCTCTTTCTAGGCTAAGCAGCAAAGTTTTAGAGGCACCGCCCCAGCATGTGATGCAGTATATTATTACAGACTGGCATAATGCGAAATATATAGCTTTTATTAGATGTAGGTCACAGTAGTGTCTAAGCTTTCTAAAGATATAAATAAGCTTCCTCACTCTTTGGGTCAAGACTGTGATTTGTTCTTTCCAATTTAGATTTTGATCTACAATGATACCTAAATATTTCACCGATCCTTTTTTTGTAAGAGAAATACAACTGCATTGTGGATTGCCATTACAATTGTTAGTATGCACTTTTAGAGTGTACGAAGTTGCAGGTTGAGTATTGTTGCGAATACTAAAAGTCATAAAGTGTGTTTTCTTGATATTAAGAGTAAGCAAGTTTTTGTTTAGTGTATCACTTACTATCAAAAAACCACTTTCAGCTATGTTTCTTACTTCGTTCCATGACTTGCCATTGAAGAGTAACACTGTGTCATCTGCAAAAGTGACCAATTCGGCGTCTTGTAGTTGGAGTCGACACAGATCATCTATGTAGACTAAGAATAAAGTAGGCCCTAAGATACTTCCTTGAGGAACTCCGTAGGTGATGTTTACTTCAGAACTAAGAATGTTGTCAATTTTTACCATTTGTTTTCTATCTGTTAAGTAATTATGGAGCAATTTTAATGGTAGCCCACGTACACCTTTGTTAAATAGTTTTTCAATTAGGATTGGGACAGAGACTGTGTCAAATGCTTTCGCTAAGTCCAAAAATATTCCAATCGTTTTATTACCTTTGTCTAAATTTTTGGCCACGTATGCTGTGAGATGTTCCACAGCATCGGCAGTTGAGGTATTTTTCCTGAATCCGTATTGGTTAGGTGCTAGAAGATTGTTTTTTTCTAGGTAATTTTTAAGCCTTATGTTTATAACTTTTTCTAAAATTTTTGAAACATTAGATAAGAGAGATATCGGTCTATAATTTGTGACACAACCTCTGTCACCATCCTTGTAAATAGGAATTACAATTGATTTTTTGAGTGAATTTGGGAAGATTCCACTAGACAGGCATAAATTGCAGATGTAGGATATTGGTGTGACTAACACTTCAGAGCAGACTTTTAAGGCTTTTGCGGAAATGCCATCATAACCCACGGATGAAGTTTTTTTAAGACTTTTGATTATCTGCAAAATCTCGTTTTCGTCAGTTGGTATAAGTGCAAGTGAGTTAAGCGGTGGTGCAGGAATTTTTGAACTACTAATAGAGCTACAGTTTGAATTTGTACTTCTTTGTGTAATGTCAAGTGCTAACTTTTTCCCAATATTTGCGAAATAGTGGTTTATAAGATTCACAGTATCTTGTTTATTTTCTTGCGTAGAAATTAAGTCCGATGAGTTAGTACAGTTTTGTTTAAAATCGCATATTTTCTTTATTGTTCCCCAAGTCTTTTTAATATTATTTTTATTGGCATCAAAGTTTTTTTTAAAATAATTGCTCTTAAGTTTATTTAGCAGATTATTGCATGTGTTTCTGTATCTTATATAGGTTATTTTTAGAATTGGATTTTCGGGATCTTTTTTTAATTGGTGTTGTAGCTTGTCTCTGTGTTTCATACATCGTTTTATACCTGGTGTTATCCAAGGTTTCAAGATTTGTTTTCTATGAGTTGTTTTGTATGTGGTGGTGTATTTTGCAAACGTAGTGTTAATGGTGTTTATTAATAATTCGGTAGCTACATTTGGATCCTTAGAATTTAATAATTCTGTCCAGTCGTATTCTTGAAGATAACTTAATGTTTTGTTATAATCTGTTCTTGAGTACGTGGTTTTCTTAGGTGTTTTCCTACCAGGGTTATAGGACATTGAAACTATCGTGCAATTATGATCTGTTATACTCGCTCCACATACTAAAGTTAAGATTGAGAGATTTGATTTAGCAAAGCAGTGGTCGAGACAGTTATTTTGACGGGTTGGTAGAAAATGAGTAGGTAGCAGTCCATGGGTAGCCATTAAGTTTAAGTATTGTATGGCTTCCCCATCAGCATCGTTATCAATTATATTTATATTCATATCTCCAATTACTATAATATTAGGGTATTTTTTCAGGTCATTTAAAGTTTGGTCTAAGCAAGATAAAAATGTATCAGTGTTTCTGAAAGACGGTGGTCTATAAATGGCAATAATGGCACATTCATTGTTTATTGTTATGGCAAGAAAGTTTGACTCTAGGCAAATTGGTTCAATAACTTTAGCTTCTAGATTGTTTTTAATGTATAGTACAACTCCATCGTTTTGGTTGATAGTGTTTTTAGTTGAGAATTCATTGTAATCAGGAATCTTTGGTAATTGCGTACATTTAGATAGCCAACACTCAGTTAAGACTAACATGTCGCAATTAATATCTAATCTTTCCACTAATACTAGAAAATCATCAAAATTGCGATTTAAACTTCGAATGTTTTGTGACATAATCCTAAATTTGTAAGAATCGGTCAAGTACGTGTTACAATCCTCAGGAGTATCCAACGCCAATGCTGCACCGACACCCATACAAGTGTCGATGTCCCTTGTAATTTCTAAAATACTATCCATTGTCAGTATATTTTAATTTATAAATGATTTTAGTTATTCGACATTGACGTTGGTCACTAACGGAGGATTCATTTTTTTTGTAGAATGTTGTAGCGTAAACGTATATTCCTGTATTTATTTGAAAATGGCGAAGTATCTGTAGTGTTAAAGTGTGAAATTGGGGTATACAGAATATATTCAGTATTGTTTGTGTAAGGTTATTGTGTGATATTATTCTTAAAAATTCTAATAAGTAAATAAATATAAATCTAATAATAATATTTGTTAAGGATAATATTATTATTTTTTTACCATTTAACCATAAGGTTAGTCATTTGTTTAATACATTTGTTTCATTGCGAAGACTGTCGAGCTGCTGCGCAGTTTTGATCCAAACAGCCGAAGATCCTTCAGTTTTCTTCAGATATACTTTTCCCTGCGAAGTCCAGCAATATTTATAATTTTCAGATTTCTGGTCGTATCTTGCGCCATGAAACAGTTTTCTGGCATTGGGTGTCAGAGATTCTGTTATGTAGATAGGCTTGTCATCTACAGGCAAGGCAATAGCTTTTGAGCTTAGCTTGTTGTTGCTGTGATTTTTATTATAGGCTTTGGTTTTCTTTATTACATTATTTCGGTAGTTTTCACTATGATACTCGACGATAATAATATTCCTGTTAGTATTTTTAACTCTGTATGCCTTTTTAACGGTGTCCTTTTTTATAGATGGGTCTATTTCATGATGAATTTTTTCGATAACGTCGTTGATATTTTCGCTATAATTGAATATACAGTCTATATAAAATCGGCAACAGGGAATCTGGTTTCCTTTACACTTTGCTGATTTTTTGAATTTAATAGGATTTTTTTCTGTTCCTATCCTCACACTTCATTTTTTTTCACTGTGAGAGACGGTCCGTCAGTGATTTTCACTAGTGTTTTCGTAAATGGTATAAGAATATACATTCTATATAAAATCGGCAACAGGGAATCTAGTTTCCTTGACACTTTCCTGATTTTTTTAATTTAATAGGATTTTTTTCTGTTCTTATTCTCACACTTCATTTTTTGTCACTATGAGAGACGGTCCGTCAGTGATTTTCACTAGTTTTTTCGTAAATAGTATAAGAATATACAGTCTATATAAAATCGGCAACAGGGAATCTAGTTTCCTTGACACTTTCCTGAATTTTTGAATTTAATAGGATTTTTTTCTGTTCCTATCCTTACACTTCATTTTTTTTCACTGTGAGAGACGGTCCGTCAGTGATTTTCACTAGTGTTTTCGTAAATGATAAAAGAATATACAGTCTATTTAAAATCGGCAACAGGGAATCTAGTTTCTTTGACACTTTGCTGATTTTTTGAATTTAATAGGATTTTTTTCTGTTCCTATCCTTAAACTTCATTTTTTTTTTCACTATGAGAGACGGTCCGTCAGTGATTTTCACTACTTTTTTCGTAAATGGTATAAGAATAAACAGTCTATATAAAATCGGCAACAGGGAATATAGTTTCCTTGACACTTTACTGAATTTTTGAATTTAATAGGATTTTTTTCTGTTCCTATCCTCACACTTCATTTTTTTTCACTGTGAGAGACGGTCTATCAGTGATTTTCACTAGTGTTTTCGTAAATGGTAAAAGAATATACAGTCTATATAAAATCGGCAACAGGGAATCTAGTTTCCTTGACACTTTCCTGAATTATTTAATTTAATAGGATTTTTTTCTGTTCCTATCCTTACACTTCATTTTTTTCACTGTGAAAGACGGTCCGTCAGTAATTTTCACTAGTGTTTTCGTAAATGGTATAAGAATATACAGTCTATATAAAATCGGCAACAGGGAATCTAGTTTCCTTGACACTTTCCTGAATTTTTGAATTTAATAGGATTTTTTTCTGTTCCTATCCTCACACTTAATTTTTTTTCTCTATGAGAGACGGTCCGTCAGTAATTTTCACTAGTGTTTTCGTAAATGGTATAAGAATATACAGTCTATTTAAAATCGGCAACAGGGAATCTAGTTTCCTTGACACTTTCCTGAATTTTTGAATTTAATAGGATTTTTTTCTGTTCCTATCCTCACACTTCATTTTTTTTCACTGTGAGAGACGGTCCGTCAGTGATTTTCACTAGTGTTTTCGTAAATGATATAAGAATATACAGTCTATATAAAATCGGCAACAGGGAATCTAGTTTCCTTGACACTTTCCTGAATTTTTGAATTTAATAGGATTTTTTTCTGTTCCTATCCTCACACTTCATTTTTTTTCTCTGTGAGAGACGGTCCGTCAGTGATGTTCACTAGTGTTTTCGTAAATGGTATAAGAATATACAGTCTATATGAAATCGGGAACAGGGAATCTAGTTTCCTTGACACTTTCCTGAATTTTTGAATTTAATAGGATTTTTTTCTGTTCCGATCCTCACACTTCATTTTTTTTCACTATGAGAGACGGTCCGTCAGTGATTTTCACTAGTGTTTTCGTAAATGGTATAAGAATATACAGTCTATTTAAAATCGGCAACAGGGAATCTAGTTTCCTTGACACTTTCCTGAATTTTTGAATTTAATAGGATTTTTTTCTGTTCCTATCCTCACACTTCATTTTTTTTCACTGTGAGAGACGGTCCGTCAGTGATTTTCACTAGTGTTTTCGTAAATTGTATAAGAATATACAGTCTATAAAAAATCGGAACAGGGAATCTAGTTTCCTTGACACTTTGCTGATTTTTTGAATTTAATAGGATTTTTTTCTGTTCCTATCCTCACACTTCATTTTTTTTCACTGTGAGAGACGGTCCGTCAGTGAATTTCACTACTTTTTCGTAAATGGTATAAGAATATACAGTCTATATAAAATCGGCAACAGGGAATCTAGTTTCCTTGACACTTTGCTGATTTTTGAATTTAATAGGATTTTTTTCTGTTCCTATCTTTACACTTCATTTTTTTTCACTGTGAGAGACGGTCCGTCAGTGATTTTCACTAGTGTTTTCGTAAATGGTATAAGAATATACAGTCTATTTAAAATCGGCATCAGGGAATCTAGTTTCCTTGACACTTTCCTGAATTTTTGAATTTAATAGGATTTTTTTCTGTTCCTATCCTCACACTTCATTTTTTTTCACTGTGAGAGACGGTCCGTCAGTGATTTTCACTAGTGTTTTCGTAAATGGTATAAGAATATACAGTCTATATAAAATCGGCAACAGGGAATCTAGTTTCCTTGACACTTTCCTGAATTTTTGAATTTAATAGGATTTTTTTCTGTTCCTATCCTCACACTTCATATTTTTTCACTGTGAGAGACGGTCCGTCAGTGATTTTCACTAGTGTTTTCGTAAATGGTATAAGAATATACAGTCTATATGAAATCGGGAACAGGGAATCTAGTTTCCTTGACACTTTCCTGAATTTTTGAATTTAATAGGATTTTTTTCTGTTCCGATCCTCACACTTCATTTTTTTTCACTATGAGAGACGGTCCGTCAGTGATTTTCACTAGTGTTTTCGTAAATGGTATAAGAATATACAGTCTATATAAAATCGGCAACAGGGAATCTAGTTTCCTTGACACTTTCCTGAATTTTTGAATTTAATAGGATTTTTTTCTGTTCCTATCCTCACACTTCATTTTTTTTCACTGTGAGAGACGGTCCGTCAGTGAATTTCACTACTGTTTTCGTAAATAATATAAGAATATACAGTCAATATAAAATTGGCAACAGGGAATCTAGTTTCCTTGACACTTTCCTGAATTTTTGAATTTAATAGGATTTTTTTCTGTTCCGATCCTCACACTTCATTTTTTTTCACTATGAGAGACGGTCCGTCAGTGATTTTCACTAGTGTTTTCGTAAATGGTATAAAAATATACAGTCTATTTAAAATCGGCAACAGGGAATCTAGTTTCCTTGACACTTTGCTGATTTTTGAATTTAATAGGATTTTTTTCTGTTCCTATCTTTACACTTCATTTTTTTTCACTGTGAGAGACGGTCCGTCAGTGATTTTCACTAGTGTTTTCGTAAATGGTATAATAATATAAAGTTCATTTAAAATCTGCAACAGGGAATCTAGTTTCCTCGACACTTTGCTGATTTTTTGAATTTAATAGGTTTTTTTTCTGTTCCTATCCTTAAACTTCATTTTTTTTTCACTGTGAGAGACGGTCCGTCAGTGATTTTCTCTACTGTTTTCAAAAATAATATAAGAATATACAGTCTATATAAAATTGGCAACAGGGAATCTAGTTTTCTTGACACTTTGCTGATTATTTGAATTTAATAGGATTTTTTTCTGTTCCGATCCTCACACTTCATTTTTTTTCACTGTGAGAGACGATTTGTCAGTAATTTTCACTACTGTTTTCGTAAATGGTATAAGAATATACAGTCAATTTAAAATCTGCAACAGGGAATCTAGTTTCCTTGACACTTTGCTGATTTTTTGAATTTAATAGGATTTTTTTCTGTTCCTATCCTTACACTTCATTTTTTTTCACTCTGAGAGACGGTCCGTCAGTGATTTTCACTAGTGTTTTCGTAAATGGTATAAGAATATACAGTCTATATAAAATCGGCAACAGGGAATCTAGTTTCCTTGACACTTTCCTGAATTTTTTAATTTAATAGGATTTTTTTCTGTTCCTATCCTTAAACTTCATTTTTTTTTTCACTGTGAGAGACGGTCCGTCAGTGATTTTCACTAGTGTTTTCGTAAATGGTATAAGAATATACAGTCTATATAAAATCGGCAACAGGGAATCTAGTTTCCTTGACACTTTCCTGAATTTTTTAATTTAATAGGATTTTTTTCTGTTCCTATCCTTACACTTCATTTTTTTTCACTGTGAGAGACGGTCCGTCAGTGATTTTCACTAGTGTTTTCGTAAATGGTATAAGAATATACAGTCTATATAAAATCGGCAACAGGGAATCTAGTTTCCTTGACACTTTCCTGAATTTTTTAATTTAATAGGATATTTTTCTGTTCCTATCCTTACACTTCATTTTTTTTCACTGTGAGAGACGATCCGTCAGTAATTTTCACTACTGTTTTCGTAAATGGTATAAGAATATACAGTCTATATAAAATCGGCAACAGGGAATCTAGTTTCCTTGACACTTTGCTGATTTTTTGAATTTAATAGGATTTTTTTCTCTTCCTATCCTCACACTTCATTTTTTTTCTCTGTGAGAGACGGTCCGTCAGTGATTTTCACTAGTGTTTTCGTAAATGGTATAAGAATATACAGTCTATATAAAATCGGCAACAGGGAATCTAGTTTCCTTGACACTTTCCTGAATTTTTTAATTTAATAGGATTTTTTTCTGTTCCTTTCCTCACACTTCATTTTTTTTCACTGTGAGAGACGGTCCGTCAGTGATTTTGACTAGTGTTTTCGTAAATTATAATAATATACAGTCTATATAAAATCGGCAACAGGGAATCTAGTTTCCTTGACACTTTCCTGAATTTTTGAATTTAATAGGATTTTTTTCTGTTCCTATCCTCACACTTTATTTTTTTTCACTATGAGAGACGGTCCGTCAGTGATTTTCACTAGTGTTTTCGTAAATGGTATAAGAATATACAGTCTATATAAAATCGGCATCAGGGAATCTAGTTTCCTTGACACTTTCCTGAATTTTTGAATTTAATAGGATTTTTTTCTGTTCCTATCCTCACACTTCATTTTTTTTCACTGTGAGAGACGGTCCGTCAGTGATTTTCACTAGTGTTTTCGTAAATGGTATAAGAATATACAGTCTATATAAAATCGGCAACAGGGAATCTAGTTTCCTTGACACTTTGCTGATTTTTTGAATTTAATAGGATTTTTTTCTCTTCCTATCCTCACACTTCATTTTTTTTCTCTGTGGGAGACGGTCCGTCAGTGATTTTCACTAGTGTTTTCGTAAATGGTATAAGAATATACAGTCTATATAAAATCGGCAACAGGGAATCTAGTTTCCTTGACACTTTCCTGAATTTTTGAATTTAATAGGATTTTTTTCTGTTCCTATCCTCACACTTCATTTTTTTTCACTGTGAGAGACGGTCCGTCAGTGATTTTCACTAGTGTTTTCGTAAATGGTATAAGAATATACAGTCTATATAAAATCGGCAACAGGGAATCTAGTTTCCTTGACACTTTGCTGATTTTTTGAATTTAATAGGATTTTTTTCTCTTCCTATTCTCACACTTCATTTTTTTTCTCTGTGTGAGACGGTCCGTCAGTGATTTTCACTAGTGTTTTCGTAAATGGTATAAGAATATACAGTCTATATAAAATCGGCAACAGGGAATCTAGTTTCCTTGACACTTTCCTGAATTTTTGAATTTAATAGGATTTTTTTCTGTTCCTCTCCTCACACTTCATTTTTTTTCACTGTGAGAGACGGTCCGTCAGTGATTTTCACTAGTGTTTTCGTAAAAAGTATAAGAATATACAGTCTACATAAAATCGGCAACAGGGAATCTAGTTTCCTTGACACTTTCCTGAATTTTTGAATTTAATAGGATTTTTTTCTGTTCCGATCCTCACACTTCATTTTTTTTCACTATGAGAGACGGTCCGTCAGTGATTTCCACTAGTGTTTTCGTAAATGGTATAAGAATATACAGTCTATTTAAAATCGGCAACAGGGAATCTAGTTTCCTTGACACTTTGCTGATTTTTGAATTTAATAGGATTTTTTTCTGTTCCTATCTTTACACTTCATTTTTTTTCACTGTGAGAGACGGTCCGTCAGTGATTTTCACTAGTGTTTTCGTAAATGGTATAAGAATATACAGTCTATATAAAATCGGCAACAGGGAATATAGTTTCCTTGACACTTTCCTGAATTTTTGAATTTAATAGTATTTTTTTCTGTTCCTATGCTCACACTTCATTTTTTTTCACTATGAGAGACGGTCCGTCAGTAATTTTCACTAGTGTTTTCGTAAATGATATAAAAATATACAGTCTATATAAAATCGGCAACAGGGAATCTAGTTTCCTTGACACTTTCCTGAATTTTTGAATTTAATAGGATTTTTTTCTGTTCCTCTCCTCACACTTTATTTTTTTTCACTGTGAGAGACGGTCCGTCAGTGATTTTCACTAGTGTTTTCGTAAATGGTATAAGAATATACAGTCTATATAAAATCGGCAACAGGGAATCTAGTTTCCTTGACACTTTGCTGATTTTTTGAATTTAATAGGATTTTTTTCTCTTCCTATCCTCACACTTCATTTTTTTTCTCTGTGGGAGACGGTCCGTCAGTGATTTTCACTAGTGTTTTCGTAAATGGTATAAGAATATACAGTCTATATAAAATCGGCAACAGGGAATCTAGTTTCCTTGACACTTTCCTGAATTTTTGAATTTAATAGGATTTTTTTCTGTTCCTCTCCTCACACTTTATTTTTTTTCACTGTGAGAGACGGTCCGTCAGTGATTTTCACTAGTGTTTTCGTAAATGGTATAAGAATATACAGTCTATATAAAATCGGCAACAGGGAATCTAGTTTCCTTGAGACTTTGCTGATTTTTTGAATTTAATAGGATTTTTTTCTCTTCCTATCCTCACACTTCATTTTTTTTCTCTGTGGGAGACGGTCCGTCAGTGATTTTGACTAGTGTTTTCGTAAATTATAATAATATACAGTCTATATAAAATCGGCAACAGGGAATCTAGTTTCCTTGACACTTTGCTGATTTTTTGAATTTAATAGGATTTTTTTCTCTTCCTATCCTCACACTTCATTTTTTTTCTCTGTGGGAGACGGTCCGTCAGTGATTTTCACTAGTGTTTTCGTAAATGGTATAAGAATATACAGTCTATATAAAATCGGCAACAGGGAATCTAGTTTCCTTGACACTTTCCTGAATTTTTGAATTTAATAGGATTTTTTTCTGTTCCTATCCTCACACTTCATTTTTTTTCACTGTGAGAGACGGTCCGTCAGTGATTTTCACTAGTGTTTTCGTAAATGGTATAAGAATATACAGTCTATTTAAAATCGGCAACAGGGAATCTAGTTTCTTTGTCACTTTGCTGATTTTCTTAATTTAATAGAATTTTTTTCTGTTCCTATCCTTAAACTTCATTTTTTTTTTCACTGTGAGAGACGGTCCGTCAGTGATTTTCACTACTTTTTTCGTAAATGGTATAAGAATATACAGTCTATATAAAATTGGCAACAGGGAATCTAGTTTCCTTAACACTTTGCTGATTTTTTGAATTTAATAGGATTTTTTTCTGTTCCTATCCTCACACTTCATTTTTTTTCACTGTGAGAGACGGTCCGTCAGTGATTTTCACTATTATTTTCGCAGATGGTATTAGAATATACAATCTGTGTAAAATTAGCGACAGGCAATCTAGTTTCCTTGTCACTTTGCTAATTTTTAAGTTTTTGCTTCTTCATTCTATCTTAATACGTTAATTTTCTACTGTATGTGAGACGATCCGTTAACTATTGACAGATTCATGAGACTTAAGGTTTTTGATTATTCATGTTACTTTACCATGTTGTTTTAGTTTTATTCACCTACACTTCTTACCTTTGATATGCTTTTTATTGCACGTGGTCGATTGTCTCTAGTTGAATAATTTTTAAATATCTGAATTTGGAAAAAAAAAATTTTTTCGTTCTAAATTGTTGTAAAAATTTATTGAATTCAACATTAAAAACCTTTAACTGAAATAAGAATAAGTTCTACAAATGTTTTGCCGGTATTTTAATTACTCAAGCTTTCGACTTCCTAATTTGGTCGCGTAATACGGCCACTAACTTTTTGGCCGCTAACTTCACTCCGGTGTTGACAGCTAGTTTTGTGTTGTCAATTTGAAACGCCACCGCGAAAGGTTCAGGGAACTAATTTTGACGTATATTGTACATGGCTGTCTTGGTAGATTGAAAACATCATAAAAATTTGCTGAATTTAACTTAATTTGTCGGTGTTTGATTTTTTTATGCAATAACGAGTTTACAAATATGATGAAATGTGTCTCAAATGTGTCTCATGCAAACGTTGCTACACAAAGAGGAGTGCATTTAGTGTTAGTTTTTATTCAAAATAGATGTAAAATTTATACGTTAACCATCTGATTCAACCAGAAATTGTTATTGCAATATTATATTAGCAGTACAATATTGAATTTCGGTAAAATTGATATTTATTTGTGCTGTTTAGAAATTGCTAGTGTTACAAAGAGGTCATCATTTTAATATCGATATTTAGAAAGTTGGCCAATATGGTCATGGAAATTGTTATATTAAGTCTTTCCATACTGGAATGCCGCTTCTGATTTCCTAAGCCAAGCCCTAAGGAAGGGGTGGGGATGGTATATTTTTAGATTAACAAAATTAAAGGAGAGGAGTAAGTAGAGGGGATTCGGGCTCACTACCCTCCAACCCTAACCCCCTCTCCTAAAAAAAGCTCGCCATTTTTCTGCCCCGTACGACTTCTCCAAATTAAAACCTTTTTTTTTTTCAACAGTTTCCATAGTTTAACCAAAGAATGAATTATTTATTACTTGTGTATTTAAATCTATATATATTTCAACTAAGGACTATGCTTTAACTGTAAAACTCTATGAACCCTAATTAACTTCATAGTAAGTTGTAAACATTGTTTGAGATTTCTATAGTAAATTATATTTTAGTTTTATTATAAAAATTTGATACTTAAGGTTACAGGTTAATTTTAAAATAGAGCTCATTTTCCGTGGCAAAAATATATTATAGATAGGTGTACAGCTTAGTGTAAAAAGAAGAAAATAAATAATTACAATTATATCACATTAGATATGAAAAATTCTAAAGTTATCAGAAATATCAGTGAGTAGCATTACATAAGTTCTTAAATATAGATTGGAATATTCCAACATATTTTTACATTTAAATTGGGCTGACATAGTTTTGAGCATGTTTATAATTATAATTTGATACACTGGTATTAAAGAGTTAAAGAAAGCGTCTTGATTTGGAAGAGATGTAATTTTTAAGGACTCATAAGAATTAACAAATTCATGAAGAAAAACACCTTTCCTAATAAGTTTATTAAAATCATTTTTGTTTGTAATTGATTTCTTAATTCTGCAAATTGGTCTTTATATAATATTCTATATATCTAAACTCTAGTAGATCATAAATTAAAAATAATCTAAAAACCGCAAATGAACTATACGACATATTAGGTTTATATGACAATGAAATATATTTTTACTTATTTTGCGGAATCATTTTTATTTCTCAATCTTTAAAATTCAAAGCATGAACAATAAAATGAGCATCATAATTGTTTAGATTGTGAAATAGAATAGGAATGAAAAATGGAACACGATACTTTGTGCTACTAAATAATTCGTGACTAACACCTCTAAAATTACTCGTATTCCAGTCATAGTCTACTGTGATTTTAGCACCTAATATAACATAATTGCGACTGTCTTATAGATTCCTTCTCTTCATTAGTTAATGAAAGTGGACATTTTTGAAAACAATTTATCCTCTGTATATTGCTAATATCTTTGTTAATGCTTTCCATAAACATTTTTGTGCAATTAGGCTCTGAGTATGTTCTGTATATAAACAGTTTATCATCATATGAACATTTTAAATAGTATCCATAAGAACAAACTACATGTTCATGTATTGTTTACGTATATGACTTCGATGGATCAGGGAGCCAATTCTCACGCGATCGAATTGATCACGAATTGGAAATAAAGTACGAATTTAAACTTTTCTCGAACGAAAATGTAGTTAAGCAATTCTGGTAATATCGAATCCGACATTTCTCGAACGGAAGCCGCTCGAACTGCTTCGAGTGGTCGGGACCGTTCGAGACTACATCTCGCATTCGAATCATGACAAATTAAGTTCAAAATGATTGGGTTCTAAACATTAATTCTACTCTTAGCGTGAACTATATGTTCTAAAATCTAAAGTAAATGTCTAAAATGTAGTTCAGAGTAATTAAAAGGGCGAAAAAATGACTTATATAACCAAATATGATATTTTTTACCTTTATTACTTTCATAATACATTACTAGTCTTTTGACTGATGATAAAACACAAGTAAAATGTTGCTTCAAACATTTTGTAGTCACCGAACCCTTTTTTTATATATCAAAAGAAGCATATTAGAATAGGCGTTTTTAAAAACGCTTTAAAACTGTGCAACGGAACGTACCTCGTAGCTTAACCGGTTCCCAATGGCAACATTCCACCGCTTCGAACGATATTTTGTTCGAAGGTTGTTTCGATTGATAGTGAGAATATAGCAAACGCGAAAATGATGTCGACGATCGAAATTTTACAGTCGAGATAGTGCCTTCCAGATAATCTCTAATACGAGATTATCTCGGACGAAGTGAGAATTAGGTCCCTGGGACACAATAGGTGACGGGTTTTAAATGAGCTACAAAGTCTGCATATATTATAAAATGTAATTTTAATATTCTTTGAAATTTATCAAAATAGATTTCATCATTATTTGTTTCCCTATTAAACCAATATTTTTCTTTTTTATGAATTCCTAGTTATTCAGTAACAATTTGAGCACAGTCATGTTTCTGGTGATTAATTAAATTAACTTTAGATTAAAAATAGATACGGCAACCGGCCCAGATATGAATAGCGTCATTTCGATTTGTTATTTGTTTATTTACCAAGCGTGATAAATACAATAATGACCACTTCAACCAAAAAAAATAATAAGTTAATTTGTAATTAATTAGAACATTTTGTAAAGTTTGTTTTTCTTTGTTAAACTCTAATTCAAACATATTAATGCTAATGTCATTTTGTTTTTCTACCTTGGGTATATCAGATAATTTGATTGGGAACTGAATATTATTAAACGTTAGTTTATTTTGATGCCTCAAGTATGATGATACCCTATCGGAACGTGTATTTGCAGGATATAGTCCACTTAAAACATTGTTGATCGTTCTTTTTTACGAATATACGAAGATCCCCGTAAGGGATTGAACTTATTAACATGCATTTCTAAGAACTGTTTTTTTTTAGGTCTACCATTTTCTTTTTTTTCTAAATCACTGTGTGTCATTACACATTTTATTTTTAATCACTTAAAGGTTCTGAATAATTTTCTAATTCACCAATATTTATCCAATTCCATTCAAAAGAATTTTTTAAATCTTTTGATTCCTGATCAAAATCTGCATGAATAATAAAATAGTATTGATTCTTCAATTGATGCTATAAATACTTCACGAGGGATATAACAGACACATAAAGTAAATTATGATTAAGAATAAGACATTTCTATTTGTGTTTCTTAGATCGTAAGTGCTGAGCATAGAATCTTTGGTTAACCTGTAAATCACATATTTGACACATCATGTCCTGTGTACGAGTTGTATTGGAAGATGTTGACGTCGATGCTAGTTGTAAATCTTTAACACTATTATCAGCTTTTCTCTTTAAACTTCAACCGACTTGAATTTAATCAATATAGGGCTGAATTATATTAGTCAAGCAGCAAGTGGCACGTTTATTGCTATATAAATTAAAATGTAATAAAAGATCTATTAGAATTTCGAATCGAATCGAAGAGAGATTATTTCTATGTATGTATATTTATATTGTATTTCTTAATTCTATGAAGATTTCGTGTGTTGATAAGATTGATGTACTAGGACTTTATAAGTCACTAGGAGTTGTATCTAATTAACTAACCCAAATACCCAATAGGTAATTCAAATTTTTTTTTTTTTTTTTATACCACTAAGGTGGCAAACAAGCCTACGGTCCGCCTGATGGTAAGCGGTCACCGTAGCCTATGGACGCTTGCAACACTAGGGGCATCACTCGCGCGTTGCCGACCCTTCAGAAATCTAATAACTTCTTTTTTGAAGAACCCCATACTGTATATTATGTTTGTTAGGTATATTGCTTTAAATGTTAATAAGTATAAGTAAACCTAATAGATTATAATAATTGTGTAATTTTTTCCAGGCCCAAATTCTTGCGAAGAGTTTGAAATAACAGACAGTGAAAGTGACAAAGTGTCCAGAGGACAAAATGTGGCTCACAGCGTCACGCGTCAATTTTTGTTAATTAAATATATGTAGATATATTATATAATATTGTAAATATTATTATGAAATACATAACTTAAAAAAAAACATTTTTGTAAGTAGCGAAAAGTGCTATCATATTATAACTTCGCAGGAGGCCTACTTTATAGGAGATATGAAAATGTGAGGCACGTCGCTCACACACATGTCAGCGATCTGCCTTCAATGTGAGGCACGTCGCTCACACACATGTCAGCGATCTGCCTTTAATGTGAGGCACGTCGCTCACACACATGTCAGCGATCTGCCTTCAATGTGAGGCACGTCGCTCACACACATGTCAGCGATCTGCCTTTAATGTGAGGCACGTCGCTCACACACATGTCAGCGATCTGCCTTCAATGTGAGGCACGTCGCTCACACACATGTCAGCGATCTGCCTTCAATCTTGGACGTGGCCAGTCTTCGTGCACAAATTGCTAACCTAATGCTGGTTGCGGTAAATGCCCTAGATGACTTCCGGTAGACCAATGGCCCTTTTTATTATTAGTTCATATCGCCCCATACCGAGCTGAGGAGTTGGTTCGAGTTCGTATGTGGTGGCAAGTCCACCACTAATCTCTCAACCTTTAGGGAATGGGGAACTTTATAGGGGATGAGGCAAGAAGAGCGGAAAATGTCCCTTCCGTCCCTGCCCCCTCCGCTCATCTTAGTCCGCCTCAAGGCAGGGCGACGACATTACCGTCATCACGGCAACCACCCCGAGCGGCTCGGCCAAAAGTCAGCCATTATTAATTTATTGAGAACTTAAGCATAACTTGAGAAATTAAAAAAAGCCTCATTGGTATTGGTGGTCTCAAACCTCCCTTACTTAGGACGACATCGACTATTTTTGTGTTTTCTAATGATATCATTATTTAGAAAATGTACTTAAAGTAGGTGTAGCAAAATTGTTGGATATAAACGTGGCGATTCAATGATAAGAAAACTAAATATTTCGCATTCGCCAAGTATATATTTTTGCGATGCGATCTTTGGAATCTATGTTCTTGATGTGATTCCTTTTTCTTCGCTAAATATCAAACATGCCGTAGGAGATCTCACAGTAGAGTCGGTAACTAACTTTTTATGCGAGTATTTAGGTATATAAAGTTTTCTCACTTAGGTATGTGGACACTAAATGATCAGTTAACTTGAATTCATAATTGTCTTTTGCTGTTCTTTAATGTACTTGAAGTATAAGAGCAGTAGACAATATGTGTGTGAGTGTGTGTGTGTGTGTGTATGCAGGCACGCCACTTTGGCTGCTCGTGCAGGCCGCGCCGATACGCAACGAGCGCGAGCTTGTCGTGCTGTTCCTGCTTACCTTCCGCGACATCACCGCGCTCAAGCAGCCCATCGACGAAGACCCCAAGGGAGGCGAGTCCCACACACCTCCACACACCTCTGCACACTTCTACACACTCATAAACACACACCTACTCAAACACACAGACACACACACACACTTATTTTTTATATACCAAAATAATTTATTGAATAGACAAACACTATTCTCATTTAACCTGAAAAACTTTTGAAAAATCCTTTCTTAGTGGATAAGCCCAACGTTGCCACAACCTCGTCCGCTTGGACTTTTGATAATAAAAGGTTTTATATCGGTTTATGGTTTTACCAATAAAACTATCGGAATTCTCATACAGATTGCCCACTAGGGAACGATTTTTCAAAACAGGTGCAACACGTCTAAGGTAACAAATACCAATTATACCTATATATGCACTTAACTTTAAAATTGACAGTTTTGTAAATAAATTTTTTAACCCCCAGTTTACCCCTTTAAAGGATTAATCCTTTTTAAGTCGAGCCCTACATCACGTACTCGTAAGAAACTCAGTTTGGGCTGTGCGTTGATACGCGTATGTCACTAGTTGATGAGCTAGTCAGTCTGTCAGTTTCTTCTTTTATGTATAAATATATAAAATAATTCAAGAATCATATTTACTTACAGTAATTAAAAGAGAAATAAGCCTTATCTCCTAGTAATTGGAGAGCAGTAATGAGTGTGTGTGTGTGTGTGTGCGTGCTGGGGTGCAGGACTGTCGAAGTTCGCGAAGCTGGCGCGCAGCGTGACCCGGTCGCGGTCCGTGCTGGTGTCGGCGCTGCCCGCGCTGAAGGAGCCGCAACGGCAGAGCCACCTCGCGCATGTCAGTACCCACACCAACTCCAACACTCCCACTGCCACTGCCACTGCGCACCATGTATGATTTACTCCACGCACGCTTGCTCCGCTCGCTCTGTCGCTCTGTCGCTCTGTTCTCCTGTTGCGCGACCCAGCGACAATACTGCAGCGCCGTGTCTGTCGCAGGTGCTGGCACTGTCGGGTGAGGTGCTTCCGCAGTACCGGCAGGAGGCACCTCAGACACCACCGCATATCCTGTTACACTACTGCGCGTTTAAGGCCGTCTGGGACTGGGTCATCTTGTGCCTTACCTTCTACACGGCCATCATGGTGCCGTACAACGTTGCCTTCAAGAACAAGACCAGTGAGGACGTATCGCTGTTGGTCATAGACTCGATTGTGGACGTGATCTTCTTCATCGATATCGTCCTCAACTTTCACACGACGTTCGTAGGCCCCGGCGGTGAGGTGGTCAGCGACCCTAAGGTCATCCGCAAGAACTACTTCAAGTCTTGGTTCCTCATCGACCTGCTGTCTTGCTTGCCCTACGACGTCTTCAACGCTTTCGACCACGACGAGGATGTAAGTACGAAAAAGGAATTTAGAAATCGTCGAATGTATGTTAATAAATTTCATTATTATTATCTTATATATTTAAACCAGCAATTCTTGTACACATATTTGTATATATTTTAGGTATCTCCAAAGCGGCTCTAACAATTAGAATGAAAATTTGTATTTAGATAGGGTTTTGTAAATGTAAATAACTCGAACAAGTTTTAGGTTCGACAACAGAGAAAAATCAATATAAAGACAAGCTTATTAATAAGAACTTACCAATATTTTGTTTCATCCATTGTAACTTGTAACTTGTAACTTGTAACTTGTAACTTGCACAACCTTAAAAATTTAAAAAATCTAAAAATCCCAGATTTAAGACAATCAGATAAAAAAATTAAAATGAGTTTATTCTTTATACTCGTGTATAACGAGATCAAGCTATAGAAGAGCAAGTTAATGAAATAGAACCACCTTTTTTTGTTAATGACGTATCGATTACCGAAATAACAAAGTAAAACATGTGCTCTGAGCAGATCAGTCCTCTACTAGCTCTATGCACAAGGTATTTAGGTTATATCGTCCAATACTAGGCTACAAGAAAGTAAATGTTTTGACTCAGATACAGACAAACTTTCTACTAGCTCTAGGCACGAGGTAACTAGGCCATATGTTTCAAAACAAGGCTACTGGAAGGGTTTCACATACTTGACACTGACCAAACTTCTTTTTGCTCAATGCACAAGGTCTGTAGGTCGTATCGTTCCGTTTTAGGATATAGGGTGGGATAAACCTAATTGTCTGTAGGTCGTATCATTCCGTTTTAGGATATAGGGTGGGATAAACCTAATTGTCTGTAGGTCGTATCGTTCCGTTTTAGGATATAGGGTGGGATAAACCTAATTGTCTGTAGGTCGTATCGTTCCGTTTTAGGATATAGGGTGGGATAAACCTAATTGTCTGTAGGTCGTATCGTTCCGTTTTAGGATATAGGGTGGGATAAACTTAATTGTCTGTAGGTCGTATCGTTCCGTTTTAGGATATAGGGTGGGATAAACCTAATTGTCTGTAGGTCGTATCGTTCCGTTTTAGGATATAGGGTGGGATAAACTTGATTGTCTGTAGGTCGTATCGTTCCGTTTTAGGATATAGGGTGGGATAAACATAATTGTCACAGACTAAGCTTCTACTAACTCGAAGCACATGATCTATAAGGTAACAAGTTTCGTTGCAGCACTCAACATTCTAGTAAAAATTAAATTGCATTAGTTCGGTATCATCTATAACATTTTGAAATTATCTTTTAAAATAGCATAAATCAAACTTAAAAATGTTACTTGCATATATAAAACTAATTATAATATACTGAAATATTTTTAAACCAAACCATAATGCTGAATAACTAACTCTTTTTATCAGAAATTGACATTGTTAACATTTTATTGTATTGTATTGACAATTCAAAAGTGTTCTTAGAAACCTATTTGAATAAATATTGTTTGATTTCATTTGTTTCATTGTTTGAAATGAAAATTATTCCTAATGTTTGTTAGCTCAGAATTCTGTCATTTATATACCGATTCGGAAAATTTTCACGTATAGGGAAGGAATAACCCACAGATTGGTCCCATTTTAATTTACTAAGGGTTGTGTTAACACCAATACCTGCCTAAGGGTGTGCAAGTGCTGCTCCCAATGCAGCTTAATGTAACCCGGAAATATGAAAAGGTTAGCTATGTACCAGCCGTAATCAGGTTCCTGGTCCTGGTGTCTGCCGCAGTGGAGACATCACAGCATCCAGTGATCCAGGGCAGACGGGCAGATGACAGCTTCCGGTAATCCAATGCAGGCGAAGAGATGACACTCCAAATTCACATCAACAGTCGCACACACTTCACTGTTTATACCTAACTATTAACTATAGTCTATTATCTAATAATTGATGTAATATGAACATCAAAAGCGTCCTAGATCAGCCGTCCGTTGGCTTCAAAAATGTTGCAGACTTAACATACAACCACATGTATTGCGCTCCCGGATGAACTGTACGAAAAAACATCCTAAGATGGCCGCTGGTCATTGGTGGCGCCCTCTTTCATTTTCCTTTCCTTGTAAGGAAGAACGCCTAGGTAAATGTCCGTAAGACGAGAGGCGTCTAGTTAGCTCTTCTAAATATTTACGGCAGGCACAGAAGGACTTTTGGTAATTAAGGATGCGAGGAAAGGAAATGGGTATACATCCAGCACGCCCGGGGGTGCAGCACCATGCACAACTGATCCTCTAGCAACCTGAATACCTTCACGGAAGGTCTAGTAATAACGCCATCCTGAGTCCTTATTCTAACAGCCCTCAATAATTTTTACTACATTGGATAATGACCCGTATTTCATAATGATGAGTATACATGTTATGCAATCAGTAATAAACAAATGCATTTAGCCTAAATATTATAAAATAGCATAAAAGTTAACTTGGCTTAAAATTGTAAGTTTCACACAGTCATTGCACACTTGAGTCTGGGAATGCATATAAAAAGTCCAGAGCTCAAGTTATACTGGTGGTGTTCCTCATATTAAATTCATATTTGTAAAGAACCATCATATTCTTACCTTGTTTATCTTAAAAATAACGTATTAAAAGAAAAGAGAAAGGTATAAAAACTATTTCCCACGTTTAGTTGAAGGCGACGAACAAAATAACTATAAACATTAGAAAAGATTTACATAACACATATTCTTATCAAAATAAAGTTCAAATTAGTAGTTAAATACAAAAGTAAACTAAAATAGACTTTTGTTTCCTTGTTAGCAATAACTTCGATGTGGCTTGACATGTCTGAAGCCTAATCTAAAAGCAAGTCTTAAAAGTTAGAGGGTGTCAAAAAAAGATTGTTACAGTAGGGTTGGCAATATCTTAAATTAGTATATTAATTAGAATTTTTGTTAGGGGATATCATGTTTATTAGTCGATAAATAATAAAGATTTTAAAGATAGAATATAAAGGATTAATGTGAGTCATTTTTTGGGGAATTCAAGAAAATTGTAGTTTTCTTGTCTTTTCCTAGAAGAAATTTCAAAGGATTGGAAATTTACATAAATATCAATATTATTAACTGTAAATGTTTTATAAAGATGACTTTAAATGTTTAAAACATATTACCAAAAAAGCTAAATAAACAATAAGCTAGTAAATTTATAAAAATAATAAAATTTATAAGTAAAACCAGTACAAATCTTATAATATAGATTGGTTGTTGAGATAGAGTATAATTAAAAACATTTTTTGGATAGGTTTTATTTGATTTATTTTGAATAATTTTTAACTCTAAATGTTATAAATTTGCGACAACCCTACATGCTTGGTCGATGTTAATGTATAAAAACTCCAAGACTTTGTAAATTAAATAGCACAAAGCTGAGTTTAATTATTTTTTTGGTTTTGAAGAGATTGGAGCTTACGGAGCAAAAAACACTGAGAATACTTGAAACTATAAATATTGGGTTTGACAAGCAAGATTGGTGTGAACTATAAAGGTTAAGGGGGTGAAGAAAGTACGAGAGGAGGGTGAGATTTGAAATTTTGGTAGAAACAAAATTAAAAATGAGAGTCTGGGTCCGCGCGCGCAAGAATACAGTCAATAAGTTTGACTGTGGAAATTTTATGATCAGATCCGAAATCTGATCTCGCGTTTAGAGCATTTTTATTTAAAGTAGGTTCATAATTAATGTTAAAAATAAATAAATTATTAAATTTTAATATTTTCAACACATATTAAATCAATTATATATATTCTTTAGGAAAGGCGTCGCTTTCCAGGACATGGTGTTTCGCGAGTTCATTTTTCAGTCGTCGTTGTGTTCTATTTATAATATGTGAATAAGGAGATCTAGGCATAAATCTTCAAGATTTATGATATTCTATTGTGCCGTGTTCTTTTTTTTTATTATTATGTTGAATTCCACAAAGAAGATTTGAAGACCTACGGAGCAGTCAAAGGTTGTACGAGAGGAGGTTTTCCAGGAGTCCTGACGAGCTTCTTCTACGTTTATTGTAGAGAAATGGATATAGGTCCCAAAGCTTTTTAAAAACTACTTTAGGTAACGAGTAAGATGAGAGTATATATGTGTAACACTTTTGTTAGAATTATGTACTTGAATTTATCTAAACATATTATTGTAGCTCATGATATTCACAGATACCTGACAGTCTTTATATTTAAATCCTAGTGAGATGTACATAAAATGCTTTTTTACGTGAGTGATACATGTATGTATCTACATAAGAGACAATAGTTTCTTTAATCTACTTCAAGTGTTTTGAAATCTCACTTTTCTACGTATTTAAAAAAAAGGTATCTAACGACGTAAATTTTCTAATATTTTTTAATGATATTAATTAAAAGTTATTACTTTTAATTTACTGTATGAAATACAGTGGGAGAAAATGTTTCCTTATATATTTAAAACTGAACTAAAATCTCACTTCTTGTATATATGTAAATGTGAAGACTAACAATATAAAGTTCTCATTTTTCTACATCTTTCAACTTATACCTATAAACATATCTATCAACATTTTGTTGATGATATAATTGAACAATTATCATTTATTGTTATTATTGCAAGTGCTTCATGGAAGAAGTGCTGAATAAAATCAGCAATTCCAATAAACAAATCATTGTTTGTGGAGACTTCAATATAAACATTTTGGAAAATAGCTCATTAAGCACCAGATTGCTTGCCTTATTTCAGTCTTTTAATTTAAATAATTTGTTTTGTGAACCAACTAGAATTGCTGTATCCAGTGCCACTTGCATCGACAATATATTTACTGACATAAAACCAATTCAAAAATCAATTATAAGCAATCTAGAGTCAGATCATTATAGACAGTTAGTGGTTTTAGCAAGAAAGAATAGTATTACTAAAAAAGAAATTAAATTTATACCAATAACAACTAAACGGGTTGAATCATTTAAATCTAACTTAATGCATAAACTTCCAGATTTGCTTTATAATGGCGACCCAAATGATATGTACAATACTGTTCTTGACACTATTACTACAGAGTATAATAAAATATTTACTGCAAAAAAGAAACTTATTTCCAGTCGCTTTAGTTTTAGTGAATGGGCAACCCCAGGTATTCTTAAAAGTAGGCGTAAACTGTATGAATTATATAAAGAAAAAACATATAATAATAGCCAAATATTTAGGGAATATTTAAAAAAATACTCAAAAACCTTTAAAAAGGTCTGTCTTGTTGCAAAAGCAATTCACCTCAGACATAAAGTAAAAAATTCAACAAATAAAATAAAAACTACATGGAACATAATAAATAATGAAACTGGTAAAGCTAGGAATTCTTGTCAGGACTTTGAGTTGATTGTAGATGATGCTAGTTTTAAAACAAATTCTGAGGTAGCAGTTGCCTTTGAACAGTTTTTTAAGAATATTCCATTCAAAACAACTAAACATCTAAATTCAAGTCCAATCTTAGCAGAAAAATTATTAAAAACTAGTGTTACTGAATGTAACATTCCCTTTGTATTTAAAAACATTAGTCCTACGGATATCATTAATACATTTAAAACATTAGAAATTAAAAACACCACAGACCTTTGGGGACTTTCTGTAAAAACTATAAATTCAATTATTCATGTTATAGCACAACCCTTAGCCATTATTTTTAATAGTTGTGTTGATAGTGGTGTGTTTCCTGATGAGATGAAACTTAGCAAAGTTATACCTCTTTTTAAATCAGGTAGTTCAGCAGATCCTAATAATTTTCGGCTTATTTCAATACTACCTATACTCAGTAAAGTTTTTGAAAAAATCATACTTTGTCAAATGTTAAGCCATTTCTGTATTAATGAGCTACTTAGTAGTAAACAGTTTGGCTTTATGAAAGGCCGTTCCACAACCGATGCAGGAGTGGCACTATTAAAAAATATATATAACGCCTGGGAGGATTCGCATGACGCCCTTGGAGTGTTTTGTGATTTATCTAAGGCATTTGACTGTGTTCAACATGAAAATCTCATCAGGAAGCTACATCACTATGGTATTAGAGGCAAAGCTCTCGACCTTTTGACATCCTATATGAGTAAGAGAGTATAGAAAATAGATGTCAACGGTGAAAGATCTCCGGGATCAGCAGTCACTATGGGAGTCCCTCAGGGCTCAATTTTAGGTCCTTTTCTATTTCTTATTTACATTAATGATCTCCCATATAATGTAAAAAACCATGACATTGTCTTATTTGCTGATGACACCTCTTTACTTTTTAAAGTTAAGAGGCGACAGACATATTATAATGAATTAAATAATGCGCTTTCTAAAATTGTAAATTGGTTTAACGCTAATAATTTGTTACTTAATGAAAAAAAACCAAATGTGTTAAATTTACATTACCAAATGTTAGTCAGAGACAGACATGTATTAATATTAATAGCGAGCAATTAGAACTTGTTTATTCAACAGTCTTTCTTGGCATAACGCTGGACTCCAAACTTCAATGGGGTCCTCATATTCATAACCTAGCCAAAAAACTTAGCTCTGCTGTGTATGCGATCAAGAAAATAAGACAATTGACCGATGTCGACACTGCAAAAATAGTATATTTTAGCTATTTCCATAGTTTAATGACATATGGTATCCTATTGTGGGGTAGCGCTGCTGATGTAAATACAATATTATAGTAACAAAAAAGGGCAATTCGTGCTATTTATAAATTAGGATCTAGGATATCTCTGAGGGATAGGTTTAGGGAAGTAAAAATTTTAACTTTAGTGCCTTGTATCAACTGATTTTAACAACAGTAACTCAAATCGATAATTTTAGTTCCTAGTGTTTATTAAGTTTCTAAAAACAATCTACATTCTAGGTCACTTAGTAAAATTTGTATTTTTAGTGCCTTGTATCAACTGATATTAACAACAGTAACTCAAATCGATAATTTTAGTTCCTAGTGTTTATTAAGTTTCTAAAAACAATCTACATTTTAGGTCACTTAGTAAAATTTGTATTTTTAGTGCCTTGAATCAACTGATAATAATGACAGTAACTCAAATTTATAATTTTCACCAAAATAAAATATATAATCCTATTGTGGGGTAGCGCTGCTGATGTAAATACAATATTATTGTTACAAAAAAGGGCAATTCGTGCTATTTATAAATTAGGATCTAGGATATCTCTGAGGGATAGGTTTAGGGAAGTAAAAATTTTAACTTTAGTGTCGCAGTATAAAAATATCAATGGTTTCAGCAAGAAAAGTGACGTTCACAAAGTAAATACTAGAAGTAAAAATAAGCTGTTGGTGCATGATACACGTCTACACAAAATAAGTAACTCTTTTATGGGGCAATGTATACACTTTTACAACAAAATTCAAAATCTATCAATAAGTAAATTTAAATCTTTTATCAAGCAGGTACTTTGTAAAAAGGAATACTACAATATTTCAGACTATGTAAATGATAAAAATCCTTGGGACTGATGATGCTCAATTACAGGATGCATAGGTAAACCAAATTAAAATGGAAATAACATAAAATTGTACGACTAAAAATCTTTTATTTAAAACATTAATTGTATTTTAGTTTATTTAAGTATTTTTAAAACAGTAACTATCGAGTTTCTTGCCGGATTCTTCTCGGTAGAAATCAACAACATTGTGAACCGGCGGGAAGGTGGGAGGGTTCAAAAAATAATATTTTATAACTTTGACGATTCAAAAGTGATTGTAAAATCCTTATTTGAATAAACCATTTTGACTTTGACTTTGACTTCATATCTGATAAATAGTGTTGGTCTGAATGTATCGGAGATATTATGTGTTATTTATATTATTATATAATTTTATATATTTTATTTTGGTGAAAATTATAAATTTGAGTTACTGTCATTATTATCAGTTGATACAAGGCACTAAAAATACAAATTTTACTAAGTGACCTAGAATGTAGATTGTTTTTAGAAACTTAATAAACACTAGGAACTAAAATTATCGATTTGAGTTACTGTTGTTAAAATCAGTTGATACAAGGCACTAAAAATACAAATTTTACTAAGTGACCTAGAATGTAGATTGTTTTTAGGACTAAAACAAACTCTAAAAACTAAAATTATCAACTTAAGCTATCGTTGATGATATCAGTTGATTTAAGGCACTAAAAACATAAATTTTACTAAGTGACCTAGAATCTAGATTGTTTTTAGAAACTTAATAAACACTAGGAACTAAAATTATCGATTTGAGTAACTGTTGTTAATGTCAGTTGATACAAGGCACTAAAAATACAAATTTTACTAAGTGACCTAGAATGTAGATTGTTTTTAGGAATAAAACAAACTCTAAAAACTAAAATTATCAACTTAAGCTATCGTTAATAATATCAGTTGATTTAAGGCACTAAAAACATAAATTTTACTAAGTGACCTAGAATCTAGATTGTTTTTAGAAACTTAATAAACACTAGGAACTAAAATTATCGATTTGAGTTACTGTTGTTAATATCAGTTGATACAAGGCACTAAAAATATAAATTTTACTTAGTGACCTAGAATCTAGATTGTTTTAGGAATTAAACAAACACTAGGAACTCAAATTTCCAGTAAAGTACCGTATATCTGAGGAGTGCGGGACTGACTTGAAAACAGAATTCGACTGGGTATAGACTGAGAGTTGGTACCAGAAGTTGAATAACACTGTACAACATAGAAAATTTTCACCTGGGATTCCTCATTGATATTGTTGATTTCTTTAGGGTCTGAAAAGATATATTTGATACTTATTAAGTTCAGAGGATGCATTAACATAAGATACTGTTTTTGTATGAAGCTAACCCAACAGGTCAAATAAAGATTTTCAAGAAATTATTGAAATTAAATAATATCAACACGAGACAAGAATGTCAGACTAGGAAATAATTTGAATATATTCTCTATAATATTAACTCCTTTTAAGGTACTAAAATTTCAATCTTGTTAAGTAAATTTTTATGAAGTGAAAACTTCTTTAGCGACGTTGTGCACTTTTTTTGGTATGGGTAAAAAATGATAAACTCGCGTCAGGTCACGTGTCCTAATCGTGAAAATGCGTAAGACGGATGGAGAGTAGGCAGCTGGCGCGGCGAAGGAGAGGGAGTATCCCCCTCTCTTTCTACGGCGCGGCGAAAATGTATGCCTGCGCCTGCTGTTTCGTTTAGGCGGCGCAGGGCGCTTGCGCGAATGGTTGTGTATAACATAAACATGTTACAGCGTGCTACGCGCATCCATGGATGGTGACAGCTGATGGCTCGACCGTCTGTGTAGTGGCCATACTGCTGTGTATTCGTAAAATTCGTGTATATAAAGTGTTTTGTTTTTGCCTTTGTAAAATACGGAAACCGTAATGCCACGCCTATTATAATTTTTATTTTTAGTATTCGCGATAATGAGTAGTACAGGGAGGTTGGATATGGAATTTTAATTCTATGACAGATTGAGATGTCAAATATACTACGTCAAAAAAGTAAATAAACAAACATTATTATTTTTTGACAATGTCAAAGACATGTCTTATGACATATTTGAGTGTTAAGCGCGAATCGTGTGTAAAGGTTTTCACTTCTGCCGGGACTCCCGGATTGCAACTCGTTCTTTTTTTTTTTGAGATGTACTAGGTATTTAACAATCACTAGGTACTCAAACTTCCAAGGAGACGCCGTAAGACCCTAGAGGGTTACGGTTTTCGAGTTGGATTTCATTATTCACGCATGTAGACTACAGACACAACACAGAGATATTCACCTGAGTTTCCTCAATAATATTGTTAGATATCATGGGGATTGAAGAGGCATCTGATACTAAGTCTAGTGGATGTCCCTACATGAAAGACTGTTTGTGTACGAAGCTAACCCAACCGATCAGGTGTTAATCTTCATAGAACCATGAAAATTTGATAATATTATCACGAGATAAGAATGTCAGACTATGAAATATAATTTTCAGATAATAAATATCAAATAACAGAGAAATATTAATAACAAATAATTATTAAATTACAGAAATTTATAGCGGTAACTTAATTTATAATTTAAAACCTATTACCTACATTATTATTACTAGAATTAATTGCGAAAGAGTAATATAGGAAAAGGTTATAGGAGGTGAGGTGTGAAATGAATAAGTTTTGTGTCATTCAGTGAAAGAGGTTGTTTTCAGAATGATAGATTTTTGAAGGTTTGAAATTTAAATACTAACTTAGTGGACTTAGGTCGCTAGGTGGATTTAAAGGCTGGAATGTGGTTATCCAGGCAAGGCGAGGGTGTAGGCGGGAAGGGAGCTCTCGGGTAGTGTATTTTTTAATAATAAAAGATTTTCAGATAACAATAATAAATTTATAAATCTGAAAAGTTTCAGGAAATCAATAATTTTTTTGGGGTTGTTTAGGTGTTCTAAATTTTCAGGAATTTGACGTGTTGTAGAACAGATCTGTTCTATTGTAATTATTTATTTAAAGTAAATAGGTGGATAATTTTATTATAATAGTATTTATTTATGAATTAAATTTTACATACATACATTTCTCAATACATTTACACATGATTAAAAATTTCTTTTTTTTATTTTTAGAATAAAAAGGTGAAAACAAAATTGTGTAGGAATAAAAAATTTAGGGAGGTAGGAAATTGAATCAGAGGGTAGCTCCCTCTTGATTTGAAGAAAAGTAAGTCGTTAGACTTAAATTTGGTAAGTGGATAGTACTTAATCAAACATTATTTATTTTTAATAATTTAAGTTTCATGTTTATTTATTTGTTTTATTGTTTCGTTTTTAATTTTTTTAAATTTTTATTTACGTTTGTAGGTATTGTTTGAACCTTTTTTTATTTTGTTTTGTTTTCTTTCTCTCTCCTTTTCTAGGTACTTTAAAATTTTGACTTATGTACTACTATTACTTCAATAAAGGAATTGACTTCGAAATTCGACAATATATAATTATATATTTGAATCATAAACTATTTAAAATTAACCGAATAACCTATATCTCTTCATTTTGTTAACGGACGAGAAGAAATTTGCTACCCCTCACTATCCCATCACTACCCGGTAGTGTCTCTAGTATACGACCTCTCCTCCATTGGAGGGGAGGGATATTGTTGTCTCGGATTAATACCAAATCATCTACTTCTAAATTAGGTTTTGGTCCTGTCCATTTTTGATGAATTTGCAAGGTATTTAAATACTCCAAGTGAAAACCAGCCCATACATGCTGAGTGATCTTTTGAATAGCTTGAAATCGGGATAATCGCGATTCCCTTGTATCTACCCACGGTGTCTCTAGTACGGCTACCAGTGGTTCCCCTATAAGAAAGTGCCCTGGTGTTAATACCTTTAAATCATTAGGATCACCTGACAGTGGAGTCAAGAGTCGAAAGTTTAAAATTGCCTCAATTGTTGTAAAACCGTAGTTAGTTCTTCAAACGTGAGGATTGTCTCCCCGACCTGACGCTTTAATAATTTTTTAACACTTTTAATCGCAGCCTCATGCAAACCTCCCATATGAGGTGCGGCAGGGGGGTTAAAATCCCACCTAACGTGATGAGCAGTAAATTTTGCCTCTAACTCCTTTTGATGTGATGCCAAAAACTGATTTACTTCATTTAGGTGCTTAGCCGCCCCTACATAGTTCGTTCCTTGATCTGATCGCACTAAACTAAAAACTAAAAAATGCCAAAATCGCTAGCTATATCTACTAGCTGGCGGTGTCCTATGTGTGTGGTAAAAAAACCGCGAACTGATAACACTGACACACCGATCAAAGGCGCACAGCAGCTGGCAGTCTGTTCTAAGGAGGACCAGAGCGCCGATGATAAGGTAGACACTACTGAGCCTGAAAACGAAATAGTGCGAGAACTCCGCCTTTTCAGGTCTGAAGTGTCTGACATGCGTCAGCAGTTCATACATTTCGGTGCTCAGTTTGAGAAGTTATTATCATCTATGGATAGTCTCACAAAGCGAGTTGACGGCATTGAAAGTAGAATCGGAACATTAGAAGATCGAATAGCAGATGGTGTACCTAAGATCGTTACAGACTTAGTAGAAACAGTTGAAAAGCTCAAACTTGAACTAAATGACCGAGATCAAGAGCTTTTGGCTACTGATATAGAAATCACTGGTCTATCTGAAAAAAAAAGTGAAAACTCGTTACATCTAGTTTGTCTCGTAGCAAAAAAAATAGGCATTGACCTGGAGGAGAGAGACATTGTGAGTGCAGAACGCGTGGGACCTAGACGCGGACTGACGGAGGGTGCAGAACCAGACAGGCCGCGGCCGCTAGCGCCGGGACAGCCTACTGCGGGCCGCGCGCGTTCGCCGCGGTGCTGACACTGACGGCCTCGATCTACCGGGCCCAACACGAAGGTTCTATGTAAACGAACGACTTACACGAAACAACAGGCAACTTTTCTATAGAACACGTCAGGAAAGTAGTCGACGCGATTGGAAGTTTGTATGGACCCGAAATGGGCGAATTTACGCCCGCAAACAACCGGACAGCGAAGCGTGCCGCATCAGATGCGAGGCAGACATAGACAAGTTTTTTGGTATGTCTCAGATTTGACAATAATTAATCCATCGTATTGTTCCTGGCTATTTTTTACTAATATTTATTTCTGCTTTTATTTGCCATTTTTCTATATTTTTCATTTTTTGTGCTTAAATTTTTCAATGCTAATTACTTTTGATTTGCCATACTTTTATATTTTTAAATTGAATCGTAACCCACCATTTTACACTATTTTTTATGTGTGCTTTAGTTTTGCATTTTTTTATATTTTTAATTTGTGTTTTAATTTACCATTTTTTACTATTTTTTATTTGTGCCGCAATTTAAAATTTTTCAGTATTGTATATTTGTGCTTTAATTTGCCATTCTCAAATATTTTTTATTGCTGCTTAATTTTGCCATTTTTTTATATTTTGTATTTGTGCTTTTACTTACTATTTAATATTGTGTTTTTGAATAGCCAGTGTATAAGCGTTGTGTTTTGTGGGTGTTGTAGTGCTTTGCGTCTAATGCTTATAAAAACCCATGCCTTTTATAATGTATATATAGCTTATAGCAAGTTTTTAGTTTTGTTACCTTTTTTCAAAAATAAACTTAGTTGCTTTATTGCAATTTACACAGAAATACACTCGCCACAAACCGTTTGCAGCAAAGTGTATAATCATAATAATTGCTATGGCGCCTAGCCGATCAAATATAAAAATTGGACTCCTAAACGCAGGATCATTAGGCACAAAGCATGATGAGTTCGTGGTAGCAATGCTTAATCACAATGTTGATATTTTAGCGGTAAACGAGACTTGGTTGCGTAACGGGCAGGAGGGGCGCGCGCCGAATGTGCCCGGGTACCGACTGCGACATGTAGTCTGGTCAACATGTACCTTTTTGGGTGAAATTTTTGTATAGTCTCCGAAAATTACGATCAAGGTGTTATTCGATTCGGAATATTATGTAGAAAGTTTAAGAAAAAGTTCCAAAAGGGGCCGATGAAAATTGCAAAAGTTATAAACAATTTAAAAAAAAAAAAAAGTAGGGGTTTGTTTTTTTTTGAATATCACAAAAACTATCAAAGATATTTGAAATTTGAAAAAAGATCTGAAAAGAGGAGGAAATTTCTTAAAAAAAGTCCTGCCTCCCGGAACTGTATCTTTAATATTTATAATTTTTACGGGGCTCTGAAAATAGCGCTAAAAGCGGGTAGTCTGGCTTCCGCTCGCGATTTGTCGTTCGGACACGGTAACAATAAAAATCATTTTAATATATTAAATATGAATATTAAGGAATAAAAAAAATTTAGTACTATTGGGATATATAAATGAACAATAATCCGTAGGCGAAAAATTTTTATCCCCATTTTTCCATTAGTTATGCATTAGTTAATTAACTACTTTTTCTGAATAGAATGTTAACAGAAAAAACCTGATTATTATTAAACTACAACCCTAGGATTTTTTTCACTTCGTGGAGTTATTCTTAAAAGGCATTAAAATAGATCCCCGTTGGAAAAATTTAAAAATGTTAATTTTCCACTTTTTTATTAACAATCGAAACCATTAAAAAATTAAAAACTGCATAAAAGTTATTAAAAAAAATTTGTTTTTCAAATATTTCAAATTTTATGATTTCTAACGTTTAAAAGTAACATGAAAATTTTTTTTTTTTATTTTTTACCGCGATTTTTTAAATAATTGTTATAAACAAATGCATTGTTTATAAGATAATCAACAATTTTTTTTTCCTAATCTACTTGTTGATATAAATTATGATTTTTAAGAAAAAAATTATTCCTTAAAAAAATTTATTTATTGCTATAAAATGCATTTCTTAATTAACAATCGTTTTTTACCACTAAATATAAATATTAAGGAACCATTTTTTCTCTAAAAATCATAAATTCTATTGTTCTTAAATATTCTGGAAAAAAAATTTTTTTTTTTTCATTTTTTATTTGTTTATTTAATAAACAATTTGATATAAACAAATGGATTTTCTTACTTTATTTTTTTTTTAATTCGTAATTTAATTATAAAAACAGCTATGTATTATTTTTTATGAAAAAAAATTTTTTTCTATTTTTATATAACTTTTAATATTTTTATGTCCTAAAATTTGCCTTTTTATCTCGCTCTTTTTCTTTTATAATTGGTATAACTTTTAAAATATTATATATACGACAATTATACTTCAAGTCGTTTTTATTCACTATAAATTAATGAACAATTTAAGCTTTTAACTTCAGCTCTAGCTCTATTATTTATGTTAATTATTGACAATTGTTTATAAAAAATAAACCGAAAAAATTCTAAAGTAATTTTAAGAATCTTAGTTTGGAAAGATTGATAAAAGAACACTCGTTAAAATGTAATTAACATAATGGAAAAGTTTTAAAATTTTTCGGGAAAAGTCTATGCATTTATTTTTATTTTTTATAAACAATTGTCAATAATTAACATAAATAATAGAGCTAGAGCTGAAGTTAAAAGCTTAAATTGTTCATTAATTTATAGTAAATAAAAACGACTTGAAGTATAATTGTCGTATATATAATATTTTAAAAGTTATACCAATTATAAAAGAAAAAGAGCGAGATAAAAAGGCAAATTTTAGGACATAAAAATATTAAAAGTTATATAAAAATAGAAAAAAAATTTTTTTCATAAAAAATAATACATAGCTGTTTTTATAATTAAATTACGAATTAAAAAAAAAAAAAAGTAAGAAAATCCATTTGTTTATATCAAATTGTTTATTAAATAAACAAATAAAAAATGAAAAAAAAAAATTTTTTTTTCCAGAATATTTAGGAACAATAGAATTTATGATTTTTAGAGAAAAAATGGTTCCTTAATATTTATATTTAGTGGTAAAAAACGATTGTTAATTAAGAAATGCATTTTATAGCAATAAATAAATTTTTTTAAGGAATATTTTTTTTCTTAAAAATCATAATTTATATCAACAAGTAGATTAGGAAAAAAAAATTGTTGATTATCTTATAAACAATGCATTTGTTTATAACAATTATTTAAACAATCGCGGTAAAAAATAAAAAAAATATATTTTCATGTTACTTTTAAACGTTAGAAATCATAAAATTTGAAATATTTGAAAAACAAATTTTTTTTAATAACTTTTATGCAGTTTTTAATTTTTTAATGGTTTCGATTGTTAATAAAAAAGTGGAAAATTAACATTTTTAAATTTTTCCAACGGGGATCTGTTTTAATGCCTTTTAAGAATAACTCCACGAAGTGAAAAAAATCCTAGGGTTGTAGTTTAATAATAATCAGGTTTTTTCTGTTAACATTCTATTCAGAAAAAGTAGTTAATTAACTAATGCATAACTAATGGAAAAATGGGGATAAAAATTTTTCGCCTACGGATTATTGTTCATTTATATATCCCAATAGTACTAAATTTTATTTATTCCTTAATATTCATATTTAATATATTAAAATGATTTTTATTGTTACCGTGTCCGAATGACTAAATGGCGAGCGGAAGCCAGACTACCCGCTTTTAGCGCTATTTTCAGGGCCCCGTAAAAATTATAAATATTAAAGATACAGTTCCGGGAGGCAGGACTTTTTCTGAAGAAATTTCCTCTTCTTTTCAGATCTTTTTTCAAATTTCGAATATCTTTGATAGTTTTTGTGATATTCAAAAAAAAAACAAACCCCTACTTTTTTTTTTTTAAATTGTTTATAACTTTTGCAATTTTCATCGGCCCCTTTTGGAACTTTTTCTTAAACTTTCTACATAATATTCCGAATCGAATGACACCTTGATCGTAATTTTCGGAGACTATACAAAAATTTCACCCAAAAAGGTACATGTTGACCAGACTAATGTACCGAGACCAAACGATGTGCGCGCGCGCGGCGGAGGCGTTGGCTTCTACCTGCGGCGCGGACTCAGCGCACGCGCATGCTCGCACCCCCCCTCCCCGCCAGTGGAACAGATGTGGCTAAGCCTGTCCGTAAATGGCACACGGCTTATTATAGGCACCGCTTATCGACCACCGTGGTTAAATGTGGATCTATTTATTGATGCGCTTACTGATAGCATTGCTGCTTTTTCGTCTAAATATGATCAACTAATTCTAGTAGGCGACTTCAACATAAATATGTTAACAAATTATTCCGGCTCGGAGAAAATAAAACAATTTTTAAATTATATGAATTTATATCAATATGTCAACATGCCCACTCACTTTACAGATAATAGTGCTACCCTAATTGATTTATTCTGCAGCAACTTAAATGTTTCAAATTTGCATATAGATCACATTCCGACGCTCAGTAGTCACGCTTTTATTTGCGGTGAGTTAAGCTTAAAAAAAAGAAAACCTACACCAATATGGTCCATGATTCGCCCGCTAAAAAGCGCCGATCAGGACCTGTTTTGTACTTACGCTGATGCTATAGACTGGACCGGTTTATGTAGTGACCAGAACGTGAACAAAATAGTTGAAAAATTAAATAGTTGTATATTATCACTGTTTGACATCGTCGCTCCGAAAAAACGCGTTCGTATTAAAGAGCACAGCTATCCCTGGATCACTTACACAATAAGGGAAATGATTAAGCTGCGTAACGAGGCATTGCGTAGATATCGGAAATCAGGCTTGCAAACACATAAAAAATACTACAAGGATTTAAAAAGTTCTGTAAACTCTGCTTTGTTTTTTGAGAAGCGTGCATATTTTAGCCAGCACATAAATAAATTCTCCAGTAGCTCTAAAACTCTTTGGAAAAACCTAAAAAATGTATTGATATCTCAACAAGTAACCGCGACTCTGAGATTCCAGGCCACTTACGTCATCCTGACCTTATTAATACGCATTTTTTAAAGGTTCCAGGGGATACAGAAGTTGAAATGTCACGGCTTACTTATTACGAATATCATCGTTTCAATAACACTGAGTTTCAGCTTAAAACGGTTGATGAATGCACTGTTCTTGAAGTCATTCAGTCCCTCAAGTCAAATGCAACTGGCACAGACGATATATCCCTTGATATGCTGCTGCTAACCCTTCCTCAAACTCTAGGTGTTATTACTTTAATTGTAAACGAATCCATTACGTCCGGTATTTTCCCTGATGCTTGGAAGTCGGCTTTAGTCACATCGTTACCAAAGACGGGTAATGTTACTGAGTTGAAGGATTTGCGACCAATCAATATACTTCCATGTATCTCAAAAATATTGGAACGCATAGTTTGTATGCAATTGACAGAATACTTAGAAAATAAGAACATCTTACCAGTACGGCAGTCAGGTTTTAGGAGAGGTCGTAGTACGTCTACGGCTCTTTTAGATATAGTGGACAACATCTTATTCGCTCGTGATCAGGGTAAGGGGTCTATTTTGGTGCTTCTCGATTTCTCGCGGGCTTTTGATGCAATTAACATTTCCTTGTTGCTATCTAAAATGACATATTACGGCTTCAAACCCTCGGCAGTCCAATGGTTTGCCAGCTATCTCAGTAATCGTACTCAGACTGTACAGCTAATGGATGGAAATGGCACCCCGTTACAGTCAAAACCTGCAAACGTTCGCAGAGGAATTCCGCAGGGATCTATTTTGGGACCAGTTCTGTTTATTTTGTACACGGCTGATGTTTCTGACGTGATCAAGCACTGTCAGTATCACATGTACGCAGATGATATACAACTGTACATCTCCTTCCATCCAAATAATGCTACTGATGCCGTAAACAAACTAAACAGTGATTTGCAGCGTATAAATGCATGGTCCAATGATAACACCTTAGTGCTTAATGCTAGCAAAACAAAATATTTGATCCTTGGATCGAAGCCGCAAAGGGACAGAATCCTGGCCTTAGCACCTAATGTATCCATAATGGGTACTCAAATTGTTAAAGTGGAGAAAGCGCGCAATCTTGGGGTCTTGATGGACGAGGATCTGAATTTTGAAAGTCACATTGTCGAATTATGTCAGAGAGCTTTTTATCGACTTAAAATTCTGTATCGCATACGTGACTGGCTCAGCGTAGATCATCGCGTTCGGCTCTGTGACTCTTTAATACTTTCTTTGCTAGGGTACGCAGACGTTGTTTATGGCCCTCGATTGTTAGCGCGCACGGAAAGAATTGTGCAAAGAGTTCAAAATGCCTGTGCACGGTTCTGCTACAAAATACCTCCAAGGACTCACATCACACCGTATTTAAATAGCGGTAACACCCTTAAGATGACCCTGCGTAGACAGCTACATCTGGCCACATTACTGTTTGGTATGTTTCGCTCGGGTCATCCAGAGTACCTGTATGAGAAACTTAAGTGGCGAGCTGTTTCCAACAAACACAGAGCGATTCGATCAATAAGTGCACCCCTCAGTATGCCTCACCACCGTACATCCGCTTTCCGTGGTAGCTTTAGATATGCCGCTACCAAATGTTGGAATAACCTGCCACCCCCTCTTAGAAACACTTGTTTATCATTTGGTGTTTTTAAATTTAGATATAAAACAATGTTATTAAATTACCAAAAGGATATACCTGTTGGCGGCAGAGTTATTACAACATACCTATAGTCCCTAGCGTATTTGAAATAAATTTGAACCATAACATAAGGCAATATTAGTTACATATTTTATATAACATTAATAATATATAACATGTCAATAAATTAAAATTAAAAAAATTAGTTATTTAAATTAGTAATAAGATAATTTAAACATAAGGCAATAAAAAAAAAAAAAGATATTTAAACTTATATCACTGTAAAAACCTAAACAATATTTTTACGTCTATAACGTCTTTAACGTCTATTTTACTTAGTACTTGAGAAATAGTTCGACTGCGCCGCGAGCTAAGCCTCGCAATTGGGCTCCGCTGAAAACACTGTGTGACACGATTTTTCTAACATAAATGAGATTACGTGTTTTGAATTCCTTATTCCATTGTTGAAAACATTGTCAATTGATATGGTTGTCTAACACGTCACGTTTCTAAGTTATAGTGTCAATACTATTTACGTGTACCCTCGTAAAAAACAAAAGATCAAACGTTGTTAATTGCAGATTTCTTTTAATACTGAAGTCTGTAAGACTATAAATTAAAAGTTTTAGTGGTCTTAAGATAATTCTAACAGTTTATTTGGGTAATCATAACATTTTTTTCGAAAGTCATGAAGAAAAGTAACCACCGCAAGTGTTTAAATCATCCGGAAAAGTTAAGGAAAAATTAAGGCAAAGTTAATATTTCATCATTTTCTTTTGGAATATTTGGCTCATTTTTTATATTGACCACTTAAACCTCAGCTATTTTGATTCGTTGTCACTTGTCAATATATATAACATTTTTTTTGTGTAAAATTAATAATTTAAATAAAAAATATGATATACAATTTTGATACTGTCTTTATTTATTTATAGTACATCAATTTATCATAACTTTAAAATGATACGTGTTACAAAAAATCTATTTAAGTTTTTCTGTTCAGCAGGTTTATTTTGATAAAAAATAGCCGTTTCATTAAATGTTAGAGCACAAAAAAAAAATTTGTCACACAGTGAAATCAGCGCTGTGGCTATTAAGCTGCAGCACATGCTGAGCGGCGTCCATTTTTCACATTGCACTACGACACCCATGATACAATAACTCATATTTAACTGTGATATGTTTATGTGTTCTTGTTTTTATGTGCTTATTTTATTGTTATTTTTCTTTGTGTAATGTGAAATAAATAACTGTCTAACTGTCTAAACTAGGTAATCCCCGTCGACTCGCAAATCTCGTAAAAGCCGCAATAAAGGCTTCTACTGAGAGAGCAGACACTGCTTCTAAATGAACGGACAAAGTTGTAAGACGGACAAAAACGCATAAGTATGCCTTAACAGATTTTGCATTACGCATCAAACTAGCTTTGACAAATATGGACCTCCAAAATCCGTAGACACACTGTAAGAAGATCTTAACCAGATACTCGATCCGTTGCAAAAAATATGAGAGTACAGAGTACTGTTTTTTGGTATGTTAAAGGAACTTTGTTACTCATAAATGTTTTTTCTACTAATACAGCGGCCGTCAATTCGTTACTCATAACCAACCCAAAACCGTTAAGGACAGTAACTACATTGCACTGCTACAAATTACAAACAAACAGTGAAATCACATAGCTAACTCTATTTCGCTAGATTAGCTTACTATAGTAGTCTAATATAGAGTATCAAATATGTTGTATGAGCAGATTCAGAACAATTAAACGAACCGATTTGACCGTTGTTTAAAATAAACATTTGATGTAAATTAGTTTAACAGACAAGACTGTTGAATGAGCAGACACATTTATTTAGAATTTCTAGCATATTAGCATGCTGATCACCTGAAGTAGCAGAACAGAGCATGTTTCATTGACAGACTAATTAGCAACCGTAGCTGGGCAGAGTTTGTTTTATTAGCAACAGGCTGCAGTAGTAATATATTTACTGTTTAACCAGACTGTCACTAGAGGGTGCTACTTGTATTTTAAAACACGCTATGACACGTTTTAGCAGGGCAGTGATATAGGACGCATAATAATATACGAGTGTGTCTAGTGGAGATTGCGTTTAGTGTATAATAGATGCATTTAAGCTATTGAAACATCTTATAATACGTTAAATAGACAGCAAGTCCAATCGCTAGTATCAGTCCAGTGTCTCTGCAGAAACGCTAACAGAGCTTTGTTTTTGCTACTCAAAGTAAATTGTATATATATCTATAGTTATAGTTACAAATAAAAGTTGTACTTATACCTATAACGTCGTTTTCTCTCCTGGTTAACACTTATAAAAATTAATTGACTAAATAAGTTACAGTGGCAGAGCAGAATTTGTTTCATTGATGGAGTAAATTAGCTGCTGCAGCAGACCAGACTGTTTCGTTGACAGTTAGAAATTGATTAACGTAGCAGGTCACAATTTATTGGCTTAACGAAGTAACATTTTTTAAATTTACAGACTAATGTTTGTTAGAAATTTAACAACATTGACTGTAAGGGCAGACAATTAATTGTTTAATGTATTAATAAATTTGTGTCTGCTACTAATTACTACTTGAATCTGCTGTCTGTATATTGACAGAGTTAGTATGTTGTGAACAACTGAAAGATGGTTAAATATTTTTTGAGTGTGGGAGATCTGCCATCATTGGTGTTTCTATTTCGGCATTAAATCGGCGGCATGTTACACATTTATGTACTACCCTTGTTGCCTGTCTACGCACTGACGTTACCCAATAACGTTGCCGTGACAGTGCAATCAACCCACCTACACCTACGTGGCAGTGGTTGACGTGTAAACTGGTCAACAGTAAACACACGAACTGATGGTCTCGTGGAAGAAGAAGTGGAAGTTGAGCTCCATAGCTCAAGTTAGACTTCCTCAATCGTCCACCAACACAGACCAATCCCTCTACATCAAGAAACAGATTCAACTTAACTAGTGACGTCTGGACTGGTTTTCGTCCATGACGTAACGCCAATTCTTTAGAAAATGACTCCCGCTGAAGTTTACGTACCCAGTGTTTTTCAGCTTCCTGCAAGTTTGTTACCGTTAACCCAGGTTTTATAATACGGTCTTCCCTTTTAGAACAAATAAATTAGAAAAATCTTAATAAATAGGCGGTATATCGAATAACGCGTTCATATAAACTGACTCTCTCTAATAGCTGATCCTCCCAAGGTATGTATTTGGTCAAAACATGAGCGGTTTTCCTAAGTCCAGGCAGTTCGATTTGTTCCCCCAACTGTCGCTGTTGGGGCCAGTATTCACACGCTAACCATGGTGGAGACCACCATAAGGGATTATTTATTAATTCAACTGCAGAACAGCCTCGCGACGCGCAGTCTGCTGGATTGAAATTGGTAGGCACATGCCTCCATTGAATAACACGTTTCGAGGTTTTTATTGCCTGCACTCTATTTCCTTCGAAAGTTTGCAATTCGTGAGGCTCAGTCTGTAGCCAATATAAAACAATAACACTATCTGACCAACCATTTATACTATTAAGTTTAATCGACCCTTCATACGTTTCAGCAACATGATTCAAGAGCGTGCACAACAAATGAGCAGCGCTTAATTCCAATTTAGGTATAGTTTGGCGTTTCTTAATAGGAGCTACGCGTGACTTTGCAATTAACAGTCTTACAGTAACCTGACCGCTGTAGTTAATTGTCCGAATATAGAAGCAAGCACCGTAGCCAGTCTCGCGAGGCATCACCAAAACCGTGTAGTGAATACAAAGTCGCACCCCTGATCATGACGCATCGTGGGATGTTAACTTGGTGTAGGTCTGCCAGATCTGCCGTAAGTGATTCCTACTCAAGTGCTACTTGGTTAGATACAGGTTCATCCAAGTGAAGTCCATCCTTAAATAACACCTTTAGTAATACCTTGAAACGTAGTATAACGGGGGTACAATATCCACACGGGTCGTACAACCGCGCTATTGTACTGAGTAATAATCTTTTCGTGACCGCTCGTCCTAAAGGAATATTCAACCAATATGTAAACGAGTCCGACTGTGGATCCCATCGTATTCCCAGTACTTTAATAAAATTCTGTGAATCATCCTCGTCAAATTTGATCGGTTGCTCACAATGCTCAGCCGGAAGCCCGTGAAGTAGCTCTGGAACTCCACTCCACTTCCGTAACTCATATCCCGCACTCTTCATCAAAAGAATAATCTCATTTTTTAAAAAGGTCGCCTCCCGAATAGAATCTGCCCCAGTGAGTAGGTCATCCACAAATACATCTCGACGAACAGCTTCTGAAGCACGTGACTTTGACGTTCCCAATCATCAGCCAATCTATTCAATGTCTTTATGCGACGTATGGGCTGACCGCAGCCGGTAAGTATTTGTAGTTAGTTCGAAAACCTTAAGCTTCTCCGACGTATCCCGACGCCAAAGAATAAGTTGGTATCTTCTGTCTTCAGGATGAATCCAGGTCATCCTGAACATCATCTTTACGTCGCTAGTAAAGACTACCTGATGACGCCTAAAATGTATTATGATTTTGTTAACATCGTTCTGAAGTGGCGGCCCGGAATGCAAGCATTGATTCAAGGAAATCCCGTTCGACGTTTTACCACTTCCATCAAAAACTACTCGAAGTTTGTCTGAACCCCGTTTAAAAATACCGTGATGTGGAATAACGTAATACTCCTACGTGAATTGGAAATCGGACTCGACCATATGACCAAGACGTTCGTATTCATCCATAAACTCCCTATTTTCGCGGCAAAATTAGAATCACGTTCAAACTTTCGTTCTAACAATGAAAATCGACGCACTGCAGCCGGACGTGATTCACCTAAATTAGGTCGATTTAAATAACGGTAATCTAACTGTTTATTTACTGTCATTGCCACGCTGAGTTGTATTTTCATACAACTCCTCACAATCGGCGTGCAAAGGATAGATCACTTAACTTTGGAGGATTACTTCAGAGTTCCAAAAACGTTCGATCGCCTGAATAAGAGTGATGGAATTGGCCGATAATGGTTGTTTACTAAGCCGATTGTCATAATCTAAAACTTCTAACACGGGTTTAGGGTCAGTTACCGGACCCATAATTACTTTACCAAAACAAGTACCATAGGCCGCGATACCATTACGCAGAGATATTTTCGAACCATCGAATATGTCATTCAAAATATTTGAACCCAGTAACAATTCGATCGTACTTGACCGATAAAATCCATTATCCGCTAAATTAAATTGAAATTCGTCAGTAACATCTCTTGTCCGAATATCTGAAGAAGGTAGATTGCTAGTTAAGTTAGCTAAAACGAAAGCCCGTAAACAAATAATCGGCGACCCTCGTCCAACCGATTTTATTTTAATTTCAACACGACCCAATATCGACGCAATAGGTACCTGTATTCCCGACACCTGATAATAGAGAATCTGATTTGCTACAAATTAAGCCTAATCTATTTACAAGTGACTCACGCACCAAACAAGTTGACGCTCCTGTATCCAAAAGACACCTACACTCCTTATAGGTACCCCGCGAGTTACACACTTCTAATACTACGGTAGGTCTTAAAGTTGCACCCGAACTTTCCACTGCTGGATATAGTCATGCTGAGTTTCCCGACTCCGTCAGACCAGTACCCATGTCTTGTTGTGGGAAATCTTTACCATAACGTAAATGGTCATAGTTTGTACGAACGTCAACAATATTCGGGGCCGAAAACTTCTCTGCCTCGAGCCCTGTAAGATGGATATGGATAATTGGGTACGTAATGCCCTGGTATAAAGTTAGTTACTGGTGATACATGTGAGTATCCTGTCGATGTGACAGGTGGGTAAATTATTGAGGGTTGTCCTGACTGCACTTGCTCACTGGCTACAACCATAGCGGACTGCGATATTTTAGGAGGTGACATTATCCGAACACGATTTTCCGGAATCGTGTTGCTTCGCCCAAGATTGTTGTCGTTACCACACCATCGACGCTCACTCCTATAACTAGCACGACCAAACGATCCCCGCAATCCTACTCATGCCCCGGTATATGTGAATCCTCGTGGGTTTTGTCTCAATTGTAGATTGTCCTGTTCCACGGGTAGTGAAGCATTACCTGAACAAAACAAGGAATGGTGTGCGGTACTGCCACAATGCTCACAATCCTCTGTGGCCTGGCAATCCCGCACAAAATGGTTATCCAGACACTTCCAACACAGCCCACTTTGAGCTCCCCATCGTCTCCGCTGTCCCGCCGCCAAGTTACTAAAATCCGGAAAATCCCGTACAAAATGTGGTCCACAACAGTAAGTACATGTATAACCAACATTTTCATTATTAGTGTTGCTACCTACAAGTGCGGCCGAGTAGGTATTTCCTTGAAATGTACGGCCGACTCCACTAATAATTCGTGGACCAGCATTACGTGACAGCCTTGGGGTCGCTCCACGATTTACCCTACTGGTTGAAACTGTCACCTGAAGTCGACACTGTTCGCCCAAGAACTCCATAAGTTCATCAAACGTAGGTAACTTAGATAGCTCGGAGTCTTGCGTTATCCTCTGCCTACTGACTAACGTGTAACTTTGCTCGAATGCAGACCTTAATCGCTCCGGTAACTTTTTTATTGTAATATAAAGAAGTAGGTAAGACCATTGACTCACTGGCAAACCCAATTTTCCTAATCCCTTTGTTGTTTCCATTAGTGGATTATATAAATTGACCCGAAGCCCGAACCCTGACGCCGGTATGTCAGGTAACCCTAAAATCATACTTATGTAGTTATCTGCAAGCATTCGTATATTATGATACCTATCACGTAATGCGACAGTATAACTCGCGTCATCGATAGGTAAATGTTTCAATATCCCGTGTGCTTCTCCCTTTAGTGAAGCCCGCAAGTAAAAATGTTTTTCTATATCAGGCACTCCAGGTCGATCGTGGACTAAGGAACAAAATAGTTCGTAGAATGAAAGCCACTGAGACGGCTCTCCTGAAAAACTTAACAATTCTATAGATGGAAGCCTGGCTGACGAAGTGCTACTATTTCCCGTTTCCCCCGCCTTTGGTGAACTCTGAGTACTAGTGTGCACTCTGGAACTAATAGTAAATAAGCACTTATTAGCCCTTTGAAATTTTTCGGTGGGTGCCGTCAGACCTTCCTCGTCTATCACTCCTTGAAGTAACTCATAAGCTTTCCTCATGTCTGAATGGAGGGCTGAGAAGCGCTCAAAGACCCAATCACTTATGGGCCCGGTTTCCTTGACACACTCATTATGAAAGTCTTCGAGTATGAGAAATTTTGTATTAAAACTAATTGATAAAGTTTTTATTTTCCGTTCCGTCATAGTAATTACCTACTTGTAAACCTCTGATAATGTAGAACTAAGTAAATGATTAAAATAATATCGACTGACACTAACAAATTAACTAACTACGAGTAATAAACACTATTTTTTATTTACCTATTTAAATTTATTGCCGGCAATAACTTAAGTAAGCGAACAAATTAATCGACAATTACTTTTTTGGTTTGTCGCTTGTAACTTAATTTCCTATCCACGCATTCTATAAATAAACCTGAAGTAACCTTTCTTTTTCTACTACAACTACACTGTAACGAATAATGTTATTCTCGTTGGTTCGTTCCCCTAATGAGCCACCAAAAATTTTGACACCGATACCTGCCTAAGGGTGTGCAAGTGCTGCTCCCAATGCAGCTTAATGTAACCCGGAAATATGAAAAGGTTAGCTATGTACCTGCCGTAATCAGATTCCTGGTCCTGGTGTCTGCCGCAGTGGAGACATCACAGCATCCAGTGATCCAGGGCAGACGGGCAGATGACAGCTTCCGGTAATCCAATGCAGGCGAAGAGATGACACTCTAAATTCACATCAACAGTCGCACACACTTCACTGTTTATACCTAACTATTAACTATAGTCTATTATCTAATAATTGATGTTATATGAACATCAAAAGCGTCCTAGATCAGCTTGGCCGTTGGCTTCAAAAATGTTGCAGACTTGACATACAACCACATGTATTGCGCTCCCGGATGAACTGTACGAAAAAACATCCTAAGATGGCCGCTGGTCATTGGTGGCGCCCTCTTTCATTTTCCGTTCCTTGTAAGGAAGAACGCCTAGGTAAATGTCCGTAACACAAGAGGCGTCCAGTCAGCTCTGCTAAATATTTACGGCAGGCACAGAAGGAATTTTGATAATTAAGGATGCGAGGAAAGGAAATGGGTATACAGGTTGTTACTAGAAACACCAGAGTTACGTGAGAAAATGTTTTCAAGTTGTATCAGTCTGATTATTTAGACGAGCTTCTACCGGTCTCTTCATCTCGACTGGCCATGTGAGGTTCTGCGTGGCGGAGCACAATTATTTTTTTGCCAGACTTCATACGTCCCCACTGTTAGGGCATGGAATAGTTATTTTTAGTGCATTTCTACAATATGGGTATCAAATGAAAAGGGCTTGTTGAGAATAACTCGAAAAATAATGTGGCGTCATTCGAAATCCAATATGGCGCCACATCAGATGGCGGAATAGTTATTTTTTATGCACTACTGCAATATGGGTATCAAATGAAAGGGCTTGCCGAGAATAATTAGAAAATAACTAAAAAGTAAAAAAAAATTAAAAGCAAAGTAAACCTTTTTTGAAAAAAGCTGTTATTTAAATGCTATAAAAAGAATAAAATAAAATTTTCCTTTTAAATTTTAACTATCAACTTACAAACTCATTATACCCAATTTATACGATCATAAAAGCTTGTCGCGAGGTTTGCGTAAGTACCTGTTATTTTTTTAAAAATTAAAAAAATTAAACTTAGCAGATTAAGTTACTCAATTAAATAGGTACTAGTTTATTATTTTAGGTAACAGCTACGACGTTCATAAGAATGATATTAAGAATTGTTTAGACTATTTACTAAAATTAAAAATGAAATTTTTTTTTTTTTTTTGTGCTCATGTGCTCACCATACTCAAAATTGTTGACCAGTAGCAAGAACAATAATATTTATGAATTGAATAATCTAATTCAAACTATGTAACATTCTTTGACACATACATGTTTGCAAAAAAAAATTACTTGACAAAAAATAGATTACGCCGAGCTGAAAGATATATACGTAAGCTAGCAACATTGATATCAAATAATATAAATGTGTCTAAGACTTACTTAAGTACATATAAAGATAAGTGTGTAGAGATCGGTATTGTTCAGGACAACATAGTGAATACTGTGACACCTTTAAACTTATTTTAAAGACAAAAGGAAATCAATCTGATATAATCCTTGCACATGAGGACATTCAAGGCTTTTCTGGTAATAAAGAAATCATTATTTTTAGAAAAACATAAAATCTATATTTTTTGTATGACTGAGCACTGGCTTTCTCTCAATCAAATGGCATTTCATATTGATAATTTTAAAGTAGTAAGCTGCTTCAACAGGAAATCTGCTATAGGAGGGGGTCATTAATTTTAGTAACAGAAGGCATAGTAGCCAAGGAACGGGTAGATATTTGTAGACTTTTAAAAGAACAAGTCGCAAACCTTTCTTGTGTTGAACTAGGTATATAAACTCTTAATAATATGTTTAATATTGTGTATACAGGCCGCCAGGGAGTGAGTATTATGAATTTGAAGCCGTTTAAGATAACGCTTTGTGTACATTAAATAACTGCAAGAAGAAAATCATTGTATATATGGAGATATTAATATCGATTAACTGGTTCAGTCTCCACTAAGCATTAAACTCTTAAGCTTATTACAATCATTTAATCTAAAGATAATCTTTCTCGAACCAACTAGAATTACCTCTACAACTGCGACTGCGACTTGCTTGTATAGTTTGTTCAGTGACTGCGAATATACAGAAGAAGCTGTTTTCAATTACTTAGTATCTGATCATTGCGGACAGATTGTAACTTTTATTTGTAACTCAGTTCAAACACTACAAAAAATTACATGTAGACAAATCACGTCTCACAAACTCATGTAGGACAATTACAGGTTAAAAAAATTACTTTCTTGCTTAGATATCACTAGTGGAAATGTAAATGATTTGTATAAAAACCTTTTCAATGCAATACTCAATGAATTTGAAAAAATATTTACTAAAAAAATTGTCACACACAATGAAAAAATTTAATTTAGTGAGTGGGCAACTAAAGGAATAAAAAAAAAGTAGATACACGCTCTTTGACTTATATGCTCAAAAAACTTATAATAGTACAGCAAAAGACGGTTTTTGGCTAGCAATTCTTTCAAGAAAGATGGATTTTGCTGAAATTTTGACAGTAAGTAGGAAATACCCCAAGAAGCAAAATATATCCTATGCCAATGTGTGCTTTTTCGCGGGGGGTGAATACCACCCCAAATAGAGGGTGGTAATTAAAAAAAAAAACTCCAGGAATCGATAGAAAGATGGATTATAAGCTAAAATATTTCTAGAGAAGTTTTTCAAAAAATCAATACTTTTTTAGACATTCCACCACGTTTTTTGACGATTTTTCACATATAACTCATAAACTATTGACGTAATCAAAAAATCTGTAAGTGTCAAAAAGGCAGGTTATTAAAAATCAAAGAATTTATTTTTTTATTTTTTATGTAGACCCAATACAAACAAAGGTATAGATCATTGAAGGTAAGCCTTATTTCTTTGAATTACGAAAAAACGGTACGTATTACGATGAAAGTGCTCAAAATCTTTTTTAAAGAACATTAAACAACCTTGGAAATGCGGTTTTTTAAAGTTCTCTTGCAAATAAACTAACGGAGTTACGACGAAAATAAAGTTGGTTTATATTTTTTATAAGAGGATAATCAACAATGAATCGCATCTCATTGTTACCCTTATTGTAATTAAATGTTACAAATGTACAAATGACTTTATCTTGACATTATAAATATGATTCAAAAGTTTGACCGATTTAAAATGCTTATTTTTTAAAAAACCTATCACCAAAGTGAACTAGGTAGTTTTGAAATATTCAAAAAAAATTACTTTTTTTAAATTAACTCAGAAAATAATACATATACGTAAAAATTGCTAGAGTACAAAAAAAATTTAAATAAAATATATCGAAAAATGGTTTTTTTTTTCAATTTTATGTCAAAGAGGGTGTTTTAAAAGGGCATAAGGAATAAAATAGGGGTTGAAAAATCACTAATAGTTTTTGAATTTATATAACTATCATTAATCAAAAGCTTTATACGTTTTTTCATTCCTTAAATGCCTAAATATGTGAATTTATCAATTTTTGTCAACTAGGGGTAGGGGGGTAGTATTCACCCCTAAAAGTCAAAAGCACACATCGGTATGGTTTTGAAGTGGATGGTAAGTAGAGCTTCATCCCAAATTTTGAAGAAAATCCATCTTTCTTGAAAGAATTGCTGGGTTGTACCATCTTTTTACCGTCATTTACTGTGCTATAACAACGATTTTCAGTTAAAAGAATACGTTAAAAACTATTCAAACACAGTTTTGTGTGCCGACAAGCAAAATCAGACTATATAAATAGAAAAATAAAAATCTCTAAAACTAAAATAAACCCATTTGGAAAATTGTTAACAGAGAAACTGGAAAAGTTAATCTACGTCACGACTACAGTTCACTAAACGTAACGTAAAGTGATATTTAAACAAGATTTGAACAATTCTTTGCCAGTATGCATTGATATATTTAGTATTATTGAATTACTATCCACGATCTTAATTCATCTCCAAGCACCGCTGAAGCACTATTGAAGGATTTTATTCCATGCTGTGAACAGAATTTTACATTTAGCAAAATAACCCGATCGATGTCATAAAAGCTTTTAAATCCTTAAATTCAAAAAAATCCAAACACATATGGGGAATGTTCAATAAATGTAATGACCTAGGTACCTTTCCTGATTTAATGAAATTCAGTTGGCTAATACCTCTTTTTGAGTCGGGTGATAAAGAAGAACCTAGTAATTTTAGGGCCGTATAGTATTGGTAATATGGACCAATACTAAGTAAAATTTTTGAAGATATAATGCTTAGTCAATTGTTAATCAATTTTAATATGAATGATCTACTTAACAAAAAAAACAATATGGATTTGTCATGGGTAGATCGACTACGGATGCAACAATAACTTTAGTTAAAAATATTTATAACACGTGGGAAGAATCACAGGATGCGATCAACGAGCAATTCGTTCTATTTATAAAAGGAGTGGGGGCGAGAAGTCATCTGGGGCCGTTAGTACGTGCCGAGGCCGCCTAATTGGTCGATTCGGGTGATTTTGTGTACGCCCGTAAAAGCGGACTGCTAGCTCTTTGAAATATTGGGGAATTATGGGAAGCTCGAAGTCCCTGTGTAGTACCAGGAGGCTTGGGTAGCCGCTCCGAGAAAGTGGTTTTGGAGGGTCTGGAGTTTATGGAGATTGCGTTTGGAATCACTGGCGACGAGTAAATGACCCGAAACTTGAAAAGATGTCATTTCGACCTTTTCTCGCGCCACCTCCAGCTCCGCCCCTCATTGTTTATGTGTAAGCGCATGTACGAACTATTATGAAAAGTGGTAATACAAGTAAGTCTAACTACGATAATTAACAAAAAATTTGTAAGATCATTATGTCGTATTCAAAATGACAAAAAATGTACATAACATGTTCCGCGCAATAGAGGCTTACGTAGATTTATGACACAATAGTTAGTAAAATACACCAGCATCAAACTCTTAATGCTAATTACTCTCTTTTTTCTATCATAATCATCATCATCATCTCAGCCGCAAGAAGTCCACTGCTGAACATAGACCTCCCTCATAGATTTCCAAAGAAAACGGATGGAAGCGGCCTGCAAGCAGCGTCTTCCTGCGCCCTTCGCTATGTCGTCTGACCACCTTGTGGGCGGTCTTAGCAAATTAGAAATGTTTTTTTTTTTATACACCTTTATTTCCAATAATTTTATCTAAATCCTAGTGGAGTATATTCTGGCTTTTTTTATGTGATTTTGTTAATTGTTAAGAAAAATTTTTGAAATTTTGTGACGACGTGTACGGACGTGTTTAGCTTTTAATGATGTAATAAAAAAAATGAAGTTTGTAGACTTACACCTTTGTTGTTTTAGGTGTGCGATATACAAGGTGTTTGGTAAATGGTGTATACTCCCGTTACGTACGTGTGCACCATGTATCATATGAGTACTGTGCCGATGTCAGAAGGTGGAAATTGTGAACTGTGTAAATGTTTTCCTCACTTTATTTTTTGCACAACCCTAACTTTAATCATATACAACTTACGCGCCACGGTATAAAAATCTCTTCGGTATCTATGAGAGCCTAGTACTTTCCGTATTAGCGCGCGCGGGTCTCATGAAAATGTAAACTCAAATTTTATTTAGGTAATAAACTAACAAATAACTTAAAGACTCTTCTTTATCTTGCTAGACGCATCTCACACCCCTCACACGACGATTTTCATGACGATCACAAAAAGCGTAATATCCACTTAACACAACAAGACAAGACAAGACTACAAACTGCATTCGGGGTTCACAGTCACTGTGCAGCCTTCTGCAATCTTTCGATAGTAAAACCACAAAACGGGTCAATCTCAATCAATCTCTGTCCACAGGATAAGGAGTAAGCCACCTCATCAGCGGTCTAAAATCACATCTCTGAATTTGAAACTCAGAGACATCTGCCACTACGCACATACACAAAAAGATCTGTAGCGCCGCGCCGCGCCGGGCTAAAAAGGTGTTGCCATACTTAGTTATTGTGTACTACGTACTTGAATAAAATAAATAACTTTACGTAAAATCTTTTTTAAAGCACTACTAGCTACTCAGGTAAAGAATTCCCCTGAATTTTTTTATGAAATTTAAATGTAAAATAACAATAAACGACTAGTAGGTATTTTGTTTATTTACCGAATATTTTAAGGATATTTCTTAGGGAGCACTTATAAACACATAGATACTGATTTTAGCTAAAGCGGTAGATTCAATTAACTGTTACGTTTTCAAAAATCAACAAAAATTACAAAAGCTGGGTAAAGACATGCTACAAAACAAAAATGACATAAAATCATAATAAAACAATAATAATCTGAAACTGCGCTGTTTTTTTAATGCATTAAATTGGTATTCTGGGAAACCGTAAACTCTCTGGTGATGGAGTAGATCAAGCGCTAGATGTACAGCGCAGGCGCGTTGAATGCAAGAATTTCCTGTGATGGACGCAAAAATCTACTTACTTAATCACTTAACAAATAAGGTACTTTAAAAAAATTCACTATTAAAAAAAATTACCGTACCTTTACACATAACACAATGACTTAAGTACTTGTACTTTTCCAGATATTTTTTTTGAGCTGGTAACATTCGCAAAGAAAGGGGATTCCCTGAAAATTAGGGTACCGCTTTCGCTTTTTTTGACCTTATTTGAAAATACCAGCTCTTGTTTATGCAGCCCTAGTACGTAAATTTTAGTTTTTGATGATTTTGGTGATATTTCGCACTGAGATGAAGTAGGTAGGTAGGTACGAAGTATGTATGTTGTTTCTTTATTCTGAGGTTTTGCATTGTTTGTTGTTAATAATAAGTGTTTACTTGCAATGAAATGGATGATTTCATAGTCATTTCGGACATAAAAACTAGTTTTCGACTTTATTTGAATAATACCTTTCTAGGAGTAAAAAATTGCAAATAGCTAGTAGGTACCAAAATAATATTTTTTGAAATGTTAAATAACATGTTTCTGATAGTATCGGTACTTAGTCTGCATGGTGGCTAAAGCTTTAGATTCCGTGAGCAAAGAACATAAAAAGATACATAGAAACTGAGGCGAAATCCATACATTACTTGAGCAGTGGTAGTACACGAAAATGCGTAAATTAATTTTCGAGAACCCTTCATAATTTATGTAAGAGAAAAAATCATGGTATCTCAGGTGCTCAGGGTAATTTCCCCGAAAATTAGGGTATCGTTGTTAGCTTATTTGACCTTATTCGAAAATACTTGTTCTTATTTATGCAGTCTTAGAACGTAAATACTCCTAAGTTTAGTTTTTGTACTGATTTTGATAATATTTCGCACTGAGATAAGTAAAAGTGGGATTGTATTGTTTGTATGTTGTAATTAGTGGTTACTTGTAAAGGAATGCATAATTTCATATTAAGTATTCATGGATAGTTATGTCTAATAATAAAATTAGTTTGTTTTCTACTTAGGTATCTAGGAGTTAAAAGTTACAAATAGGAATAGGCGTTAGAATAATATTTTATTTAATGTTTAATAATAGGTACCTATTTCATAATATTGCCAATTCACATACATTACTTGAGTACACAAAAATAGTAAAAAAATAATTTTAACTATCGAGAACCCTTCATAATTTCAGAAAGAGATAAATAAAACCTTGCCATTTCTCTTAATTTAACTTGTGTGTGAGTATGTTGAGTGTAGGTGTGAGTGAGAGTTGTTGCACTCTCAAAGAGTTGGACCGCAGAGGCGAACATTTAAAGTTAATAATTTATGTAGTCTCATTTTTGCCTACAGTTCAAAGATAGTGGGTACAAATTACTTATTCTTATGGTTCAAATTTAAGAAATAGGAAGTTGTTATCACTGCAGTTACTATCGAACGTCAATAGTTCGAAAATAGGAACAAATTTTTTGCGTTTTACGTATCAGCTGTTTCAGTACTGTTGCTCTACCGTTTTAGGTACAAAAGGAAATTTGCTGATTGTTGGGAAACCTGAACATTTTCCGACTTCAGGATATTTTTCCGAACATCTACAAACTAACCCCGATCTGCCACTTTCGGCTGTATACACCATTTCCCTAACATGTTGTATAGACGGAATTGCAAAATTATTTTTTTAAGTAAAGGGTTTTCTTTCGAGGTAGTCCCATATTAATTTAGTAAATTTAAAACTTAAATTTTTGGTCAAAAAAAATAATTGGTTTTAATTTGAAATTGGTGAAACACTTTTTATGTTGATGATTGTATAAAATTTTGTTACAAGTATAGATATTTTTAGTGTACGAGAAAAAAAAAGCAATTCGTCACACATAAGTAAAACATAAAAACCTATTAACAAAAAAAAAACAACCGGCTTCAAAATGATGATCTAAAAAGGTAAAGATAACTACTTATTTCCAAAAATCTGATCCAAATTACAGTTTAAAGTTGGTGTCTATGTACCTAACATTTTAAAACACACTTCACTTGCGTAAAACCAACTTCAAATTGAATTTAGGTTAAATTTTTGGCAATAAGTTATTATTTTTACCTTTTTAGTGCATCTTTTTGAAGCCGTTTGTTTTTTATTTTGTTAAACAGTTTTTTCATAATTGATGATCCAAAATTTATTGTATGTAAGATACTTTCATTATCTTCAATAAATTCCTCTTCCCTACGATTGACAGAAAGAGAACACATCTTAGTATCCTTTGTGTTTGTATTTTATTATTATTATTTCCTGTGTTTTACCCATTCTTGAGAATACACTTCGCGGCGTCCGCGCACGTTTTACATTTTTGCTAAAATGTTGCTGTCCCTATCGCACGCGACGCGGGCGCGATACCCCCTTTCCCCGCGGCGCGCGCTTTATTCTGGTATGATTTTGTCGGATGGCTGGAACGTCAGTATTTTGATAAGCGATATGACTTTCACCCAAAAATACTATATATTCAGCAAAAACGATTTATAAACGAATTATCATGATAATTTTTTTATTTTATTAAGTATTTAATGTGCTGCCATATTATTTATCCGATTGCGATAACTCTATGTTAATTTATTGCTTTCACTTGCGCAAAAGTTAAAGGCATGAAAGAAAGTCATAAGCTGTAATTGAATAGGTTAAATACTCAAAGCATTGAGCGGCATCGGATCTAAGTGATGGTAATATAAAACAATCCTATACTTTTGTCAACAAGTGTTTGCCATCTGTAATCAAACTAATTAATAAAATTGATGAGATCTGCTCAATTCCTTAAAAGGTATTAGGCGTTCCGTTCGGCGCGCTCTCTGAGTAAATAGATACCTACTTATACAAACTTATAAAGGTTATGCGAGTTTTTTATTGAAAAATAATTTATTTATAGGCAGGAATGAATATTGAAATAGGAGGAGGTTTATCTAGCTAACATTCATTTATATTTTACGGAGATTAGCAAGGATGATAATGATATAGGTAGTTAACTCTGTACCTCGTTACATTATTACCCACACATAAGGTATCTACTTTTTTAAAATTTACTTTAAAATCATAAAAATGTTAATAATGGTAAAAGGTAAGTACAAATATTTACTTACCTTTTACCATTATTAAATTTATACTTATAATATTGTAGGTACCTACCTACTCAATAAGTATTTTGCAAAATAATTGTGCGTTACGAAATTGTTAATGAAGTTAAGTACTAAGTTGTAACTTTTAAAAAACGTCTACACTGCCTACTGATTGACTAAGGAAATGTAAGGTTGTGGTAAAGATTATGTAATACGTCATTGCCTCATAATGTAAATGTAACATTGGTGGTCAATAGATAATTAATAACACTAAATAATCTATAAAGGTTCTAATTCATAAACAGTATTCGTAGTAAGAATTTTTTGAACTGGAGTAGGGTAAAACACCCAAATGTTGGCCCCTTAACGTAAAACGCAACTTTCAGTCTTAACCATACCTGAACCTTGAAGTTATCCACCGATGAATTTGTATTGTCGGGCTATTTGACATTTACACTTTATGTTATTGAGTATATATAGTGATTATACACGTCTTAAATTACGTGACAAAGAATAATAAGCGTTAACAGTTTTGTACGGTAAATATCCCTAATATCGGCCATACTTTACGTAACTACGGCCTTCCTTTATCCTATTATCGGCCAGTAATGGGTGTTCAAGTCAATAGAAATTATTTATTTGTGTTGAAACTTTACCATGCATAACTTTAACTCTTTATAATACCTTTTAAAATATCATAAAAATCCATACTAATATTATAAATTGTAGCACTCTTAATTACAGTTACTTACTATTATTTTACACGCCTTAGGCAGTGCTCTATTTAGGTATAATTACGCTAAATAGTTAAAAGTCAGAAAAATCTAATTAACTTGCTGCGCAACGAAACATGCAACAGCGATATTTTCGTAATTGTTTCCTTAGGTACCTACCTACTTACGTCAAACGCAATATAAGTGAGGATTCGCTCACGGACGGCTCGCGACTGATTTTGCTACCTCGCCTCCCTCGCGTGGCAGCATTCGCGTTTTACAAATTTGACTAATGATTTTTGTGTTATAGAATTTTACTGTTTATTCATTTTATTTAGTACGAATGACATGTGGATCTTTTAAATTTTTGGAAACGTTTTTGTTATAGTGTCTAATGAGCGCAAAGTCGCACCGGTTTTGGCCATAAATTGTAAGTTTTTGCACTCTAATAATTTTAGAACTACACAATTTAACGTAAAACTGAAAAACCACAGACGTAGATATTAGTTTTCTGGTCTTATTAAAACTAAAACGTTGAGTTTGAGGGATTGATATGCATCATAGGAGTAAAATCCTGTTGTATGGAGCGCACTGCGAATCCGATACTCCTCATGTCTTTTGGTTTAATTGTTTTCAATATCCAATCTCAGACTTTTGACCTCAGAATTATGTTGATTTGAAACTTGTTCGTTAGCTTAAAACTTCTACTTTCCATAGTCTTCTCTATGTTTGTGTAATGGAACTTTATGCACGCGGAGTGATACAGTACATATAATCACCCGAATCGACCAATTGTCCAATCCACAACGTATCAATCCCCCCGACCGACCTCGGCACGATCGTAAAACTATCGTTAGGCAGTCTCGGCACGTACTAACGGCCCCAGATGACGGTCTCGCTGTCCGGATAGCGAGATTAGTCTCTAAGACCTCCCCTAATAGGGCCCCCCTCTAAAACGACGCCGACGTCGCTGGGTTCGTCTGTATCCTACGAGGTATCAAAGAGCGCCGGGGCGCTTCTCGCCCGCACTCAATCGCAACCGCACCCACGTAACGGGAACTCACCTTCGGGTTCGAGATTCACGCCGGTCGAAGGGACGCCCCCGAAAGCGACAACTCATGCCGAGGCTCCCCCCGCGGGAGCCCTTGAGCGTTGGGCGCTATACGGCCTGAGGCTCACTCAGAGTCTCGCCCCAAAAAGCCCGGTGAAGCAGTAATGGCTGCAACAGCCAACTGCATGGTCAGTCAGAAAAAAAAGTGACAGTGTGTGCACGAAATGAAAAACATTATCTTAAAAATATTTTCCGATTTACTAAGATTAACTTCACGAAACTACAATAACTCTGCTATAAATTTGGACTTCTCATAGAAATGCAACTTACTCGTACAACAAGTTATTATCTTTGAAAACAATAGAGTACAGTGTAACACAGAGAAGCTAACAACACAGAGTACCTAACTTTTGATAATAAGCTGGCGTCCAAAAAACTAGGTGAACTCAACAGAGCGAGGCAGTACTTCACATTGGGGCAGAGGTTACTGCTTTACAAGTTGCAAGTTCGGCCTCATATGGAGTACTGCTGCCATCTCTAAGCACCTGCACTCGAATACCAGCTTGGACCTTTAGACTCTGTTCAACGACGGGCTGTGAGAATTGTCGACGATCCCAAACTCACTTGCCATATCGAACCCTTAAGTCTGAGGAGAGACTTTGCCTCCCTGTGAGTGTTCCACCGCTTGTACAATGGGATGTGTTCTGAGGAAATGTTTGTAATGATGCCCACGGCTACTTTTTATCATCGCACCGCTCGCCATCGGCAGGGAATTCATCCTCAGACTTTAGAACCGAAATGATCGCGTACAGTGCGGTTCAGAGAAACTTCCTCCCGCAAACGCTTGGGTTGTGGAATTAACTCCCTGCCAAGGTTTTCTCTAAGGACTACAGTATGGGGTTCTTCAAGAAAGAAGTTATTGGATTTTTGAAGGGTCAGCAACGCGCGAGTGATACTTCTGGTGTTGCAAGCGTCCATAGGCCACGGTGACCGCTTACCATCAAGCGGACCGTGTGCTTGTTTGCCACCTTAGTGGTATAAAAAAAAAAAAAAAAAAAAGGGGGGCCAAAAATACAGAATATCTTACTTTTGATTATCGTTGACAACTCAAGGGTACAGTGCAACACAGAGAAGCTTACAAACACAGAGCATCTAACTTTTGATTATTGCTGACAACTACAGGGTACAGAGTAACACAGAGAAGCTAACAACACAGAGGACCTAACTTTTGATTATCGATGACAACTATAGGGTACAGTGTAACAGAGAGAAGCTAACAACACAGAGTACCTAACTTTTGATTGTCGTTGAAAACTACAGGGTACAGTTTAACACAGAGAAGCTAACAACATAGAGTACCTAACTTTTGATTATCGTTGACAACTATAGGGTACAGTGTAACACAGAGACGCTAACAACACAAAGTACCTAACTTTTGATTGTCGTTGACAACTATAGGGTACAGTGTAACACAGAGAAGCTAACAACACAGAGTACCTAACTTTTGATTATCGGTGACAATTATAGGGTACAGTGTAATACAGAGAAGCTAACAACACAGAGTATCTAACTTTTGACTATCGTTGACAACTATAGGGTACAGTGTAACACAGAGAAGCTAACAACACAGAGTACCTAACTTTTGATTATCGTTAACAACTATAAGGTACAGTGTAACACAGAGAAGCTTACAAACACAGAGTATCTAACTTTTGATTATTGCTGTTAATTAAAAAACTCAAAACTCAAACTCAAATTAAACTTTATTTAAGTAGGTTTCTAAGAACACTTTTAAATCGTCAATACAATGTAAACAAAGTTCCATTTAAAGTAGTAATACAATACTTTGAAAATTAGCAGATAATAGAGTATACAATATGTACCAATGCAATAGTTGATATAAAATAAGTAAGTAAGCTACTAAAAACAAAAGTTAAACATGTAATTTTTTTTTGTTTTATGTAGCATAGGGGGTGCACCATGTTAAGCGTCAAGTATCGTTAATCGAGAGAGGGAATTTAGATATTTAAGAGAATTCCGATATTTAATAGTATTAGTGGCATTAGCGCCATTATAATTATATTTTTGCACAATCATATGTACATACATATATTTACATATACTTAAAATTATCCATACTATACATGAATATAATATAATAATAAATATTATAAATGCGAAAGTAAATCTGTCTATTACATTTTCACGGTGAAACCACTGTACCGATCAAGATGAAATTTGGCATTCAGATAGTTTTGAGTCCCGGAATAGGACATAAGCTACTTGATAACGTCAAGCATTTTTCGTTTAGTAATTGAGGAGTTGCCGTTGAAATCCTTCACCGATGACCGAATACTAAGAATACAAAGAAGTTTGCAAGAGCAGACCAGCCTCCACAGCGGCACCCATTTACAAGTATGACACATGAATCAGCCATCGCTTCGCTCAACCATGTTTTAGGGAACGTAACGACCCGACGCATATGCCACCACCGCAGAGACTTTGAGAGAGCATGACACACTCAAGCAACTCCAATAAAACTTCGATTGTATTAGTTACAATGTGTGTAGTAAAGGAACAAAATATAAATCCGATTCATATTGAGATTTACACACACAAGTTTACATTGAACATTACAGGGTGAACACACGTACTCTGAACTTAAAACTGATTTATATTAAAACACGGTGTATCAAAAATTTATATTATTAAAAAAATATACATATATGTATAAACTTACATAGGTACAAGTATAATAATATAGTATTAATAACCTGCTGCAATCCACCATGACCAAAAGGGAATGGAAATAACTGAAGCATACTAACCGAGCAGTTTCTATATTAGTAAATTGAGCAACTTTTCTGACAGCGGCAGAGCTAAGTTTTCGAGCTAAGACAAAAATATGTGAGTGCCATTGCAATTTAGTATCTAAAGTGATGCCCAAGAAGACTGTTGACTCAACTAGTTTGATTGCTTCACCGTTTATAAATAATTGTGATGGAGTGTCTTTGACATTTGGTAAAGAAAACTTTAAACATTTTGTTTTCTGTGCATTCAGTAAAAGATTATTTGATGTGAACCAACTAAGCACTTGCGAAAGTGTATGATTTATATCGTCATATGTATCTTTGTTTCTATCAACATTAAATATCAAACAATACAATTTTGCACAAGTTTTCAACATAAAAAGGTAGATCGTTAATATACACTAAGAATAAAATGGGACCTAGTATCGAACCCTGGGGTACTCCCATCGCAACAGGTAATCCAGAAGATTTCACTCCGTTGATTTCAACTTTCTGAGTTCTATCACTTAAATATGAAAAAATAAGTTTAAGAGCCGTATCTACAACATTTATCTTCGAATAAGAGTTTTGTGTTCAACACAATCAAATGCCTTAGACAAGTCGCAGAAAATACCAATGACATTCTGCGACTTTTCCCATGCGCCAAAAATATGTTTTACTAGGTCAACACCCGCGTCGGTAGTGGACCTACCTTTCGTTAATCCGAACTGTTGACTGTGTAGCAGTTTATGGATGTTAAAATATCTAAGTAGTTGATTGAGCATGATTTTCTCGAAAATCATGTATTAATATTAATGGCGAGCAATTAGAACTTGTTAATTCAACAGTCTTTCTTGGCATAACGCTGGACTCCAAACTTCAATGGGGTCCTCATATTCATAACCTAGCCAAAAAACTTAGCTCTGCTGTGTATGCGATCAAGAAAATAAGACAATTGACCGATGTCGACACTGCAAAAATAGTATATTTTAGCTATTTCCATAGTTTAATGACATATGGTATCCTATTGTGGGGTAGCGCTATTTATAAATTAGGATCTAGGATATCTCTGAGGGATAGGTTTAGGGAAGTAAAAATTTTAACTTTAGTGTCGCAGTACATATATGAAAATCTTTTATATGTACATATAGTGACGTTCACAAAGTAAATACTAGAAGTAAAAATAAGCTGTTGGTGCATGATACACGTCTACACAAAATAAGTAACTCTTTTATGGGGCAATGTATACACTTTTACAACAAAGTTCCCAATAAAATTCAAAATCTATCAATAAGTAAATTTAAATCTTTTATCAAGCAGGTACTTTGTAAAAAGGCTTACTACAATATTTCAGACTATGTAAATGATAAAAATCCTTGGGTCTGATGATGCTCAATTGCAGGATGCATGGGTAAGCCAAATTAAAATGGAAATGACATAAAATTGTACGACTAAATTTTTTTTATTTAAAACATTAATTGTATTTTAGTTTATTTGTATTATTGATAGTGTTTTTAAAAGAGTAACTATCGAGTTTCTTGCCGAATTCTTCTCGGTAGAAATCAACAACATTGTGAACCGGCGGGAAGGTGGGAGGGTTCAAAAAATAATATTTTATAACTTTGACGATTCAAAAGTGATTGTAAAATCCTTATTTGAATAAACCATTTTGACTTTGACTTTGACTTTACAAACACAGAGTATCTAACTTTTGATTATTGCTGACAACTATAGAGTACAGTGTAACACAGAGAAGCTTACAAACACAGAGTATCTAACTTTTGATTATTGCTGACAACTATATAGTACAGTGTAACTCAGAGAAGCTCACAAACACAGAGCATCCAACTTTTGATTATCATTGACAACTATAGGGTACAGTGTAACACAGAGAAGCTTACAAACACAGAGTATCTAATTTTTGATTATTGCTGACAACTATAGGGTACAGTGTAACACAGAGAAGCTAACAACACAGAGTACCTAACTTTGATTGTCGTTGACAACTATAGGGTACAGTGTAACACAGAGAAGCTAACAACACAGAGTACCTAACTTTGATTGTCGTTGATAACTATAGGGTACAGTGTAACTCAGAGAAGCTAACAACTCAGTCTCTTACTTTTGATTAACAAAATCTTTTAAAATTGGTTTATAATTATTTGAAAATTATTGAGAGTGGATAAAGAAAATAAGATTTTTCATAAAGTTTTGCTTTGATATTAACATCATTTGTATTTATTATATGAATTTACAAATGGTTCTATGTGTATGGCATTTGTTTACTGTATATGTTGTACTATATGTTGTATGAAAAAAAAATTGTTACAAAACTAAATTCTTTTTAGTCCTTTGGTTATGGTTGTATCGTATAATGTATTTGTTATTTTATGGTTCAGGGCATCGGTAGCCTGTTCAGTGCGCTAAAGGTGGTGCGCCTACTACGGTTGGGGCGCGTGGTGCGCAAGCTGGACCGGTACTTGGAGTACGGCGCGGCGATGCTCATCCTGCTTCTGTGCTTCTACATGCTGGTGGCGCACTGGCTGGCCTGCGTCTGGTACAGCATCGGGCGGTCGGACGCGGACGCCGGGCTGCAGTACTCCTGGCTGTGGAAACTCGCCAACGTAACCCAGAGTCCGTACTCGTACGTCTGGTCGAACGAGTCAGATGGCCCCGAACTTGTAAACGGGCCCTCTCGCAAGACAATGTACGTGACGGCGCTCTACTTCACCATGACCTGCATGACCTCTGTGGGCTTTGGCAACGTCGCCGCCGAGACCGATAACGAGAAGATCTTCACCATCTGCATGATGATTGTAGCAGGTGACGTTCTTCTCTTATTCGCCGGAGCACTCTTCCTTCGACCCTTCCTTGTCCGTCACTCGTTTATCTCAACCCTTCCCTTTTTAAATAACTACAGAAAGCTTTTTTACTTTTTGTTTGTGTTTTAGTTTTATTATATTAGTTTATTTGTATTTTGTGTATTCCTCTCTTACGTTTACGGATTAAGGCTAAGCTAAAGATAACAAAAAAACTAGCTATTGATTAAGAGTCAGGGGGAGAAATCGGGTTGTAGCCCAGACATAACAAAAGCGTTAGAATAGGTCTTCCTTAGGAGTTGTGTAAGTGGGGGGCAAGCTTTCTGTCCGGCATATGCAAACGAGCCATAGTCGGCGACAGTGGCTCTGACAGCATGGAATTGAATTATGGTATAGGTACACAATTTGTTTCAGAAAAGAATATATTGATTTAATATTGTATCGATACCTGGTAGTTGTGAAGTTTTGTCTTGTTAGACAGACTCTACAATTCTCAGTCTGTCTGGTTGTGATTCTAATTAATACGTGTGAACAGATAGAAGAGAAATATGAGAGTACTTGTAGTAAGTGAGAAAAATGAGTGTTTAATTAATTAATTTTTAAAACGTATAAGTGTGTGCTTGCGTCCAGTGGCGTCTGTCCGCAGCTCGAATATTCAAAGTTATGAACCCGTTTTGAATGCTCTCAATGTTTATTTGCTATACTTGTGGTCATTAATCTTCACTTATCTCATTTTACTAAATCTATTACACAAAACTTGTAAATCAGAAAGTCATAAACGTGAAAAACTTTATTTACTTTGTTTTGTAGTTAGACACATCGCCTTGCAAGGTACTCGTATTGTGGTACCTCCTTCATTGTTTTGTAGTTGGACACATCGCCTTGCAAGGTACTCGTATTGTGGTGTCTCCTTCATTGTTTTGTAGTTGGACACATCGCCTTGCAAGGTACTCGTATTGTGGTGTCTCCTTTATTGTTTTGTAGTTGCACACATCGCCTTGCAAGGTACTCGTATTGTGGTGCCTCCTTCATTGTTTTGTAGTTGGACACATCGCCTTGCAAGGTACTCGTATTGTGGTGTCTCCTTCATCGTTTTGTAGTTGGACACATCGCCTTAAAAGGTACTCGTATTGTGGTGTCTCCTTTATTGATTTGTAGTTGGACACATCGCCTTGCAAGGTACTCGTATTGTGGTGTCTCCTTTATTGTTTTGTAGTTGCACACATCGTCCTACAAGGTACTCGTATTGTGGTGTCTCCTTTACTGTTTTGTAGTTGCACACATCGCCTTGCAAGGTACTCGTATTGTTGTGTCTCCTTCATTGTTTTGTAGTTGGACACATCGCCTTGCAAGGTACTCGTATTGTGTTGTCTCCTTTATTATTTGTAGTTGAACACATCGCCTTGCAAGGTACTCGTATTGTGGTGTCTCCTTTATTGTTTTGTAGTTGCACACATCGTCCTTCAAGGTACTCCTTTACTGTTTTGTAGTTGCACACATCGCCTTGCAAGGTACTCGTATTGTGGTGTCTCCTTCATTGTTTTGTAGTTGGACACATCGTCCTACAAGGTACTCGTATTGTGGTGTCTCCTTTACTGTTTTGTAGTTGCACACATCGCCTTGCAAGGTACTCGTATTGTGTTGTCTCCTTTATTATTTGTAGTTGAACACATCGCCTTGCAAGGTACTCGTATTGTGTTGTCTCTTTTATTATTTGTAGTTGAACACATCGCCTTGCAAGGTACTCGTATTGTGGTGTCTCCTTTATTGTTTTGTAGTTGCACACATCGTCCTACAAGGTACTCGTATTGTGGTGTCTCCTTTACTGTATTGTAGTTGCACACATCGCCTTGCAAGGTACTCGTATTGTGGTGTCTCCTTCATTGTTTTGTAGTTGGACACATCGCCTTGCAAGGTACTCGTATTGTGTTGTCTCCTTTATTATTTGTAGTTGAACACATCGCCTTGCAAGGTACTAAAATCAAAGTCAAAATCGTAATCTTTTTATTCAAATGGGATACTAAGAACACTTTCGAATCGTCAAGTAAATTAACTACAACTAGCTTTACAAACTAATTACAACACTGTTTTATTGCGTGCGTCTAATAGCTAATCTTTGTAAAATCACAAACGAAACATAATAGTATATCAACTAATAAATACATGTTTTGTATTGAAACACTAAATAAACAGGATTTACAATGTAAATAGTTTTATTTAAAAAAAACAATCAATATTTAGGTAATATTTCAATTGCCTATTGCTTTTCAGATTGCATAGAGGGGGCACCATGTGATACCCTAAAAGTCTTCAATTATTCCGTGACGGGATTTAAAGTAACTCCCGAGAAAAATATATTCATATAACATATAATATTACACAGCAGACGTAATAATCAGTATATAGTATGGGTCCTAAAATCTACAATGGACTCCCCAACGAAATTACAGTTATTGAGAACGACAACAAACTTTTTGAAAAAAAACTTAAATTATTTTTGACTGAACATGTTTTTTATGATATAAATGAATTTTTGACATTAAACATTTGTAATAACTCATAATCAATTAATGTATTTCAACTTGTAATAAAATAAATATCTATATTAATTTAATTGTACCAATTTAGCATATTTAATGTATAATAATTGACTTGTAAATTTTAATTTATGAATAAAGAGGATGAGTATGAGTATAAATTAATAAATAAATAGGTATTCATATAGATATTAAAGTTAATATAAAATACACATACATGCACATATTCATATATACAAATACAGACATATAATAATACATATATATATAAATATACAGATACATATTAAAAATATAAAATAAAACTATATGTAAATTTACTTATAGGTCCTATCTAATTCAGTCCTCGTTCGGCCGCCCGATAGCAGCAGCAGGGGTTCTACACACAAACACGCACATATACATATATGCATACACACATTCAAACAGACGTCGCACACCCAAAAGTGGCCCATCCCCTACACAACAGCCCGGCAACAAATGCATATAATTTAAACTACCATCACTTCGGAAACTAGCCTAAGGGGAGAAGAAGTGACAAGAAACTTCCGGATGTACACCTGTTACCAATCAGTCATGCAGGAACCAAGCCATCAAGTACACAATATCTATCCAAATATGTATATACATACGTACTCGTGCGCCACACCCCCACGCATCCAAAGCCCTACCAAAACCAGGCAACCAAAGGCGGATTGCACATGGTGCATCCCCTGGTAGCTCGCCACCAACCACTACAAAGTAATCAACAGAGACATAACATTACTTAGCTTGGTCTTTAGAGTGCTCCTTTAACTTGTCAAACCTAAATTATTTAAGTTTGAATAGAAAATCTAACATTAATTTTGTGTGATACTAGGCCATACAATTTTGTCATTCAAATATTCATCTACATTATAATATGCTTTCTTACATAGCAGATGTTTAATATAAAATTTAAACTGTTAGTCACCTAAGTGAAGAATTTCTACAGTTAACTTATTATAAAATTTTACACCGCTTCCCATAAATGATTTGTTGGCTTTAGTAAGCCTAAACTTTGGCATAGCAAGTTTATTTTTATTTCTAGTATTTAAGTTGTGCTTATCACTGTTCCTCGGAAATTGGGATATATTTTTACGGACAAACATAATATTTTCATAGATATATTGACACGGTACCGTTAGAATATTTATTTCTTTAAAAACATGCCTGAGAGAATCTCGGCTACCTAGCTCATAAATGCTTAGTACTGCCCTTTTTGGTAATATAAATATAGTTTGAATATCAGCATCAGAACCCCATAGCAAAATACCATACGACATGACACTGTGGAAATAAGCAAAGTAAACAAGTCTTGCTGTGGTTATGTCAGTCAATTGCCTGATTTTCCTCACCACAAAAGCAGCAGAACTTAGTTTACCTGCTAGTACTGTAATTTGTGGACCCCACTGTAATTTTGAGTCAATAGTTATACCTAAGAAGACAGTTTTATCAACTAATTCTAATTTTTCATTATTTAGTACCAGATTTCTATGAATTTGGATTACATTAGGTAGTGAAAACATTTTGTTATATTAGCATTAAGTACAAGATTATTAACAGTAAACCAGTTTGAAATTTTTATAAGGTGTCTATTTATGTCGTTCGAATTGTCCTGTTTCCTGTTCGAGCGATGTGGCCTGCCCGTTGCCACTTTAGCTTGCTAACATTTTGACTTATGTCAAGTCGCAAGTTCGGCCCCATATGGAGTACTGCTGCCATCTCTGAGCAGGTGCGCCCGGATACCAGCTTGGATCTTTAGAATCGATTCAATGACGGGCTGTCGACCATCCCAAACTCACTTGCCGTATCGAACCCTTAAGTCTGAGGAGGGACTTTGCCTCCCTGTGTGTGTTCTACTGCTTGTACAATGGGATGTGTTCTGAGGAATTGTTCGAGATGATGCCCTACTTTCTACCATCGCTCCGCTCGCCATTGGCAGGGAATTCATTCTCACACTTTAGAACCGAAATGGTCGCGTACAGTGCGGTTTCAGAGATACTTTCTCCCGCGAACGCTTGGGTTGTGGAATGAGCTCCCTGCCAAGGTTTTCTCTAAGGACTACAATATGGGGTTTTTCGAGAAAGAAGTTATTGGATTTTTGAAGGGTTGGCAACGCGCGAGTGATACTTCTGGTGTTGCAAGCGTCTATAGGCCACGGCGACCGCTGAGCGACTCTGAGCTAATTTAAGAGGCCAACTGTTATAGACCACGTTTTTTTACCATAAATCATACTTATACTTACTCACTCACACAAACATTGATTGTAGACTTCCGTCTTTAGGCACAGAGGTATTTTGGACGAAAAATGTTACGTAGTGTCCCGAACGCTGCCCAGACAAGCTGGATTCTTCGGCTCACCTCTTTCTCGAAGTTGGACCTACCTAACTGGACCACTTTGCCCTAGGAATGTCTATTCGTCGACAACTTCGAGAGTAGCGTTTCCAACAACAACCGGTATAGGCGCGACATGGATATTGAGCATTACCTTTGTTTTGTCCATATTCATTTTAAGGCCAACCTGATGGGAAACTCTGCTGAGCCGAGCATCGTGCCTAGGTCGATTCTGCTATGACCACTATATATAGTCGGCGAATCGACGGTGACAGACGTACTCGCCATTTGTGTTGACACTATATTCTGTTCACTCCAGAAGCTTAAACACACTTTCCAACGCAGTAGTGAACAGTTTCAGAGAAATGACGTCTCCCTGCTTCACACCTTTGGTTTTGTGTTCCTGTCATGAAGTCGGACAGTCATCGTGGCTCTGTTATACAATCACTTTAGCACTTCGATGTACTGATATTCAATGTGGCACCTCTAGAGAGACTGTAACATCGCCCAGGTCTCGATAGAATCGAAGGCTTTTTCATATTCCACTAACGCTACGCAAAGAGGCCGATTATACTCCTCTGTCTTTTGTATAATCTGGCAGAACGTATGTATGTGGTATATAGTACTAAAGCCCTTTTGGGAAACCAGCTTGTTTGGGAGGGTATTAGTAGTTAACCATTATTAAAGATGTCCGATCATAAACGAAAATATCAACATTACTTTACATCACACAGCAAAAAGTTTCAGAGCAACACCAAAGTTATGACTATGATTCCCTTGTCTCTTCTCTACAGGATCTCAATAATTTCACTTTTTACACTTACCTTTTACATCTAAATGCAGCAAAACTCTCGTTGACGTTAATGTTTCTTTAGCCTCCAACAACAAATTCAAATTCACCAAACAAGATCTCATTCAAATAATACAAGAAATAGTTTAAGATTTATAACCATTTATTTCTATAGATCTCACGAAATTAAACACGTTATAATAAATTTGCTGCCTATAATATAATAACACAATATGACTGCGCAAAAAATCTGATTGATCATCCATCAACTCTCTCTGATAGACAAAATCGCATTTTATCTTATACAAAACAAAAACCTAAAACCCATCCATCGGACTATGCAACGTCGTCAAACACGATGCAAAACAAATCCGGTAAAAACGAAAATATCAATACTAGATACTTCACATCACACAACAAGCTTTAGAGCAGTACCGAACACTACCTGTAAACTAGGTACTTCACATCACACAACAAGATTTAGAGCAGTACCGAACACTACCTGTAAACTAGGTACTTCACATCACACAACAAGCTTTAGAGCAGTACCGAACACTACCTGTAAACTAGGTACTTCACATCACACAACAAGATTTAAAGCAGTACCGAACACTACCTGTAAACTTGGTACTTCACATCACACAACAAGATTTAGAGCAGTACCGAACACTACCTGTAAACTAGGTACTTCACATCACACAACAAGATTTAGAGCAGTACCGAACACTAAACTTTGTAGTGTTTTTATGAAAATATGTGTCATGGTGTGATGGTGTCAGTGTGTTTTGAATAAAAACAATCGGAACTTCGAGTTTGTAATTATTTTTATAGTGATTGACATTCGAGTGTCAAATATAGATTGGACAAGTCTATATAAATTTGGAGGGTCGATTCCTGTCTATCAGGGAGCCCTAGAATATATAGCATGGTTTAATATTGCCACTGAACTCAGGATTAGATACTCCAGTATCCAATATGTAATACGCATCGCAACCATCGAAAACAAACGTATAATTTACCAATTGTAATGGAAAGACGACCCGATGTCTAAGGAAGGATGACCTGATAACCGAAGAAATAGGTCAGCTAAGTTGTATTTGTATAATAATTCTCCTAGTTAAGGTATTAATCTAAATGATGATAATTCATGTGGCAATAGCAAAAAAGCATAATATAGAAAAGATCTCCGAAACCGTGTCATCATTAGCAGAGATTCCCGATACCTAATGAGAAATAGTATATAGTAGATAGTAGAAGCAGCCTCTTTACGCCCCCGCCCGCTGCAGTACTTCACATTACACAACAAGCACCTATTCCCGATACACATTTTTATTTAGTATCTAGACATATTTCGTAATAGTAAAAAAATCACTCTTACGTGCACATCTAACTGAAACTGTTCTTAGTTAATTTTCATAGTTTGAAAATGTTTAATACACCATAAGCATAATTGTTGACGTACCTATGACGTCAATATTTATCATGCATGTACCCATAGTTAGAACCTGTCTGCGCGAGCGACACGCGGCGGCGCGCTTATCTTGGAAGGTCGAATTACAATACGAGACTCTCGACCCATTCCTGTTATACAAACTTATATTTTTATATGAACGTGATACATTATTATAACATGGCTTTGCTTTTATTAAATGAACATTATTTTTGCAGCTCGGAACATACTGTGTATTATTCCATGTTAAGCTTACACTAGGCAATTGATACGGTTTCGTTCGGTTTTTATGTATTTCTTCGATTTTGCCCGATTTCGATTTTAAGATTTCAACATTATTGCCCTTGTCTTTTATAACTTTAACGGGTCCATCATATAAATCATCTAATTTTTTATTAGCCTCATTTTTTATAAAAATTAGATCCCCTTCTTTATAAGTTACGGGTAGCTGTAGTTGTTATTTGCATTGGCTGTTTGATAATTTCTGTATATTTTTGCTTTTGGCATATCTGACATTTGTTGACGTAATCAATGACGTCAGCTTCCATGTTGACCATGACCAAAATTAGCGTCTTTTTATATTGCTTAACATGCGTCTAACCCCGGCGTGACCTGCAGTTGGCAGTAAATGAAAATCGTTTAAAATAACCGTAATATCGTTTTTATCTGTAATTCGCTTACAATTTTTAAGAATACATAACGTTAAACTCTTTATATTTTTCATTGCGTTAACTTTTTTTTTGTGAAAATATCGTCTGGTTCATTTCTACTTCCTTGCAAAATTCGGCTAGATACTCAACAAAGTCATCTGGAGACATTTGCCCTTGAGCTTCTGGCTTTATATATATATACAACATTTAGTTTGCACATACGCTAGATATTTATTTTCTCTACTTACTAAATTATTTTTCCTTAACATTCGCAATACTTTTATACTGATAAAACGTAATTCTGTTAGCTCTCTCGGTTTTTTGAATATATCCACAACCTTTGGCTGGACTGGCCGATTGTCTGTTCAAGGGTCGGAGAAGCTGTACTGTCATTTTGACATTCCAACTTTTGCTTTTGCGCTCTCGTCATAACATTTTCTGTATTAACACTCATTTTTTTCAAGTCATCGCTTGATAATTTTAATCTACTCAGCGCATCCGCGGCTGAATTTTTATTCCACTTACGTGGGTCACGTAAAAATCGTATTCTTCTAGCATATGCCGAAAATTTAGTAATCTGCTAGATGGGTCTTTCATTCCAAATAAATAAATTAACGGTCTATGGTCTGTAATTATCCTAAACCTTCTTCCATATAAGTGAGGTCGAAAATGGCGGACACCAAATACAATAGCACTTATTTCTTTTTCAATAACTGAATAATTAATTTCACCTTTATTTAGTGTCCTACTAGCGTAGGCTATTGCACTTCCATTGCTATTTGATAATACGCAACCTAACGCATATCTCGATGCATCACATTCTATTGTGAATTCGTTTGATTCATCGAAGTTTGGGTACTTAAGTTTATACTCTAAATTTCAAATGAGTTTTGGCACTCTTCAGACCATTCAAATTTTACGTTCTTTTCATTAATCTATTTAGAGGTACCGTTATGTCTGCAAAATTTGGTATAAATTTTCTATAATAGTTAGTGAACGCGACGAACCTTCTGATTTCGTCTGCGTTTTTGGGCACCGGATAATTTTTAACAGCTCTAATTTTTTCTGGATCGGGTGATCCGGATCCGTTCACCTTGTTCGGAAACGACATGGCTTAAATATAATAGTTCTTTTTTTAAGAATTCGCATTTTTTTATGTTCAGTTTTAAATTTACTTTTCTCAGTCGTGTTAAAACATCTAATAGGTTTTTATTATGGTCTGCTAGTGATTTTCCGATCACATTAATGTCATCTTGGTAAACTAGACATTTTTCGAAATTTAACCCTGAAAGAGCTATATTCATCATACGGGAAAATGATGAAGGACTGGAGGAGAGGCCTTGAGGCATGCGACATAATCTATACCGACCAGACTCAAAACTAGTGTATTTCCTACTATCTTTATGTAAATTGCATTGGTAAAAACCAGAATAAAGGTCCAAATGACTAAAATAAACACTACCCGAAAGTGCATCTAAAACTTCGGTAATATTCGGTAAAGGGAATTTGTCATTAACGATACATTCATTTAGTTTTCTTTAATCTATTACCAACCGCCATTTCTTCTCGTCTGTACTTGATTTCTTTGGATCTAGCAAAACTGGACTACTGTAATCACTATTTGTTTTGTTCTATTATACCTTCCTCTAACAATTTATCGAATTGATTTTGCAAATCCTTCTTTTGAGAATATGGCGACCTGAAATATTTCCTGACTGCCTGGTTTCAATTGAATTTTATGTTAGTATATATAAGTGGTAGTGAGTTTGTCACCTTCTAAAAAGAATACATCTGGAAATTTGGCTATGATTTTGATTAAGGAAGACTTTTCTTCCTGGTTCAGAGATTTGGTATCTAAAAAATCTAAAACTCGTTGAACCCTCTTAGAGTCTTTTTCCGTCTGTGAGAAATTAAAACTATGAAAGTCTGATGCTAAAGTTATATATGGTTTTAACTTTGTTAATGTTACGTCACACTCAGTAGTGTTAACGATGCGAAGAGGTATTTTGTTACTCTGTACTATAATAAGCGCGTTTGCGAGAAACACACCACGCTCAAGTTCTGCAGAATGTACTAGAAACTGAGCTGTTCGTCGCTGGCGATTATTGTTCGCTATGTCGACGAAATACGTACCCTCTGTGCGGGCCGGTATTAACAATACATTCGTGCTTTGTGTTTCGTAACTTTGTTTTGTGTTAGCTGTATTGTACACTTTGTGCCTCTGTTATTGAGAATGATTTCATTTATTTCAAAGTTAAGACTTTCTGAATATGACTTTAAGAAGTCCATTCCAAGTATAATATCGTATGCGCATGGTAAGCGTTTAACTACATGGAACTTGTGCTGCACGGTAACAATCTCCTAATTCCAATTCACATATTATAAATAGAACACAACGACGACTGAAAAATGAACTCGCGAAATACCATGTCCTGTAAAGCGACGCCTTTCCTAAAGAATATATATAATTGATTTAATATGTGTTGAAGATATTAAAATTTAATAATTTATTTATTTTTAACATTAATTATGAACCTACTTTAAATAAAAATGCTCTAAACGCGAGATCAGATTTCGGATCTGATCATAAAAATTCCACAGTCAAACTTATTGACTGTATTCTTGCGCGCGCGGACCCAGACTCTCATTTTTAATTTTGTTTCTACCAAAATTTCAAATCTCACCCTCCTCTCGTACTTTCTTCACCCCCTTAACCTTTATAGTTCACACCAATCTTGCTTGTCAAACCCAATATTTATAGTTTCAAGTATTCTCAGTGTTTTTTGCTCCGTAAGCTCCAATCTCTTCAAAACCAAAAAAATAATCAAACTCAGCTTTGTGCTATTTAATTTACAAAGTCTTGGAGTTTTTATACATTAACATCGACCAAGCATGTAGGGTTGTCGCAAATTTATAACATTTAGAGTTAAAAATTATTCAAAATAAATCAAATAAAACCTATCCAAAAAATGTTTTTAATTATACTCTATCTCAACAACCAATCTATATTATAAGATTTGTACTGGTTTTACTTATAAATTTTATTATTTTTATAAATTTACTAGCTTATTGTTTATTTAGCTTTTTTGGTAATATGTTTTAAACATTTAAAGTCATCTTTATAAAACATTTACAGTTAATAATATTGATATTTATGTAAATTTCCAATCCTTTGAAATTTCTTCTAGGAAAAGACAAGAAAACTACAATTTTCTTGAATTCCCCAAAAAATGACTCACATTAATCCTTTATATTCTATCTTTAAAATCTTTATTATTTATCGACTAATAAACATGATATCCCCTAACAAAAATTCTAATTAATATACTAATTTAAGATATTGCCAACCCTACTGTAACAATCTTTTTTTAACACCCTCTAACTTTTAAGACTTGCTTTTAGATTAGGCTTCAGACATGTGAAGCCACATCGAAGTTATTGCTAACAAGGAAACAAAAGTATATTTTAGTTTACTTTTGTATTTAACTACTAATTTGAACTTTATTTTGATAAGAATATGTGTTATGTAACTCTTTTCTAATGTTTATAGTTATTTTGTCCGTCGCCTTCAACTAAACGTGGGAAATAGTTTTTATACCTTTCTCTTTTCTTTTAATACGTTATTTTTAAGATCAACAAGGTAAGAATATGATGGTTCTTTACAAATATAAATTCATATTGCATTCCCAGACTCAAGTGTGCAATGACTGTGTGAAATATTTTTTCGTATGACTTTTCGATGCACGATAAACATAACTCGCATTACAATTAATAGTAATTTAAATATCGTGTCTTGTTCCCCATCTAAAATTGGGATGACGCTGTTTTAAAATTAAACCTTTCTATTTTATAGTTATTATTATTCGACCTTCTATCTGACGAATTCTCGGAGGACGAGGACATAAAAATTCTATTATAGCAAACCTTAACTTTTTCTAATAATGTAAAATCTAAGTTTTTCTTTTTATTTCATCTTCTAAACAAAGTATACACTCATATAGCTCATCTACAGCATCAAGAAGCTTTTGCTTCAGTCACTAAGTCACTCAAATAATATTCATATTACTTCTTATTAAGGTTAATAAACACATAGAAAAATTAAATGAAATATAATATTTAGTTATAGGAACAAAATTAAAATTGAAAAATAAATGTCCGAATATTCAAAATTGACACAAACATATTTAAAACTATATCTTACAATTTAACCTTTCCTTTTTAAAGAATTTGAAAGTGGAGTCGCGCACAGCTAGGTGCTTATGCACTGGTGGGCCGTTGCGGTCATCACTCTTGCTAAGGGCGCGGTGCACGTTGATCGAAGCTGGCCCCGTTGGCTAGCTTGACGCGGTAACGGAATTACGCGATTACGGATTTACGCGATATAGTCTTTTGAAATCACTATTTGCACTATTGACTGGAACACTCCCAGCAGCTTTGTAAATCATCCCGGACTCGAACATCTCCCGGCTCCTGTAAACTTCTCATACCACTTATGTTTCTTCTGAAGAAAAGCCTTTGCTGAAGACGTTCAATAAATGCACGATTCACATGTCTGTTTACCGACTTTTTATAACATGCGTGCGTATGTTTTCCCACGAAGTAACATAATATTATTATTAACAATGCTAAAACGGTAATCATAATTGTCATACTCGTATTAATGTTATTGTTAACTTGTATCAAATTATGAGTTCCGTGATAAGTCGAATCCTTAGATGCTTTTCCTCCCATTTAGATAAAAAAAATATCTTATTTTTCATTTTTTTACATTTTCATATTCAAAATTGCGATTTCTTCTTAATCTTTGTTATTCTATAATTATATTCTTCTTACTCTTCTCTCTCAAATTATTTAATAATTTTTCACTAACTAATATTGTTCTTCACACGTAATCCTTTTTAATTAGTTCACAAGGAGCACGCGATTGCATTTAGTCGGCACGAGGCCGCTATGCGTTGCCATCAGGCCCGCCCGAAGGCGACCTGACGGCGCGAGCGCTCATTTTGTCCTGGCTAATCGTGTTGCCCGGTTAGCAACAGTCACGAACGCCATGTGATGTAATGAGAGACGTCGGGAGGTCCAAATGAGACAACAGTTGAGTTGTGACTGACTTTTAATAAGTCAAAGCATTCTATATATAATTGCATTAAATCACACTGTAAACTAGATACTTCATATCACACAACAAGCTTTAAAGCAGTACCAAAACCCTAACTGTAAAATCCTTACATGTATCTGTTACAATGTAAAAATTGCCCTACATTTAACACTGTTAAACAAAAAACCCTCTTCGTATTGCAATCAACATTCATCAGTTTAGCTCTGATAGCGTAAGCGATATACGGCAAGTGAGTTTGGGATCGTTGACAATTCTCACAGCCCGTCGTTGAACCGAGTCAAATGGGCCAAGCTGGTATCCGGGTACACCCGCCCAGAGATGGCAGTAGTACTCCATATGGGGCCGAACTTGCGACTTGTAAAGCAGCAACCTTTGCCCCAATGTGAAGTATTGCATCGCTCTGTTGAGTACACAAAGATTTTTGGACGCCAGCTTCACATTGTGACTTCGGAACTAAACATCGCTGGAGATGTCAACACCAAGGATCCCAATGCTAGTCTTTTAAGGAACCAAAATAGCGAGCAATTTATAACTAATTATAGACCAAGCATCATCTTCAAACAAGTAGGGCAAATGCAGTATATGTATGTCCAACAAAGAAACATAGCCGCACGAAAAAAGGATGTTGAAGATGCTCATAATTACTGTGCAATCAACATCGCACTTACGTATGTAAAACTTCTGCCAAAGCATATCCTGCAAATGCAGAACATATAAAATTTTGTAATTTTTTTTCCATTTTTATTATATATTATTATTATATAGAATAATGTGAGCTAAGTTAAAAAAGTAAAAAAATTTTACACACAAAATCTTCTAAAACAGAGTTCAATAAATATGTTGCTTTGTCATTACTTGTTTGTGTTTTACTTAAATCTTGAGAAAATAAATGTATTTATTTGCCGTACTCCTACCTAGAATAGTCAATTAAATGCTTCCCATGCGCCCACTGACGTTTCGTGAAAAGACGCGCCCACTCTAGGGTTAGTTCGTCAGAATCGAACAAGGTTATCAAAAAACTCATCGCGCCATTTTCTCAAAATATTTTTTTTCGTAAATACTGTGTTCTTCAATACGACGGCAGTATTGGAAAGGAGAGTTCATCTAAATCTGCGCGCCAAGTTGCCAGTCAAGGCCTAATATATGTATGATTGGCCTGAGGTACCAACTGAGAGTCATTTGACTTTCATTTCTTCAATGGCATGCCAGCAGCTGCAAGTTTGCAAGTAAATTTTTTATCAAATTCATTAGGCATGTCAATAGGATTGTCAATGTGTTTGTCATTTATTATTATTTTGTCAATTTTATCAGTAGTGTTGGGTTTATCTTTCAGTATCATCCATGTTGCTAACGTAACGTCTGTTTGTGATTTGTTGAGCATTTTTGATACATTTTTTTAATATTTAAAGACTCAGTTTTCTTTGATGAACTATTTTGTCTATATAGATTAAATCTTAGATTTCTTCTTTTTCTACATGCAACTTTTATGCCTTTTGTTATCCATTTTAGACCAGAGTTTTTATTATTTATTTTGTAACGTAGGATAGGAAAGCACAAATTATAAAATAAAAGAAAAGTTTCCATAAATTCATTGTAAGCTGATTCTAGATCATTATTATTTAAAATAGATAGCCAGCTCAGTGATTTTATAAAATTTTGAAATTTTATTATGTTTTCTTCGCCGCAGTCTCTTTTAGTGGCAAAACGTGCTACAATTTTTTAGATCTAGTTTCTACTGGAAAAGTTAGAGTTTGACATGTGTTACGATCAGAGGGTTTCATTTCATGTATTCCTATGTTTGATATGTTATTCAAGTTACTAGTTATATGATCTATGCATGCATTTTTTCTTGTAGCTTCAGTAATACGAAGTTGATTCCAACTCTTTAGAGGCTTTATTTCTTTTCAATGTATCAATATTCCAATCACCTGTTAAAATTACGCCTTTTATAGACTTTTTATTGAGTTTTAGAAAAATGGTTTCAATTCTTTTGTGGAATATATGTAGATCTGAATTTGGAATACGGTATATACACACAACAACATATTTCAAATGAGTGATCTCAATTGCGCAGCATTCGAATGGTCTCTTATTGCTAATTCATTAACCCATGTTACTTTTTTTGTATTGATATCATTTGTAACAAATATACACACTCCGCGTCTTTTTATTATTCTTCCTAGAATGACACCCAGATAAATAATATCAATTTAACCTTGTATTTGTCTCAGAACCAGATTTTATGAAAGCTTCACTAGCGCAAACAATGTCTACTGATATGTTATGGTGAGCTAATTCGTTGCGCCAAAGTATTTGCTGCAAGTATTGGTCAGACGGACGTACGACTATTTGTTATTTTTTTTCCAAAGCCCCAGATAAAACGTACTTATGTTGTCTAAAAGAGGGGTAGTATTGACAACAGACACAGTTCGACCGACCATTTGTATAGTATTTGTACAGGTATTAGTACAAATAGCATTAAACACAATTCGTAGTTTAGTTGTATCACTACTTTCACGAAGTATACTGTGGCGAGGAATAAAACATGTGTTAGGTGTTTCACATTCTGATATATGTCTTAGAGACTGATATTCCAGCATAAAGTCGTTATATAACTTGCTAAATTCAGGTGTACCCTTTGTCAGTTTACGCTCTAGAGACAAGAATGAAGACAGGGCACCGAACGCGAGCGGGTACATCACTAAAACACGCACATATACATGTACACGGAGAAAAAAAATATTGTTCGAATTAAAAACCTGTTTATTAAAATGCGTTAATACCAAGTTTTATTTTTTAAACTTTTTTTTTATGGAAATTACAAAACAATGTAAATTTAAGTACATTTTATTAATTTCATAAAATAATAACAACAAAATAGTTTTATTCTTTTCCGTAAATAAAAAATTGTACTTCGGATTACAGAATTTTACAAATCCTATAAAACTTTCCTTGAATTTAAAAGTAGGGTAATTAATAACAACATATAAAGCTTACTAAAGATTACAAGAAGTTTCATTAAAGTGGGAAGATAAAACACTACTTGTCATCAGAGTGCAGGCCAATCAACGTTTACAGACACCTCTCTAAGAATTAGTGAATTTTACTAATAGCACACATCAAATCGTACCGCTAAGAATCAAGGTTGACGTCACGCATCCTACATCGCACTATTGAATTTCCTTCGGTATTTCGCATATATTCAAACCGAATCGCAAGTAAAGTGGACCAAGGCGTTCTCTAGGCATAACTCATCACCTGGCGGGGAATTCCCCTTTACCGCCGCTTCACAAAGAAACTTATTATACTCATTGCGCCAGGGTTGATTTGTTAATCACTAGGTTTTTTTTTTTTCATTTTTTGATTTTTTTATTATTTGTTTAAACTAAATTTTTAATCATTATTTATTTCTGATTACAGCTGTCAAACTTGAAAGGGCTACACCCCCCTAACTATTAATCTTAGACTGGCAGTTTCCTTGGAGAAATGATATATCTCATCAAGATCTTTATTTTCAATGACCGCTGCCAAACTAGAAAGAGCTATATCTCCCTAACTACTTATTGATCTTAGACTAGCAGTTTCCTTGCAGAAATGATAGATCTCATCAAGAACTTTATTTTTGATGACAGCTGTCAAACTAGAAAGAGCTATATCTCCCTTACTATTGATCTTAGACTAGCAGTTTCCTTGCAGAAATGATAGATCTCATCAAGAACTTTATTTTTGATGACAGCTGTCAAACTAGAAAGAGCTATATCTCCCTTACTATTGATCTTAGACTAGCAGTTTCCTTGCAGAAATGATAGATCTCATCAAGTTCTTTATTTTCGATGCCAGCTGTCAAACTAGAAAGAGCTATATCTCCCTAACTATTGATCTTAGACTAGCAGTTTCCTTGCAGAAATAATAGATCTCATCAAGATCTTTATTTTTGATGACAGCTGTCAAACTAGAAAGAGCTATATATTCCTAATTAATGATCTTAGATTAGCAGTTTCCTTGCAGAAATGATAGATCTCATCAAGGTCTTTATTTTCGATGACAGCTGTCAAACTAGAAAGAGCTATATCTCCCTTACTATTGATCTTAGCCTAGCAGTTTCCTTCCAGAAATGATAGATCTCATCAAGGTCTTTATTTTCGATGACAGCTGTCAAATTAAGAAAGAGCTATATCTCCCTAACTATTGATCTTAGACTAGCAGTTTCCTTGCAGAAATGATAGATCTCATCAAGGTCTTTATTTTCGATGACAGCTGTCAAACTAGAAAGAGCTATATCTCCCTAACTATTGATCTTAGACTAGCAGTTTCCTTGCAAAAATGATAGATCTCATCAAGATCTTTATTTTTGATGACAGCTGTCAAACTAGAAAAAGCTATATCTCCCTAACTATTGATCTTAGACTAGCAGTTTCCTTGCAGAAATGATAGGTCTCATCAAGGTCTTTATTTTCGATGACAGCTGTCAAACTAAGAAAGAGCTATATCTCCTTTACTATTGATCTTAGACTAGCAGTTTCCTTGCAGAAATGATAGATCTCATCAAGAACTTTATTTTTGATGACAGCTGTCAAACTAGAAAGAGCTATATCTCCCTTACTATTAATCTTAGACTAGCAGTTTCCTTGCAGAAATGATAGATCTCATCAAGAACTTTATTTTTGATGACAGCTGTCAAACTAGAAAGAGCTATATCTCCCTTACTATTGATCTTAGACTAGCAGTTTCCTTGCAGAAATGATAGATCTCATCAAGTTCTTTATTTTCGATGCCAGCTGTCAAACTAGAAAGAGCTATATCTCCCTAACTATTGATCTTAGACTAGCAGTTTCCTTGCAGAAATAATAGATCTCATCAAGATCTTTATTTTTGATGACAGCTGTCAAACTAGAAAGAGCTATATATTCCTAATTAATGATCTTAGATTAGCAGTTTCCTTGCAGAAATGATAGATCTCATCAAGGTCTTTATTTTCGATGACAGCTGTCAAACTAGAAAGAGCTATATCTCCCTTACTATTGATCTTAGCCTAGCAGTTTCCTTCCAGAAATGATAGATCTCATCAAGGTCTTTATTTTCGATGACAGCTGTCAAATTAAGAAAGAGCTATATCTCCCTAACTATTGATCTTAGACTAGCAGTTTCCTTGCAGAAATGATAGATCTCGTCAAGGTCTTTATTTTCGATGACAGCTGTCAAACTAGAAAGAGCTATATCTCCCTAACTATTGATCTTAGACTAGCAGTTTCCTTGCAAAAATGATAGATCTCATCAAGATCTTTATTTTTGATGACAGCTGTCAAACTAGAAAAAGCTATATCTCCCTAACTATTGATCTTAGACTAGCAGTTTCCTTGCAGAAATGATAGGTCTCATCAAGGTCTTTATTTTCGATGACAGCTGTCAAACTAAGAAAGAGCTATATCTCCTTTACTATTGATCTTAGACTAGCAGTTTCCTTGCAGAAATGATAGATCCCATCAAGATCTTTATTTTTGATGACAGCTGTCAAACTATAAATAGCTATATCTCCCTAACTATTGATCTTATACTAGCAATTTCCTTGCAGAAATGATAGATCACATCAAGATCTTTATTTTTGATGACAGCTGTCAAACTAAGAAAGAGCTATATCTCCCTTACTATTGATATTAGACTAGCAGTTTTCTTGCAGAAATGATAGATCTCATCAAGATCTTTATTTTTGATGACAGCTGTCAAACTATAAATAGCTATATCTCCCTTACTATTGATCTTAGACTAGCAATTTCCTTGCAGAAATGATAGATCTCATCAAGATCTTTATTTTTGAAGACAGTTGTCAAACTATAAAGATCTATATCTCTCTAACTATCGATCTTAGACTAGCAGTTTCATTGTAGAAATGATGGTTCTCATCAAAATCTTCATTCTAGATGACAGCTGACAACTAGAAACGGCTTTATCTCCGTAACTTGAATCGTAGACTAGTAGGTTCTTCACAGATGTGATAGATCTCATTAATATTCATTTCGAATAACATGTTTTGGACTTTCGGTGTTAATGCAGTTTTTGGTTTGACAGCTGTCATCTGAAATATAGATCTTGATGAGATCTATCATTTCTGCAAGGAAACTGCTAGTCTAAGATCAATAGTTTGGGAGATATAGCTCTTTCTAGTTTGACAGCTGTCATAAAAAATAAATCTTGATGAGATCTATAATTTCTGCAAGGAAACTGCTAGTCTTAGATCAATAATTAGGGAGTTATATCTCTTTCTAGTTTGACAGCTGTCATCTGAAATGAAGATTTTGATGAGATCGATCATTTTTGCAAGGCAACTGCTAGTCTTCGATCAATAGTAAGGTAGATATAGCTTCTTTTAGTTTGACAGCTGTCATCTAAAATAAAGATCTTGATGAGATCGATCATTTTTCTAATTTGACAGCTGTCATCTGAAATGAAGATTTTGATGAGATCGATCATTTTTGCAAGGAAATTGCTAGTCTTCGATCAATAGTTAGGGAGATATAGCTCTTTCTAGTTTGACAGCTGTTATCAAAAATAAAGATCTTGAATAGATCTATCATTTTTGCAAGGAAACTGCTTGTCTAAGATCAATCGTTAGGGAGATATAGCTCTTTCTAGTTTGACAGCTGTCATCAAAAATAAAGATCTTGATGAGATCTATCATTTTTGCAAGGAAACTGCTAGTCTAAGATCAATAGTTAGGGAGATATAGCTCTTTCTAGTTTGACAGCTGTCATCAAAAATAAAGATCTTGATGAGATCTATCATTTTTGCAAGGAAACTGCTAGTCTAAGATCAATAGTTAGGGAGATATAGCTCTTTCTAGTTTGACAGCTGTCATCAAAAATAAAGATCTTGATGAGATCTATCATTTCTGCAAGGAAACTGCTAGTCTAAGATCAATAGTTAGGGAGATATAGCTCTTTCTAGTTTGACAGCTTTCATCAAAAATAAAGATTCTGATGAGATCTATCATTTCTGCACGGAAACTGCTAGTCTAAGATCAATAGTTAGGGAGCTATAGCTCTTTATAGTTTGACATCTGTCATAAAAAATAAAGATCTTGATGAGATCTATCATTTTTGCAAGGAAACTGCTAGTCTAAGATCAATAGTTAGGGAAATATAGATCTTTCTAGTTTGACAGCTGTCATCGAAAATAAAGATCTTGATAAGATCTATCATTTCTGCAAGGAAACTGCTAGTCTAAGATGAATAGTTACAGAGATGAAGCCTTTTATAGTTTGACAGCTGTCATCTAAAATCTTGATGAGATCGATCATTTTCTAATTTGACAGCTGTCATTTGCAATAATATTGAAAATAAAAAACTAAAACGACTATAAAAGCTCGACATATCCCACCGAACGCACTAGTTGTGCCGTTCAGTTGGTCGGTGGGAAAAACTATCTTTTCATCGTCAATCCATCGAAATACAAACACACGTCAATCTTGTTAGATCGTACGGAACTCCTTCTCGCACTTGGCCGGTTTCTTTTTGTATTTTTTTCCTCGATTGTACTATAAAACATTTGAACGGTGCCATGGTAGTGCTAGCATTTGTAAACAGCACTACCAGTAGTGCGGCTGGTAGTGCTATCTGCAATAAATGACATTTGGTGACCCAGAGCTGAACCAATTTGAAGCACCTTCCGCAGCAGCCCTTTATCTACCAGGTACACGGACCAGTTAGTTAGTTAGTTGGACTTATGTTTTTCGCACTTAGCCTTATAATAGGGCCATTGTACAGTCACGAGTTTCAATTTGGGACCCACCTAAGGTTGAATATCGTGTAGCAAACTGACGTTATTTAGTGCTAATATTCTAACGCAGTTTCATACGTCATAATGTTTGTCATCGACAACTAACGTTTACGTTTCTTGGGGCAACCACTTAGTTACGTCAACCGGGCGGAGCAAAGGCCAAACGATGATTTCCGATTTTTTCCGAGTAATTTTCTCTTATGTAATGTGGTTTATGTCCGTCTTCTATCTGGCAGTATATATTTTATTGGTTGTGATACGGAAATAAAATAAAATAAAAATCTAAAATTATTACCTTTATTAAAATATATTAAAGCTTACCTAACCTTATAATTAGGAGATACCAGCCACAATATTTATTAATAAAATGTTGAGCAAAATAACCTTTTTATTTTATTTATTTATTATGGCATTAAATAACTATATAGGAAGCATTATTAGCGGTGCAGAAATATTCAAAACCGTATAGTATTGCCTTTGCATCAAGCGGCTCTGCTCTTGAGTTATAACATGCGGGCGATGGTTGTTTCGCCGTAAGTCAATAAGATTTCCCTCGTTCCCGTAACTTCGAACCCAACGGCGAACTGTGTTTCTTGTCACATTTGTTATTCATGATATCTCGTGAATGCCTACTCCGTGTTCATGTAAATCAATAATTTGAAGCCTCACTTGCTCACGATTAGCCGCAAGCATGTTTATTATTTGCAAAACTATAGTTTGTGATAATGTTAAACAGATCAAATTAATTTTCTTGACTGACACTGACACATGTTCATAATTAGAAAACCGTGCTGATAGCTTTTTGCAAAGAGGTTATCATTTCAGATTCGATAAAATATTTTAATGTCTTAACTTGATATTTCAACACTATTGAACTGAAGTGTCGACCTTATTGCATTATGAATGTTCTAACAACATTTATTAGAAAAGGGTCCCAAATTAAAGCTCGTGACTGAAAGTAGGTCAAACGTCACACGGACCCAGTTATCAACCGTACGCTCCGCATCACAGAGCTCATCAGGACCTATCGGTGTAATTAAAGGCTTATTGTAATCATATTACTACACTACACTACACTAGCCATTGAGAGTCAGGGGGAGGCATTGGCATGTAGCCTGGACATAGACAAGGCGTTCGATCGGGTCTGTCACCGGGGTCTTCTATAGAAGTTGCCATCTTACGGAGTGCCCGAGGGTTTGTGCAAATAGGTGGCTAGCTTTTTGTCCGGCAGACGTATACTAACCGTAGTTGACGGTAGTTGCTCTAATATCATAGACATTAATGCTGGTGTCCCGCAAGGCTCTGTGCTGTCTCCTACACTCTTTCTACTGCATACCAATGACATGTTATCCATCAACAGCATACATTGCTATGCATATGACGGTACTGGAGACACTTATTGCACGGGTCCCTCGTTCCGTTGTGGAGGAAAACCGCGGAGAACTTGTGCCTCAAATCGAGACCACACTGTCCATGGTCTCTGATTGGGGACGGGTAAACTTGGTCCGATTCAACCCTACACAGACACAAGTCTGCGCGTTCACCGCTAAGAAAACCCCATCCACTGTGGTCCCACAATTCCAGAACACTCCCCTCTCCATCTCCAAGAGCGTTGGGATCCTTGGTGTCGACATCTCCAGCGATGTTCAGTTCCGAGATCATTTACAAGATAAGGAGAAGCTGGCATTCAAAAAACCAGGTGTACTCAACAGAGCGAGGCAGTACTTCACGTCGGGGCAGAGGTTGCTGCTTTACAAGTCGCAGTTTCGGCCCCATATGGAATAGTGCTGCCATTACTGGGCGGGTGCACTCGGATACCAGCTTAGACCTTTTGACTGGGTTCAACGACGGGCTTTGAGAATTGTCGACGATCCCAAACTCACTTGCCGTATCGAACCCATAGTCTGAGGAGAGATTTTGCCTCCCTGTGTGTGTTCTACCACTTGTACAATGGAATGTGTTCTGAGGAATTGTTCGAAATGATGCCCACGGCTACTTTCTACCATCGCACCGCTTGCCATTGGCGTACAGTGCGGTTTCAGAGAAACTTTCTACCGCGAACGCTTGGGTTGTGGAAGGAGCTCCCTGCCAAGGTTTTCTCTAAGGACTACAGTATGGGGTTCTTCAAGAAAGAAGTTATTGGATTTTTGAAGGGTCGGCAACGCGCGACTTGTGTTGCAAGCGTCCATAGGCCACAGTGACCTATGCTTCTTACTATCAGGCGGACCGTGTGCTTGCTTGCCACCTTAGTGGTATTAAAAAAAAAAAGCATATTAACTCCCTCGCAGCCTAGTTGTTAGTGTGACTGGCTGCTGTGCAGAGGGTTGGGGTTTAATTCTCGTACTGAACAAACATTTATGTAATAAACATTTCTGATATGTATGTATTTACAAAAATAAGAAATATATAGGTATTTGTATCCGTTGTCTGATATCCATAACACAAGCTTTGCTTACTTTGGGGCCAAACGGCGCTGTGTGTAATGTCCAAAAATATTTATTTAATTATTTATTACGTTAATTGCATTCCCATAAATTTAACTTGTTTTTAGAAAACAACATTGTTATTCCAACAAGTTGTAGTAGTTTTATTCCTGTTAGTAAATACAATAAGTAAAACTCATTGGTAACCGTTAATGTAATTTACTTGTCCTCGGAATTACTAATATTTTAGTGATTATTAGTATTATTTACTTGTAGCTACTAAAGTTTTGCAATTGCTGAACACATTGCAACACATTGCATGCAGACATCGCATACCCGAAAGTGGCCCAGCTCCCACACAACAAGCCAGCAACATATGCTTATCAGTTTAACTACCATCACTTTCGAAACTAGCCTAAGGAGAGAAGAAGTGACAAGAAACTCCTGGATGTACACCTGTCACCAATCAGCTATGCAGGATCCAAGCCAACCAGTAAACAACATCTATACAAATATGTATATACACACATACACGTACGTACTCGTGCGCCACACCTCCACACATTACCTCCTCTAATTGGCAAAGTTACATTTTACTTGATCTAGTAGTATGGTCTTAAGGCTACTAAGGGCCTGATTCTCGTACTGATCGAGATAATCAATCGACTAGTTAGAACTAGATATGTCATAAAAACATGGCGGATATGGTTTGCAAATAGTTTTTCGTATTCTTAGAACCTCTCTATAGGCATAAGTCAGACGCTAGCGGTAGAGATGGGATGTCGCACGGAAAATGGTATGGAAAGGAGTCAGAATTAGTAATATTAGTTGAAGGCTAAATAGTTTTGATTGGGGGGAGGGGGTGAGTGCTTTCAATCCCTTATAGGTCCCCCTATGTAGGACCCCTTTTTGAAAAAAGTGGTCACAGGAGGGATTTTTTATGACCGAATATATCCCAAAACAAATTAGCGCCAATTAAGATACCTATGTCAGAAGGACTGTAAAACTTTGGTTCAGTGAGGCAAATATCAGAAGTAATCTTGAGGTCTGATAAATTCATCTCACGACTAAGCACATTATCAGTAATCGACGGCAAAACAAAACACGTAAGATAGACAGAGAAAGTGTCATCTAATGATGAATATCGCTTCCATCTTACCCACACGTAATTGCAACTCCTTGGCTTCCGCAGAGGTCAAATGTTCAGTCGCAAGCGTTTCCAAATATTTTGCAAAACCAGTCAAACGACCCTTATAACTGCAGCGCATTTTTACCAAGTCTTTTTCTGTAGACATTTTAGAAACGAGTATTGTCGGCCTGGAATTTATATGACAAAAATATATACAAAACAATGTAAAGAATCTACTTAATTACCTATTTTTGCTATCTGTAATCTTTAATAACTTATAATGCAAATAAAAACTATTTACGTTAAAATAATTACCGTAGGTAGTCAAACTTACTGTTGTTTCTAAGGTACTAAAATTAATGTTATTAACTTTCAAAAGTTAATAAATATCTATTCACTAAGTAGGTTACTGTAATTTTGATAATACATATTCACTGTATAAGTATTTTTAATAATATAACAATGCCAAAGCAATCAATTATCAGTACCTAATAGATAAAATTTAGTAATATCATCATATACCTAATCAATCGCTAAGTGGAGCAAAGTATATAACAATAAGGTATTTCTCGACAACTGGATTTGATTGTAACTCAACTCACTCAATAATATAAAATAATATCCATGCATTTAACCATTTAGGGTAAACCTAGGATAGATGCCACAATTTTCGAAAATGAGTCATAAAATCTAACTCAACTACTGGATTGAAATGTACACTGAAAAAAATAATTAAACCATATTCTTTCGGCTATTTGAGTTATAGCCAGATTTTGATTAGACTTTATTAAAGTTATGTTCTTCCTACTATTCGGTTTATCTATAAAAAACAAAACAGTTAATGTTATTTTAAATTAGGCTAAGTGTAATCAAATGTTTATTTATGTTTAAGCTTACAAAAGTAAACAAACCTAAGTGGTCACACGTAAATAAACTGTTGATCTAATTTTAATCATAATCATTAATAATATGCAACAAAAACCAAGGCCAAGCTTCTAGCAAATACTTTGATTAACCATAACAATATCAACCTTTTAACAATGATTTACTGCTTTTAGACATTTTTTTGTCACATACAACCTATTAATTTGTAGACAAAATCAACTACTATTAAAAAGACATTAGCTTTATCTAAACAACCGAAGTTTCATATACAACCAAACTAATAACAAACATCATATCGTACCGCTACGAATCAAGGTTGACGTCACGGGTCCTACATTGCGCTATTGAAGTTTCTTTGATAGTTTGCATATATACAAACCGAATCGCATGTGAAGTGGACGCATGCGTTCTCCAGGCATAACTCCTCACCTGGCGTGGAATCCCGTTTACCGCCGCATCACAGTTGGTGACTGAGCTGAACAAATTTCGCCGCAGCCCTTCATCTACCAGGTACACGAACCAATTGGCAACCGTACGGTTCGCATACTAGAGGTTCATCAGGACCTATCGGTATAAATTAACAAAGGACGTATGACGTTATAACCTATAAGTTATTTTTAGTTACTTGCAATCATGGTTTGGGTTATATGTAAGGAGAAAGTCGAGTTAGGTTTATTCTAACAGCAGATCTGTTACCAACATAAGGTATGTACTACTTTAAATTTTTTTTGACCAAGATATAACTTAACTTGAGGCAAAGTATAAAGAAACGTTTTAATAAGATGTAAGTAATGTTGTGAAGTAATATACAACATCAATTGTTCAGTAAGAAAATTATCAAAACTTTGGTTAGGTATTGCATTAGTTATGTAGTCACTTTTTTTAAGTTACAGGTAGACGAAAGTTCGGTTACATCTAACGAACTATTTTTTTCAGTGTACATAGCTTAGACTTATGCAACGATTCATTTGCTACATCAACACCAGGGGTATCACTCGCGCGTTGCCGACCCCTCAAAAATCAAAAAACTTCTTTATTAAAGAACCCCATACTGTAGTCCTTAGAGAAAACCTTGACAGGGAGCTCATTCCACAACCCAAGCGTTCGAGGGAGGTAGTTTCTCTGAATCCGCACTGTACGAGACCATTCCGGTCCTAATGTGTGAGAATGAATTCCCTGCCGATGGCGAGCGGTGCGATGGTACAAGGTAGCCGTGGGCATCATTTCAAACAATTCCTCAGAACACATCCCATTCTACAGTCATTGGCAAAAGTCCATACATAGTGTAAAGGTTACAATTGCGTGGAGCAATTCTGTGAATCTCGCACTCAGACATTAACACTACAGAACTGTCACTAAACTTTAAATCGACAAAATTAGGTTTAGTTTTCTTTATACTAAATACTGGAACCAGTTTATTTAAACCGTTCTTATTTCTTATGGTTTCTTAACCTAACAAGTTAATAAGGTGTAAATTGCATTGTCGTTCTACATATGTATTGTTTATTTCGCATTAAGTGTTATCAGGCCGGTGGTGTGATTCGTAGGCGATGCGGCAAGCCTAAGGTTCAAATCAAGCTACTTCCGTTTTGAGTATTATTGTTAGTAATTTTTTTTTTATGTTTTGACATCTAGCTCTCTCTGAAAAGGACCAGTTGGTATGAAAACTTTTTTTTTGTTTGCAAGAATTAAAACACATGCAATCAAATAAAAATGGTTTTTATTAAAATTTTATAAATCATAAATAACGTTTTTGATAAATGTCTCTTTTTTCTTTTTATACATATATATTTCCTATGGTTTAAGCAGTATTCGTTTTCGTAATTAAAATAAAATTGAAACTTAGCCATCAGAATAAAAAAAAATTCAAGTCACTATTCATTCGGTAATACTGCTATATTTTGAAAAACAACAAAGTAAAAAAAAATATGTTATGTATTAAATATATTGAAATGTAAAATAATCTCGGAAGGGTAATAAGTGGAACCCTATTACAAAGACTCCGCTGTTCGTCCGTCCGTCTGTCACCAGGCTGTATCTCATGAACCGTGATAGTTAGACAGTTAATTTTTTTTACAAAAGATGTATTTCTGTTGTCGCTATAACAAAAAATACTAAAAAACAGAATAAAATAAATATTTAAGGGGTCTCATACAAATACGTGATCTTTTGCTCGATTTTGCTCGATATTGATAACGGCAACAGGTAGGCGCTTAAAATATTTAGTTATATAGTAACTTTAAAAATAAATAATTAAATTAAAATTAAACAAAAATTTAAGGGGGGCTCCCATACAACAAACGTGATTTTTTTGCCGTTTTATAGATAATGGTATGGAACCCTTCGTGCGCGAGTCCGACTCGCACTTGACCGATTTTTTAGTATTTAATATAACCTCCATTACTTTCAATTACAGCAAGCAAGCGCCGCCGCATAGATCCGACTATATTAGAACAGATATCTGTTCCTCTAATATTGTTCCAAATTTCTACACAGTGAGTCTCTAATAACTTTGTAGTTCTTTCATTTCGCATGTCCCATCTTTGCACCAACAAACCCTATAGGTTTTCTATGGGATTTAAATTTGGTGATTTTGCAGGCCAAGGAATAACATTAATGTCCGGGTGTTAAGTAAACCAATCCTGCACTATATGCGCTCGATGCATGCACAGTTATTATGCATAAACTGTATTTGTGGCATATCAGCTAATGGATAAACACACCGCCCTGGTGGCAACATGATCTCGTCTAACACTTCCACATAATGTGAAGCTCTAGCGCGCCCTGCTATCGAGATTAATTCGCCAGGACCACCCGCAGTCATCCACCCCCCAAATTTAGTGATATCCGTCCAGATTCCATATTTGGGACAACATTTTGTTCTGCATAACGGGTTCCATTTCTGCACCACAAATGAAGCCTCCCGTTTTCAGATGATACAAACGACTTCTCATCGGTGAATAAGGTTTGCTCCCAGGCAAAATCTAAATACTCCCTTGCAAACAACAATCTATTTTATTAATGGGCATTAGTTAAAAAGGGTTTTTTAGCTGGCTTTCTATGATGCAATGCTTCAATATGCAGAGCTCGATGAACAGTGTGTGTAAATCTATTAAACATGTTCCCAAACACAGCAGTCGGTATGAAACCATTGTTCTCGTATTGTTCCACCATAAATCTTTTTTGAGTCGCATCAATGTGCTGCGGGCGTCTACTTCAAGGTCGAGTTGATTAATTACCCTCCTTTTGGTTGCGCTAGACCCAACGCTTTACGGTAATCTACTAAAAACCAAATAGCCAGATTAAAATAATAATTTTCCAAACTATTGAATTATATTTTAATTTTTTTTTAGATATTTACTAACAAATAAGTGTGGTATTAAAAAATTATAATAAAACTTTAACGTCAAAGAAAATATTTACGGTAAAACCAGTCTCATTAGAAAATTAGAAATATATTGTAACCCATATCATATAGTTTTATAATACGCATCCTTTCTTGAATATTCATATTGGCCTGCATATTATTTTCAGCAAATAAATTTAATAAAAACACCAAACAACCTTGTCAACACAAGCACCCACAGTAACACATCCACAACGACAAAAATAAAATGGCTACCTAAGTAATGATCGCATCTAACTTAATAGCTAAATAAGAACACCAAACAACCTTATCAGCACATACCCCCAGAAACAAATCGGCAACGAACGACAAAAATAAAATGTCTACCTACGTAGTGTCCGCATCTAACTTAATAGCTATTAGAAAATTGGTCTAAGCTGTTTAATTGTACAAAATATTCATAATTCGTAAAATGTAACAAAAACAAAAAGAAAGGCATAAGGTGAGATACAAATCCACAAACTGCATTGCTCTCAGTACGCGTAATAAGATCTGATACGTCTATCCACTAGGCTACGGACACGATAACTTCTTAGTGAAATTAATATATACAATATTAAATGAAACTGATATTACTCTCGTCCTACAAGATATATTACTTTATTTCTTTAAGTGTGTGATTGACTACGCCTCGCCATTCTATTTTGTTTTGTAATTCTATATGTACTTTTGTAGAATACACACAGGGAGGCAAAGTCTCCTCATACTTAAGGGTTCTATACTGCAAGTGAGTTTGGGATCGTCATCAATTCTCATAGCCCGTCGTTGAACTGAGTCAAAAGGGCCAAGCTGGTATCCGAGTGCATCTGCCCAGAGATGGCAGCAGTACTCCATATGGGGCCGAACTTGCAAATTGTAAAGCAGTACCATCTGCCCCGACGTGAAGTGTAGTACTCGCTCAGTTGAGTACACCTAGTTTTTTGGACTCCAGCTTCACCTTGTCTTGCAATTGATCTCGGAACTGAACATCGCTGAAGATGTCAACACCAAGAATCCCAATGCTCTTGGAGATGGAGAGGGGAGTGTTCTGGAATTGTGGGACTACATAAAATGGGGTGTTCTTAGCGGTGAACGCGCAGACTTGTGTCTTTGTAGTGTTGAATCGGACCAAGTTTACCCGTCCCCAGTCGGAGACCTTGGACAGTGTGGTCTCGATTTGAAACGCAAGTTCTCTGCGGTTTTCCTCCAAAACGGAACGAGGGATGTTTGCACGATCTGTGTAATAAGCGGGTCCATTACTGTTGCATAGCAATGCATGTTGTTGATGTCTGACATGTCATTGATATGCAGTAGGAACAGCGTATGGGACAACACAGAGCCTTGCGGGACACCAGCATTAATGTCCATGCTATCAGTTCAACTACCGTCAACTACGGTTCGTATGCGTCTACCGGACAAAAAGCTAGCCACCCATTTGCACAAACCCTCGGGCACTCCGTAAGATGGCAACTTCGATAGAAGACCCCGTTCCAGACCCGATCGAACGCCTTCGCTATGTCCGGGCTACATGCCAATGCCTCACCCTGACTCAAAATCACTCTCAATTCTAAAAGGTCACCAGTCGAGCGACCGTGGCGAAAGCCATATTGACGGTCACTGACCAGGTCGTGTTATTCTAGGTATCTTAGAAGCTGTGTGTTGACCACACGCTCTATAACCTTGGAGAGGAGGGACGTAATAGCAATAGGCCTATAAATCGATGTATCTGATCTATCGCCCTTTTTGGGCACCGGGTGCACATTTGCAGTCTTCCATGAAGACGGAAATTGCCTAGTGTGGTAGGAAAGCGCGAAGTGGCACGTGAGTACAGCACATAACTCAGGAGCACATTGCTTAAGCACCACTGCTGGTATACCGCCTGGCCAACTCAACTTATGAAAGTCTAGAGAAAGCAACGCCCGCCGGACCACCCGCTGTGTTATGGAGATTTCCCGCATGGTCTTACCACAACACGGTATAGTAGGTGGTACAGCGCCTTCATCGTTCATATTCGAGTTTGAGGCAAAGGTCTTTCGCAGTGGTGGTAACGACGACTGGCAAAAGTTCTCTTCTGCAGCTTTAGAAAGCGACCAGAAAGCTCGACTCCCAAAGGGATAGCTCGCAAGCCGCCCACCTATTTTGCCGATGAATTACAAATTTGCTCTGGCAGTTGCTTTGTTACTGAACCTCGAAGCAGCATTTAATTTGCGTTTTACCTCAGAAATATTCGGAACCTTATTATAACGAGCCGTGGTCCAAGCCTCATACGCAGTTTGCATAAGAATTTTAGCTTCTCTGCAAGACCTATTAAACCTCGGTCGTTTTTTGACGCCGGCAGCAACTCGCGTCTTAGGAATATAACATTCCATACCAGCGAGGATTGTCTCAGTGACTACGGCTTCGCAAACGTCAGAATCCTTTGAGCTAAAATCCTCTATATCTGGTATTCTCGTTGGAAAAAGTACCAGCTGAGAGAATTCATAGGTCAGAGCAAATTCATTAGCAGATATTCCTGTGTAGTTATTAGTTCGAGAATTGAGTCACTCACGATGTGGGGCGTTAAAGTCTCCCAAACTACTACTACTACTACTAGTTCTGCTGTGCGATACTGCTCTAGAACTTTGTCAGTCATCCAACTTAGGTACGAGAAGAGTCGAGCTACGTCCGTGTCACCGCTATAAGATCTGTATAGGCACGCATAGATACAAGTGTTGCCGCCGTGATCTACGCGCACCCACAATTTCGACAGGTCCCTGTCTTTAAGGTCCCTCCCTGACGAACATACATACACCGGCACGACTCACAAAATTGTGCTCGTCTTTGTAGCAGGAATAATGTAGGTATGTATGTGGTGTATCGGCCGGGCAGGATATCTTCGTCTCCGTTAGAAATAGAATGGTTGGCTGCGCAGTCTCCAGATGATGGTGGACTTCGGTAAGATTCTCTCCTAAAATTAAATTGTGGAGGGAGTAGCCGCTGTAAAAACACTTTTCACAAAGTTACTTATACTAAATATGAGGATTCACTGCACAGACAGCTTAGAGGACAAAAAGGTACGGTACTAGAACTGTGAAAGCTAAGCACAAATAATGCGGTTGCTGGCACGGCTAGCGGGTGGGCCCCTGATCCCTTTCTGTTGTAGTAGCCGGGTCCACCCTGGTCTCCTTCTCCGGCGCGACTACTACTTCAGAAACTTTACTCTGGTTGGCGAGAGGGCGGAGATTAAGTGATTCCTGGGTTCGGGCCAGCGGTCAGCCGTTTCATAAGGTCTCCCTGACCGCCGTACCAGCACGCAGCCTCTACGTCGAGCAGTGACAGCAACAAGCACCGCCGGTCTTCCGCTGTTCACGCAGCGAATCCTCAGGACCTCTGACAACCTTACTCACCGCCAGGCACACAACACTACTCAATGTTATTGTTATTATGGCCGCGGTTTTCTGTAAGGTGGCGGTACTGCCCCGGTTCAGGCTGCTCATTCGAGCATACTCGCCATGCCCCGCTTTAATTGTTCGGGCGGCTTTTGAGCGAGTACCTGCTTTGTCCTACCGTTCTTAAGCGTATGTGCGTTTACAATGACTTACCTACTTGTAATTTTTCCACATATTTTTTTTGTGCTGGTTCAACACTCGCATAGAAAGGTGACTCCCCGAAAATTAGGGCACCGTTTTCGCTTTATTTGACCTTATTTGAAAATAGTAGCTCTTGTTAATGCAACCCTAGTACGTAAAGTTTAGTTTTTGATGATTATATGATATTTGCACTAATAGGGTATTGTATGTATGTTTTTTCTTTACTCTGAGGCTTTGTAATGTATGTAAAGGAATGCATTTCATAGTCATGTCTGAAATAAAAACTAGTTTGTTTTTGACTTTATTTGAATAATAGGTACCTATCTAGGAGTAAAAATTGCAAGTAGGTAAGACTACCTATCAAAATATGTTTTAATGTTTGATAACAGGTATTTATTTGATAATACCTACGTCCGTAGGCACTAAGTCATGGTAGACTAAGTATAGCCTAAAATTCCGTGAACAAAGAAAATTCTGTGTCCTGCAGTGGGGCCACATAGAAACAGGCAAATCCACATAAATTACTTGCGTAGCAACAGATACTCTGTCAGTACACGACAATACGTAAATTAATTTTCGAGAACCCTTCATAATTAATAAAAGAGACAAAAATTTTGCTATCTCAGGTGGTCAGAGTATTTCCCCGAAAATTAGGGTACCTTTGTCAGCTTTATTTGACCTTATTCAAAAATACTAGTTCTTATTTATGCAGTCTTAGTACGTAAATACGCCTAAGTTTAGTTTTTTACTGATTATAATGACTTTTTGCACTGAGATGAATGAAGTAAAAGTAGGATTGAATTGTTTGACGTAATTAGTGGTTGGTTACTTGAAAAGAAATGAAATCATAGTATTTATGGATAGTTATGTCTAATAATAAAAATAGTTTGTTTTAGACTGAATTTGAATTGTTGTTATATGTAGGCATCAAAATAACATTTTTTAAAGATGAATAGTAGGTATTTCATAATATTACTTGAGTACACAAAAATTCAGAACCCTTCATAATTTTATTTAAGAAAGAGAAAAAAATCTTGCTACTTATTTTAATTTTACTAGTGTGTGAGTATGTTGAGTGTATGTGTGAGTGAGAGTTGAGACACACTCAAAGAGTTGGGCCGCAGAGGGGCAAACATTTTAAGGTAATAATTTAGTATCTCATTTGTGCCTACAGTTCACACAACATACTTTTTCTTATTGTTCAAATTTAAATTTTTCAAATTTCAAATTACGTATTAATACGTAAGATAATAAGTTAGTCATAAATTATGTGTTAAAATCTAAAATTGTTATTCAATAATTCATTTTAAACCAAATATCATTTTTAAACCAAAAATAAATACGATAAAAATAAAATAAGAATTGCAGAATTGATTTATCGCTTCGCCAGAATGACAGTAGGTAGAAATAAAGTGATTAGAACCATCTATCTGTATGTTTATTCTTTCGCCTGGTATTTTGGGGTCAACGGTCATAGTAATAAACAGCTGATTTCATCATAATTATGAATGAAATCAGCTGTTTCAGGGCTGTCGCTCTACCGTTTTAGGTACAAAAGGAAATTTGCTGATTGTTGGGAAACCTGAACATTTTCCGGCTTCAGGATATTTTTCCGAACATCTACAAACCAACCCTTATCTACCACTTCCGGCTGTATACACCATTTACCTAACATGTTGTGTATATATATATACATTATATTATTATGTATGTATTTATGAGTATCTATGTAAGTATGTATATGTAATTATGGTGTAAATATGTATGTGCATATACTTGGAATTAGTTTATGTATGGTTTTCTTTTTCGTTTGGACTCTACCTACTTAAATTGAAATAAACCTATTATTTGATTATTCGGAAACACCCTAAGAAATGGAAGAAATCCCATTATGCGATAAGTCCACCTTAGAACACAAAAAATTCCAATTTTTTATTTTACTCTTAAATTTTATTGTACTATAAGAGTTAAATAAATACCCGTCCCTGTCGTTAAGCCGGCTGCTCCTCCGAAGACTGACGCTGGCCGACCTTGGCGCACTGAAAAGAAATAATTACAGTTAATATAGGTAACATATAGATCCGATACATTAGTTCGGTACAAATATACACATATTTAAGTACTAAGTGCTTGCTTACCTTAAAAAGAAATCCTTTTGCAATTCAGAGATATTTACCTACATATTTTAGATAATACATTATAATTAAATAATGTATTATCTAAAATATGTAGGTAATTGAACATAATTGAAGTCAAGGGTTATAAAACTTGGGCACACAGACCACAGAGCATAATATTCAATTTACTATTAACTATTTTGACCAAATAGAACAATTACTTGAAATATATTTATCTAGTTACGATCACTTTTTATTGATGGGTGACTTTAAACACTGCTTGTTACGAAATGACATAGGGTCTAATAAATTGAAAACCTTGTGTAACTCAACTAACACGAGTATTCTCAAACTAAGCCCCACCTTTCATATCAATGATTCTCACACTCTACTAGATCTTATCCTCACTCTCCAACCCGAACGTATTTCTTTCCATGGACAGATTGCTGCGTCTGGCTTTTCTCACCATGACCTAATTAATATTTGCTTCATTAAAACTCAAAACAGTAAAACTTAAACCTTAAGTCATTTTTCAGCATGACCTTAGCTCTATTGATCAAACCAAATTAGTCTCTGATGCTAGTTGTATCGACTGGAAACAAATCGAGTCTTTGGATTCTGTTGACAGCAAATTAGAATTATTCAATCGGTATATCACAGAACTATATGACGTTTACGCGCCAATAAAGCCAGTACGCATGAAACGTTCCCCTGCCTCATGGCTTACAAATGAAATACGACCTATTATGGCTCATAGAGATCGTGTGAAACGTAAGCATAAAAAAAATTCTACTCAAGAGAATTGGCAAGAATTAAAGCAGCTAGAAATCATTGCAACAAGATGGTAAGGAACGCAAAACGGCGTTTTATACATTCAACTGTTCTTCTTCCGATTTGTGGAAATTTATACGATCTTTAGGTCTTTGGAAGTGTAGGAGTGACTTAAACAATAACATAGCCATAAAATTAAATATGCTTAACCAACACTTCTCATCACCTACACATGTTGTCGATCCAAAAACCAGGGATTCTACTATCAACCCAATTTCTTCAATTCCGCTTCCAAATAATATCTTCTTTACATTTGAAATTGTCTCTGATTGTAATATAAAAAAGATAATCTTTTCTCTAAAAACTAAAGCAGTGGGTAATGACGGCTTGGGCCGTACCTGATATTGCCAATCCTTGATAATATTTTGCCTCATATTAACCATATTATTAATTTTCTTTGTACACTGGTTGCTTTCCAACTTCATGGAAAATGGCATACATAATAACCCATCCCTAAAAAAACTGACCCTATTGACTACGCACATAATAGACCTCTATCAATTTTGCCCTTTTTGTCCAAAGTTTTAGAAAGAGTAGTACATCACTAATTCTCAATTTTCATAAATCGCAACAATCTTTTAAATTAAGTCCAGTCTGGATTTCGTCCAGCACATAGTACGCCCACGGCCCTAATTAATATCACTGAAGACATTCGACGAGCCATGGACGACCGAAAATTGACGCTTCTTGTTCTTTTAGATTTCAGTAATGCATTCAATTGCGTCAACCATGATATTCTCATGTCTATCATTCGCTCCCTAAATATATCAAAATCAGCGGCACAATGGTTCCAATCGTATCTTCAGGGGCGTGTACGAATAGACGAGTTTTACTCTGATTGGTGCAATGTTGATTTTGGCGTACCTCAAGGCGGTGTGCTATCTCCTTTATTATTCTCGTTGTTATAAACACTTCTGTCTCAGTAATCGATTCAGCCATTACCATTTTTATGCTGATGATCTTCAGCTCTACAGATCTTTTAGGGTAGACGAAGACGTAGGGTAGTAGAGTAGTAGAGTGTATAAATATGATTAATAAAGATCTTGAATCTATAATAAACTGGACTGAAAAATATGGCCTTTCTCTTAACCCTGGTAAAACCTACCTACCTGTAGGTAATAAAGCACTCCTAAAAAAAGTTGACCAAAAAATGTACGACCATTAAGTTTTTAACGGAGTGAAACTAAATTATTGCCAGCAGGTAAAAAATCTAGGCCTTATAATGGAAAATGACCTTTCTTGGTCACATCGTGTCACCGAGGAAAATACAAAAATCTTTTCGACGATACATTCCCTAAAAAGAATTAAACACTTTTTACCTCAATCACCTAAGGTTACGCTAGTTAACTCCCTGTTGCTTCTCATTGTTACATAAATAAGACAAAACCAATAGGAAACTTAAAATTAGACTCATTAAAATGAGAGATTCCCAAATCTGCCCTAACAGCTATCGACGAATATGAAATATTCACCATTGAAACTGATGCTTCAGATTTCGTTATTGCGGCTGCACTTTCACAATATGGACGCGCAATTGTTGAGTCTATACGGAAATGGTGTCATTATCTTTTAGGGAGACATTTTGTACTATTAACTGATCAGCAATCAGTATCGTTTATGTTTAATCAAAGTCATTCTAGCAAAATAAAAAATGACAAGATAGAAAGATGGCGTTCGGAGCTCTCCTGCTATAAATATGATATTATTTATCGGAGTGGAAAAGAAAACATAGCAGCTGACGCCCTTTCACGTGTATGTGCTAATATAAATATTGATAAATATTTATCAATCCATTGCATCCATCCATTCTGACAGAGGTTCTTCGTTCATGTCTGAGAAATTAAAGATTTTTTTAACATCCGTTGGAGTAGCAGGTAGCAGAACTACACCTTACAATCCACAAGGAAATGGGCAAGTTGAGCGGTTAAATGGAACACTGTGGAAGACCATTCAACTGTGTCTTCGTTCTAAAGATTTAAAAGTAGGTCATTGGGAGCAAGTCCTACCTATGTCGCTGCATGCCTATACGTTCACTATTATGTACAACAACTAATGAAACCCCTCAAGAGAGAATTTTTAGACATACAAGACGTTCAGTGAATGTCGAATCCTTACCTTCTTGACCGGTATTGATGAAAAAGAATTTAGAATTTCTCAATATGACCCCGTAGTAGAAGCGGAGCTCTTAGAATCAAACCCCTCGTACTCCTATGTTAAAATGCAGGACGGGCGAGAAACTACCGTGTCAAACCACCGTTTAGCTCCATGCCCATCATTTCAAGTCGATAAAGAGATTCAAAATACCTCCGATGATGATGCTGGAGATAATATTAAATTAAATGTACTTTTTAATTCTATGACACCTATAATTGACTGTGCAGATTTATGCTATCCCGACATAACTGAAGAACTACTTAACAAACTTGACCCACTTCTCAACTTATGCATCCGTTATATTTTCGGCTTGCGTAAGTATGATCATGTCTCCCAATATCGTACACAGTTCAATTGGCTTAGTATACGTTTTCGCCGTAATACTCATCTTCTGACATATATTTATGGCATTCTTAATAATCTTTTATCCCTTCCTTATTTAATAGAACGATTTGAGTTCTTGTGTTCCCAAGAGCGACAGATATGGTTTTGCCGTTCCAATCTCCTCCGCACTCCTGCGCATAGTACGACATTTTATTCGGATTCGTTCACGGTCACAACAGTTCGTTTGTGGAATAATTTACCAGTAAATACTCGTAATGCAAAGTCACTAGAGAGCTTTAAAGCTTTACTGCATCGGTACTATATCGACATCCAAAATACATTGGTCAGGTATTAGTGCTTTCTAGTAAACTATACCTAAATATATATGCATTACATATACATTAGAAACAAGTCTGCGCGTTCACCGCTAAGAAAACCCCATTTACTGTAGTCCCACAATTCCAGAACACTCCCCTCTCCATCTCCAAAAGCATTGGGATCCTTGGTGTCGACATCTCCAGCGATGTTCAGTTCCGAGATCATTTGCAAGACATGTGAAGCTGGCGTCCAAAAAACTAGGTGTACTCAACAGAGCGAGGAAGTACTTCACGTCGGGGCAGAGGTTGTTGCTTTACAAGTCGCAAGTTCGGCCCATATGGAGTATTGCTGCCATCTCTAGGCAGGTGCACCCGGGTACCAGCTTGGCCCTTTTGAATCGGTTCAACGACGGGCTGTGAGAATTATCGACGATCCCAAACTCACTTGCCGTATCGAACCCTTAAGTCTGAGGAGAGACTTTGCCTCCCTGTGTGTGTTCCACCGCTTGTACAATGGGATGTGTTCTGAGGAAATGTTTGTAATGATGCCCACGGATAATTTTTATCATCGCACCGCTTGCCATCGGCAGGGAATTGGATGAATTCACACTTTAGAACCGAAATGATCGCGTACAGTGCGGTTCAGAGAAACTTCCTCCCGCGAACGCTTGAGTTGTGGAATGAGCTCCCTGCCAAGGTTTTCTCTAAGGACTACAGTATGGGGTTCTTCAAGAAAGAAGTTTTTAGATTCTTGAAGGGTCGGCAACGCGCGAGTGATACTTCTCGTGTTGCAAGCGTCCATAGGCCACGGTAACCGCTTACCATCAGGCGGACCGTGTGCTTGTTTGCCACCTAAGTAGTATAAAAAAAAAAATGTTAATATATAAAATTATATATAATTTATCCACTTTCTTATTTGAATATTATACTTTATGATATTATTCTTAAAAACTATTATTAAGTTCGCCTATGCAGAAAATAAGTGCAATAAAGAAATTTATTATGATCATTTTTATTCATCTTTTTTTTTTACAGTATATTATTAAAAAAAACAAACATGTATTATAAAAAACTTAAAAACTAGAGTGCCGCCGGTAGCGAGGCAAGGCCCAAACTAACAGTGGTCAGGGCTGCAGACTAAGTAACCTCCTGACAATACGTGCCGTGTCCAGGATCACTGCCTTCTGCATCCTACCCTTGGGCCAATTTTCCAGCGAGAGCTTCTTGAGATGTTGGTCGAGGCTCTTCGCTATCAAGCCGTTCGCCGAAACGACCATCGTGACAATGATCGTCAAATCAACATCCCACATGGCAGTTACCTCGTGAGCCAGATCAAGGTACTTGCTAAGCTTTTCCTTTTCCGCCTTCACGAGGTTCGCTTCGTGCAGTATTGTGATATCGACGACCATGGTCGAGAACTGGCACTGGCTTGTACTGATAGTACGGCACCTCAGATTCGACAAGTCCATGCTGAAGCGCAAGTTGCTGGTGAATGATTCTGGCCACTTGGTTGTGCCTATGGAAATACTCGCCGTTATCAAGATGAGAACAAGCAGAAATCATATGCCTGAGTGACTCTCCGGGACGGCGGCATGCTCGACAAATGTACCGTCCCACAGGATATATTTCCGATGATTGTTCGTCATCATTACCTCGTCTCTACATGGTAACCAGGGTCTGATGATGGAGTTGGAAAGTGGCCATAGGAAGTCCGTAATTAAACGACACAATCCCATCGAGTTTGGGCTCGTTTGCTTAGTCTTGAAAACGTGAATCAAGCTTTATATGGCCCCTGAAAATTACAGCAGCTAATTCAAATTTTTTGCCCTCCATAAATTTGAACGTTAAGCGTTCTTAATTTGAGCGTTTTAAACACGAAACATAACCGATTTATAGGTAAATTATATCCTATTTTTGCCGCAAAATGTAAGACGCTTTTTAATTTTGAGAAATAAAGAAAGTATAACGCGCTTTTTATTTAAAAAAAGGGATATAATGTACCTATAAAATGGTATATTTCTTATCAGATTTATTTTATTATTTATATTTTATTTTTAACTTTTAGTTCTTTTTATCAACAGGTAAAATAAGTTTGTTTTAAAAAAAAAATTGAATCTTTTTTAATTAGCGCATAGATATGAATTCTTAATATAAATATAAAATTTGAGAAACACCAAAGTATTCACAAAATATAATTTTTTGAGGACCTATTGAAATTTCATCCCTCCATCCGTGCCCCGTGTTCCGTGCCGCGTGCCGCGTACCCCGTGCCACGTGCCGAGTGCCCCCATAGCGAAGCAATGTATGCGACTCAAATTCTACTACTCTTGCTAATTGTCTTTCGACGTCATCAATCAATTTTAGAGAATGAACTTCAACATTTAGATCATAATGTATTATATTGGTTGTGCAGTTTCATAAGCTCTCGAATAAGAATCGATTAGATGGCGCATGGATCTGGCTCTGGGTTAGCTTGTGGTAAAGATACATGTGGATTTTTAAAAATCTGTATTAATTTTAATAAATTAATAAAAAACTGCAAAAAATTAACAATTAAGAAGTAATAAAAAAATGAACCTAATACATACAAAATATTTAAAAACCTTAAATGCATTTTTGAATCCGATCTAATGGGGTGTGAAAAAAAGAGCTGTCCCGTTTCTTGGCTATTTAGCAACGGAATCCTAAACAAGAAATCGCTGTCCACCCACATTACTAGGTAAGGTTAGGTAGGTAGGTAGGTAGACAAGGCCCAACTGACGGTGCAGTACCTACCCAGCACCAGACTAGTACGCATCTTTACCGCTACCAGAAATTGGCTCCTGTCCACGAGGCTGTAACTTTTTATTTTTAATTGATATTTATTAATTAATATTTTGTGTTGAGTCCTCGTCCCCGTCCTGGTGCAGGCCCACGAGGTGTGACCCAAACCCCCTCCCCTCCCCTCCCCCTTCCCCCGCGGGTATCTACTGCTGGTACCCGTAGGGGGAGGAGGTAGGTGGTGCGGGTAGCGGGGTGGCGGTGACAGGCGGAGCGGGGTAGTTGGTTGTGTAACGCGTGTCCGCAGCGCTGCTGTACGCGACGATCTTCGGGCACGTGACGACAATCATCCAGCAGATGACGTCAGCGACCGCGAAGTACCACGACATGCTGAACAACGTGCGTGAGTTCATGAAGCTTCACGAGGTGCCCAAGGCGCTCAGCGAGCGAGTCATGGACTACGTCGTCTCCACTTGGGCCATGACCAAGGGGCTCGACACAGACAAGGTAACGAACTTTTACATTTAGACACAAGATCCATTGTATGTTAACTTCAAAATACCTAATTTGATATCGTAGACAATATCAAATATAAAAACGTTGAGATAATAAACTCTAGAGACACAAACCTAAACAAATTCGTGTCAAAAAGCGGGGCTAACAGCCAGATTTCCGGACGTAGCTATCAAAAAGGCACTTATTTCATCGTTTGATATATTTGTCTCTTTCGCTGCACATAAAACAATATCTAAATGTTGACGTCGAAGTTTGTGTTAGAACAAAATAAAGATATCGTACCATACTGTTTGAGGCAAGTGTTGCTAACTTGCAGTAAATTTCCCCATTACGATTGAATTGATAAATAGGTAACAGTGACAAAAACGAAGGTTTGGAATGTCAGGTAGGAATAATAACTAAATAATACTTTACTAATAAGTACTGTGCTGTACTCTAAATAAATAAGGATTCCATTTTCTAAGGGTTCGTTCCGAATTTCAATGAAGATGTAGTTAACATACAATGATATTGATGCAACTTCCATACCTAAAAAAGATATAAGCAAATTCAAAGTTGATATTTAATTCGCTGGCAATCATAGTCAATAACTTATTCGTAGCTTCGAACAGTAATATAATTAATTCATATTAGTTGAAACTTGTTTAGCTAAATTGTTAATGGAAATTAATATATCGATTTCCACTAAAAAGAAGCTGGCTAGAGCTGGCTGGTCGAGTCGCTGCCATGGAGGACTTAGCCCGCCATACATCCAAATCTAATCTAATTCCTACTTTAGCAACTATTGTAAGGTGTCGCGACCCTGCCACCCTTAACAATGCAATTAATATAGCTGTCTGAAAAAAAAAGTTACCAGCCTGTATTAAGAAAACAGCGCCATTTTCGTCTAGCGAAGGTAATTATCACAACCGTTCTTTCAACCGGCAAGACAATTTTCGTTGAAAACACAGTCCACGCGGAACCTATGTAAACCTACACCAACCTACGCGTTTTAATTATAAAAATAACGATTACTTAAAAAATAAAAACGATATGGGATGTCGATATTGTAAATTCCCTGGTCATACCATAGAAAACTGTAGAAAACGAAAATATAATAATTCCTTTCCTTCCGGGTATAGGCCTCGAGATACTAAACGTACAAATATGATTCATCATTCACCGCCTCAAGAAGAACCTTATAAAACTCATGATGACACACAAGAATCTTACGAAGAAAAAAAAACTAATAGATGTCTCGACTTGGTGACTTGCTGGGCAACCGATTGCTGAAACCAGCACCCTAAACACTGTTCCTAAACTTATGCACCCAAACCGTCATATTACTAATACTAGATTTCCAAAAAAATTCAAGGATAAATTATTCCAAACTGACATTGTTATCAAAATAAGACCGGCTCCGCGACATTGGTTGCCGTCAAATCCCATCACTGTATACACTGCATCCTCTGTATCCGCCGTATCTACTACATCCGCTGAATCCGCTGTATCTGATATACCCACTAGAAAACACAAAAAAAATATCACCGTATCCTGTACTACCAAATCCAGGCAAATTACTTAAAATAGTAAACCATCAAACTCCATGACTACATTCGCCATACCTACTACTTTATCAGACGAAGGAAATGCTATGAACACTAAACCCTACCAATTTAATACTCCTAGTTTTTCAAAATTTATGAAATCCTCTAGTTTAGTAAATTCCACTAAATCTCTAGCCAATACTTGAATATCACAAATTTCACGTAATAAATAACATCAATCTGCCTTATCGCACAATCGGAAACGGCCTTCTCAACACTTATGGTTGCATCATTGACTACACTCACGTCGTTTTCAAAATCGGGTTATCTGACTTAAAACTCAACTTTTTTGATCCTACAAACGTCATTCCAGCGGGATCTGAATTTCCTAGATCTCGTTTCCTATTATCGCATGCTTATTCCCAGTTTCTCGAAAATTTTTAAAACTCTGACGTCCCTCTTGAAAAAAGATGTAGATTTTAAATGGGAAAATTCACAACATGTCGCTTTCGATGCATTGAAACATAAACTAACCTTGGCTCCAGTACTTATTTATCCCGACTTCACTTAATCATTTATTCTTACATGTGACTCATCAAATTACGCCGTTGGCGCCATATAGCCTTGCCTAGCCAATTTGGTTGCAAAACTTTTCGACCTCTATGGGCAAAAATTCCAAACTCTCGTGGCTATTTAACCACCGTGACCCCGAGTAGCAAATAACAAAGGTGGCGGTTAAAATTGGAAGAATACGAATACGAAATCGTATATTGTAAGGGTAAATTAAATGCTGCTACAGATGCCCTTTCAAGATTCCCAGTAAACCCTATTTCTCTTCAAAATACTGACGACGAACTAAAAGACAACTACACTCATTTTAAAAGACTCGAGATTAATAACAAAATCGTTTATTTATTATTTACCGAAGTAAACCACTTTGACGATTGTTCCTATTAAGACATATACAAACCCTTAAAAAATGTTAGAAATGAACTACTACTGTCGGAAAACACAACCGACATTGCTTTTGTGGCCTCTGAGAACCCTCCTTCTAAAAACATTATTTATAAAAAATTACGATATGCTCACTTACCTGTTTCACAACTGCAACTTGAACGTAAATATATATCACAATAATATACTATATCCTAATGTCAGCGAAAAAAAAGATTATTCGCGAAAATCAGGATCTACCAGTCGCAGGTCACCTAGAGCAGTCAGAATGCTAAAACGCATACAAGAAAGATACGATTGGAAAGAATTTCGTAGTGACATAGAAACATACGTAAAACAGTGTTGTTTATGTCAAGAAAACAAGGCACCGATGCAGATTACCACAACTTCATCAATTGACATTCTGGGGGACTATTATGCACGACACACTATTCGTCCCACCCTTCGGTACTCCTCTGTTATCTGACTCCAAAATTAGGTTGATTTTATAAATGATACAACGAAATTGTAGAATTACTTTCCTTTACTTGTCACTGTACACTGTACACGTCGTTAATATATAATAGTTACACAAAAGTTATTCTATAGGTATACATAGGTGAGAGCGCGCGCTCTCAAACCGGGACTAGAGACGACTGAGGATGCCTCGTCCCGGATGGCCGTCGTCGCTGCGCGTACGTGCAATGCTCCCCAAATCCTTATGACTTTACAAGAAAACAAAAACAAGATTTTAATAACATTAATTTACACACATATATTACAATAAAATACTTAATATCAACCTTACACTCTGCATACTAATAAACATACATTTTAATTAAAAATGATTTTTTTGTAACTTAGATTAATGTTTTTTTATGGAAATATTTTAGTGCCATGGTCAAGGCAAGCCCGGACTATGTCTAGCCGATCACATCGACTCCGGCATTTATTTTGACCACATAAGCAAAATGAAGAAAAGAAGCGGTTACCTTAGTATTGTGTCACCCGTAGTCATATCGCATGTTAAACCGAATCTGATAAATATTAAAGCAATATTAAGTACAACTAGGTTTTTATGTCCCTTGATGACCTCGAATGCTATAATATTTTGGAACCCTTATCTTTGCGCTACTATGACGCTGCCAAAGAATATGAATCTATATTTCATTTGGTAATAGCATAGAAGTAAACGATCAGTCTGGTTTGGCGGCATAGGCACATTTTCGGCACTCTAGACGAAGATGACGCATTTAAATATAATAGCACAATCGAAATTGTTCAAAGCGACGAGAAAAAGCTAGCTCCACTAATAAAAAATAATATATTAGTAACTACGTTAAGAATTAACGAGTTTAATAAAAATTTACAAAAATAAAAATTAATGAAGCTAGGTTAAAGACACCGCCAACGAGTTTTCTACGAATTTAAAAAATCTTTCAGTTCTGTCAAATAGTTTCATTCTGAAATCTACAAATTGATTATGTAATTAGTGTCCTAGAGACATGCCTATTTACAATCTCATTCCAACTAGAAGACATAACAAATTCCATGTTGTTTATTAAACAAACAGTTTAACTTCCGTCAGTGCTCACACCCATGCAACTATATAGAAAACTAGCTGATAATTACAGACACCTGCCCACTGGTGTAGAACTTCCAGTAAGCCTAGACTTAAGAGCTTTATACATTATATTAAGTATTTCTAAGTAAGTATGTTTTTCTACCTCAAACAGGTTAGTATTTGTACTGCAGATACCCCTTAGCAACCCTAAGGAATATAGTTTGTATCATAATGTCTTGCCAGTACCTCACGATCCCAAAACCCAGATACCTATAGCACTGTGAAAACCTAGTAATAAATATACCGCAATGACCAAAGACAAACCCCATTATTGTAACATAGACAGTTTAGATAAATGCGATAAAATTGATCCACAGAAATTTATTTGTTACGTTACGAATGTGTTTTCATCAAGTGCGTACCCAAGCTGTGAAAGTGAAATAATGACAAAAGTAATAACAAATATCCCCAAACAGTGTGAAACCAGATTTATTTACGGAAACGTGAACATTTGGAAACCATTAAAAAGGAATAGGATATACATACAAACTCAATCAAGGAAATTATATAAAGATTGCAAAAACACTGAACCTCTAGAGTTTAACATATTAGGTACAGGTGTACTCAGCCCGCTGACTGTGTGGTTCCCGCAGGCCCATTATGGCTACGTTCCTCACTGAGCGCGTCGTAACTGGTCGAAGGCTTCGGCCGAGTCAACCTCGTAGCGGCATCGGTCAGAGTTGGGTCCTCTTGTCGGGTCTTCCCAGTCGCGTTTGTTTGCTGTGCGTTCAGGTCAGCGTTTGCCTTAGAATGTTCGCTGTTTCCCGGTTACACAGAGTTGTTTTGCGCCCATTGGGTTTTTTCACTCGAGGGGCTGCTGGCTTAGCAGAGTTGACGATAACATTTCTGCGTACATCCGCTCGCTACGGTGCACAATACGTTGAGCAGTCTGAGACCCCGAGCCTGAGCTCAAAGTTTCAGGAAGGGATTCTCCAGCGTTGTGGACGCTGGTACTCTCCTGGGGCAGTTTTCTTTTAAAATTCACTTCCTTACTTTTGTTTTTGCTGGTTTAGGTATGATGTGTATTGTGTGTGTGGTTCGGACTTGGGACCGGCACTGTCCAGCGTATACAGCACAAGTGCGTACACCTCGGCCCGGGGGTATGGGCCTCCGAGCCTGTCACGCCCGGGGGAGCTTCTCCTCCCCGTCGGAACTCAGATCGGACCAGGGGGGTGGATTTTGCAGACGCAATCCCTGTGGGGATAATGAACGGTATAGCCAATTCTTTTAGCCTCCGTAGTCCAGTTTTTGATACACTAACATCTTTGTCACAAAAATGAGCAGAACATACTCTTGTGCTTTTATGAGGCTTAAAATAAAGTTCCTTTCTTTGTTTTCGAATAATGCTACTCCAATTTTCTTTACGCACTGGATCATTAGGAAATCTGTAATTTAAACATTGTACGCATCGTAATTCGTTATCGCATATGAAGGGTAAGCGGAAAGAAATATAAAAAGAAATTTCAAAAAATAAGTTAATTATGCTATCTAGTAGATTTTTTATCAAACTACAAACCTGCATACTCTAAAAAAATTAAACAAAACTTTGTTCAAAGTGTGTGCTTTTAAAGTTATCGTACATTATATAAAATATTGTTGCCATCTAAACAACTGAAAATATAGTTACTAATCAGAGGTAGGAAGGAATCAATAGCGCTGCATATGCTTACGAAGTCATAACAATTCAGAACGATTAAGAATTGAAGTAATCTATAATCAGAAATCAATATTGAAATGCATATGTATCAACAACACTAAAGTAATGCTCAAATAAAAATAACGTCCATACAAGGTTACTTCGCTTGCGAAGCAAAACGTCACTTGACCGCTGCCATGGATAACAGTAAAAAATTACATTTTTAAAATGCGTTTATTTAATCGTTACATAGGAAAAAAATATAATCCGAGATTACTTACTGATCATATGATATCCCATATTTTTTGGTAACCTTAGTATTGTAATTTTTGCAGCCTTTCACAACGCAACTATTAGGCATTTTTGTAAAAAACAATATACAACAATATACTGCACCGACCGAGCTCCGCCGACGTCTGAGTCCGCGCTGGCCCCAAACTGATATTTTGGGGCCAGTGCGCTAGTAATATTAGCTTATATATATAAGTCAATGTAAAAAATACAAATACAATCAATGTTTTTTAAACAAAAATTTTAAGCCGTACAATTATATATTATTTCCATTTTAATTTGGTTTACCCATATGTCCTGTTATTGAGCATCGTCAGTCCCATGGATTTTTATCATTTACATAGTCTAAAATATTGTAGAACGCTGTTTATTTTTTACTTTAAGGCTGGATTGCACCAAAACGTCTGCTAAAGTAATTGTCAAAAATAACTTTAACAATTACTATAACCGTTACAATTCAACAATTTGGGTTGCACCGTCTTACAAGTTATCAATGCTATTGTTAAGTTTTTAGGGTTACGTAGCCGAATGGCAAAAAACAGAACCCATTCATCATGTCTGTCTGTCTGTCCGTATGTCACAGCCACTTCTTTCCGAAACTTTAAGAACTATACTGTTGAAACTTGGTAAGTAGATGTATTCTGTGAACCGCATTAAGATTTTCACACAAAAATAGAAAAAAACTATAAATTTTGGGGGTTCCCCATACTTAGAACTGAAACTCAATATTTTTTTCTAAACTAGAAAGTTTGCGCGAGAGACGCTTCCAGAGTAGTAAAATGTGTGTACCCCCCCTGTAACTTCTAAAATAAGGGAATGATAAAACTAAAAAAGATATATGATGTACATTACCATGCAAACTTCCACGGAAAATTGGTTTGAACAAAATCTAGTAAGTAGTTTTTTAATACGTCATAAATCGTAAACAGCAATTTACCTTTCATTCAAACAACTCAAATATAAAAATAAAAAAAAAAGAACAGTGGCACTCGGGACTGCCGCGGTAAAGCTATTACATAGTATTTTTTATCAGCTTATGCAATTATAATTATTTATTTATGCAGTATTTTTTTTTCTTTGATATTAAATCAAGTTTTCTTTGATTTTATACACAAATTTGAGCTATTCACCAGCAACTCGAAAGAAGTGTCACTCGCGCGTTGCCGACCCTTCAAAAATCTAATAACTGAAACGATGTTAGACGATGCCCGGCTTTCTGTTAGGTTTTATTTTCGTTTAGAAATACTGATTGGTTTGCTTCTTTGGCCCAATGTGCTGTTTCATTTCCGTTAATCTCGTTGTGGCCAGGAATCCATGCAAAAGCTACGACGATTCCCTGGACATGACATTTGTATAAAAAACCGGGTTGCACTCCGGGAGTGCCGGCAGAATTGAAAACTTTTACACACGATTCGCGCTTAACATTAAAATAGGTTACAAGACAACTCATACGTCATATTTAATTGTACAGGATCAATGTCCTTAACACACAATTCGCGCTTAACACTCAAATATGTCACAAGACATGTAAATAATTCTGTTTGTTTATTTACTTTTTTGACGTAGTATATTTGACATCTTAATCTGTCATAGAATTAAAATCCCACATCCAACCTCCCTCTACTACTCATAATCGCCATATCATCGATTTACTACCTAAGGATGACGCATAAGCAATCCATTAATGGCATATCTAAAACTCCGCTAAAACGCGCCCGTAGCGGAGTTTGCATTGAGTAATGACTCAATACTTACAATTAATTTTGAGTCTTATGACGTTGTAAAAGAGTAAAAATTTCTTTGAATGTCACACGTATTGAAGTAAATAAAACTGACTAGTTAGTGTTCCACAATTTTCGTAGCGATTTGTTCGGCGTGCAAAATCCTTAGTTGTTTGTAGTATATCGATGCGCCATATACTAGAAATAATTATAAGCAGTTAGCAGCTAGTCTACACGCATACGTCGCACGCACACAAACCCCGTGCCTAAGTTTGCCGAACTGAAACGACGTTAGACGATTGTTAGATTTTTTGTTACGGAATTTCTTGATTCGGTCGCCGCGCTAAAAGCCAGCAATAAAAGCTATGCAATAGCTAAAAATCATTTAATTTCAATACTACTACAACTTGGCCCTTATTATAGATAATGGTACGGAAACCTGCGTGTGCAAGTCCAACTCGCACTTGCCCGATTTTTTGCTAGGATAAAGGACTTGAATCCATGCCTTTCACAATGAATAAAAAAATATTGTGCGAAGCTGCCAAAGCATAGCCAGAACAAAACAGTCCGCAGTAACCGTGAGAAAAGACAAGGATGGCGCGATATGTAACTAAGCGTGCATGAGTAGTTCAGCTATATTGTAAATACTAGTGCTAGGTTAGGTACGGTCAAATTTTTTTTTTTCCCGAGCGGAGCGAGGGCAGCCTTCAGAGGGGTGTGTTTAATACATTCCAAGCAAACATTTTTAAAAAATCCATACAAAAATAATTTTTTTTTCAAAAAATCCATAAAAAAATAATATTTTTTTTCAAAAAATCCATACCAAAAAAATTGGCCGCCGATTTCTGCATTCTATTTGGGTACAAGGGGATGCATCTTCATCCATTAAAATCATTTTTACGCAAAAATTACGTGGTGCAGAGAATTAAAAAATTACCGCAACACTACCTACATAATATTTCAAATACCAGGTAATTCAAATTTGTTGTAATTCACATAAATAACCTAATTTTATGATCATTTAGCGGGTTGTCAATTGTAACTTTAACTATAACCAGTCATTTTCGGCTGGTTATTGTTAACGTTAAAGTTATGACGTATTTTAACAATTGTCAGATGGGCACTCCATTTTTTGCTTAACCGAGGATTTGACAAGCCGTCGGCCTTTTGTTATCGATATAGTTAGTTGGTGCAACCCAGCCTAACAGTGTTAACGTTAAAGTTATGACGTATTTTAACAATTGTCAGATGATGCACTCCATTTTTTGCTTAAACGAGGATTTGACAAGCCTTCGGCCTTTTGTTATCGTTATAGTTAGTTGGTGCATCCCAACCTAAGTATTTACTTTGTGAACGTCACTTTTCTTGCTGAAACTATTAATATTTTTATGTACATATAAAAAAATTTCATATTTGTACTGCGATGCTAAAGTTAAAATATTGACTTCCCTGAACCTATTCCTCAGAGATAGCTGACTACCGCACAGATTTGGGTTGTTTCACCTCGGGGTGATCGGATAAAAACACTTGCGATTTTGGACTCTGATTCACAGGGGTGTATAATATCAGAATGGTTAGTGGAGCAACTGAAGTCAAGACTTAATCCAGGGGCTGATGGTTATGATGTCCTACGGATATCATAAATACATTTAAAACATTATAAATAAAAAACACCACAGACCTTTGGAAACATTCTGTAAAAACTATAAATTCTTGTTATAGCACAACCCTTTGCTATATTTTTTATTGTTGTGTTGGTAGTGGTTTGTTTCCTGATGAGATGAAACTTAGCAAAGTTATACGTCTTTTAAAATTGGACGCTTGGGTTGTGGAATGAGCTTCCTGCCAAGGTTTTCTCTAAAGACTATAGTATAGGGTTCTTAAAAAAATAAGTTATTAGGTTTCTGAAGAGTCGTCAACGCCCGAGTGATGCCCCTGGTGTTGCAGGCGTCCATAGGCTACGGTGAACGCTTACCATCAGGCGGACCGTAGGCTTGTTTGCCACATTAGTGGTATAAAAAAAAAACCTAAAATTTTAAACTCGTCTAACCCTATCGAATTTATTGAGATGGCAGCAGTACTCCGTATGGGGCCGAACTTGCGACTTGTAAAGTAACAACCTTTACCCCGACGTGAAGTACTGCTTCGCTCTGTTGAGTACACCAAATTTTTTGGACGCCAGCTTCACCTTATCTTGTAAATGATCTTGGAACTGAACTTCGCTGGAGATGTCAACACCAAGGATCCCAATGCTCTTGGAGAAAGAGATGGGAGTGTTTTGGAATTGTGGGACTTAAGTGAATGGGGTTTTCTTAGCGGTGAACGCACACACTTGTGTCTTTGTATCCCACTCCAGATGGTTCGGGTTGTGTGCATGGCACTTGAGTCTTAACGAGACAGTGGAGCCTAAAGGCGCATCCACTGAGACGGAATATCCGTCCGGACGTGTAGTCAGTAGAAGGTCCAGTAAGGAGCTCATATGGTCCTCTATATCTGGTATTCTCGTTGGAGAAAGTACCAGCTGAGAGAATTCATAGGTCATAGCAAATTTGTGAGCAGATATCCCTGCATAGTTATTGGTTCGAGAACTGAGCCACTCACAATGGTGGGCGTTAAAGTCTCCCAAAATAACTAGTTCTGCTGTGGGATATTGCTCTATAACTTTGTCAGTCGTCAAACTCAGGTGCGTGAAGAGTTGAGTTACGTCCGTGTCACCGCTATGAGACCTGTATAGGCACGCATAGATACGGGTGTGGCCACCGTAATCTACGCGCACCCACAATATCGACAGGTCCCTGTCTTCAAGGCTATGAAGGCGGCGACAGCAGATATCCTCCCGGACGAACATACATACACCGGCACCTCATAAAATTGTGTTCGAGTTATTATCTGGGATAATGAAGGTATGATGTGTCGGCCGGGCAGGATATCTACGTCTCTGTAAGAAAAAGTATGGTCGGCTGCGCAGTCTCGAGATGGTGGTGGACTGTGTTAAGATTTGCGTGAATACCTCTGATGTTGCAAAAATCCACATTATATGTGGATGGAGTAGCCGTTGTAAAAACTCTTTTCCTTTTCGTTCACATGGCCATAATATATAAAAAAAAGTTACTTTGACTAAGGATGAGGATTCACTGCACAGACAGCTTAGAAGACAAAAGGTGCGGTACTAAGACTGCCAAAGCTCGCCACAGATGATATGGTTGCTGGAACAGCGGGCGGAAGGGCTCCTGATCCCTCTCTGTTGTAGTAGCCGGGTCCACTCCGGTCTCCTTTTCCGGCACGACTACTACTTCAGAGACTGTACACCGGTTGGCGGATCAGCCTCCCAGGGCGAAGATTAAGTGATCCCTGGGTTCGGGAACCCGTTCAACCTGCGGGCGGCCAGCGGTCAGCCGTTTCATCAGGTCTCTCCGACCGCCGAACCAGCATGCCGAGAAATGACAGCAACGAGCACCACCGGTCCTCCGCTGTCCGCGCAGCGAATCCTCAAATGGCTCTGGCAACCTTACTCACCGCCAGGAACACAACACTACTCAATGTTAGTGTTATTATGGCCGCAGTTTTCTGTAAGGTGGAGGTACTTCCCCAGTTCGGGCCGCTCATTCGAGCAAGTACCCGCTATGCCCTGCTTTAATTGTTCGGGTGGCTTATTCGAGCGAGTAATTGCAGTGCCCTACCTCTCTTAGCCGAAAGCAAATTTTAAAAGTTCAAGTGTGGTAAATGTTAAATGGCGATTGGGTTAACAATACTTAAAAAAATATGTTAAATAGAATTTTTGTTAGGGAACATCATGTCCAGTAGTCGATAAATAATAAAAGTTTTGAAGATAGAATAAAAAGGATAAATGTGAGTCATCTTTGGGGAATTCAAGAAAATTGTAGTTTTCTTGCCTTTTCCTAGAAGAAATTTAAAAAAATTATAAAATTTCCTAAATATTAATATAAAGTTATAAATATTAATATAAAATGTTATCTATATAAAGATGATTTTCAATGTTTCAAACATATTACCAAAAAAGTTAAATAAACAACAAGTTATTAATTTCATAAAAATAATAAAATTTATAAATAAAACAAATACAATAATCTAATAAAATATTTTAGTTGTTGGAATAGAGTAAAATTAAAAACAATTTTAAATAGAATTTTGATTTATTTTGAATAATTTTAAATTCTACATAATATAAATTTGCGACAACCCTACGAGATTTTCGATATTAATTTATTAAAACTCCAGAACTTTGTAGAATAAATTAGACAAAACTGAGTGTTACATTTTTTTGGTTTCAAGGACTTTGAAACATTTTGGAGCAAAAAGGACTCAGGACACTTCAGATCATAAATTTTTGATTTGACAAGCGACTTTGGTGTGAACTTTTGGAGATTAGGGGTTAGAGGGGTATAGCGGGGGGATATGGTTTGAAATTTTGGGAGGAACGAAATTTAAAGATGTGGAGTTAATCTTGCCCCTTCGCGGAGAAAACAAGTCAATAAAACTTTGACTGTATAAATTAATTATGATCAGGTCCGAAATCTGATCTTGCGTTTATTCTCTTTTTTGAAATCTCACTTTTTCTACGTATTTTAAAAGGTATCTAACAACATAAATTTCTTAAAATATAATTAAATTCTTCTTGAGATATAATTAAATGTTATTTTATTTAAATTACTGTATGAAAAATAATACGGTATGAGTCGTTGTACATACAGTAGGACTCCTTCTACATCTACAAATGAGAAAACTAACAATATAAAATTCTCATTTTTCTACATCTTTGAATTAATACCTATAAAAATATTTATCAACATATTGTTGATGATAGAATTTGACATTAACATTAAATTTTATTATTGTGAGTGCATCATATCTAATAAATAGTGTTGGACTGAGTGTAATTGAGATGTTATGTGTCATTAATATTTATATTTATATATATATATATATATATATTCATATTTTTATCTTAGTGAAATAATGTTGATTTGAGTTACTGTTGTTAATATCAATTAATTCAAGGGACAAAAATATAAATTTTACTAAGTGACCTAGAATCTTGATTGTTTTAGGAAAAAAACAAAAACTAGGAACTCAAATTTTCAGTAAAGTATATCTAAGGAGTGCGGGACTGACCTGAAAACAGAATTCACGGGGTATAGGTCACGTAAGACTGGTACTAAAAGGGAATAACGCTGTACAACATAGAAATTTTCACCTGGGATTCCTCAACGATATTGTTGATTTCTCTAGAGTTTGAAAAGATATATTTGATACTTACTAAGTTCATAGGATGTTTTAACGTAAAATACTATTTTTGTATGAAGCTAACCCAACAGGTCAGATATAGATTTCCATAAAACTATTGAAATTAAATAATATCATCACGAGACAAGAATGTCAGACTAGGAAAGAATTTGAGAATATTCTCTTTAATATTTACTTCTTTAAAAATTCAACAAAATACTAAAAAACAGAATAAAATAAATATTTGAGGGAGCTCCCATACAACAAACGTGATTTTTTGCTTGCTTTTGCTCGATTTTGATAACGGCAACAGGTAGACGCTTAAAATATTTAGTTATATAGTCACTTTAAAAATAAATAATTAAATTAAAATAAAACAAATATTTAAGGGGTGCTCCCATACAACAATCCTGATTTTTGACGTTTTTATAGATAATGGTACTGAACCCTTCATGCGCGAGTCCGACTCACACTTGGCCGATTTTCCTGTAATATTTTTTTGTTTGTTTTAATTTTATTATTTTGTTTTGTTTTTTTTTTCTTACTTTCTAGGTACTTTAAAATTTTGACTTATGTACTTTTGTTTTAATTTTGTTTTATATGACCAAATGACTCTTCATAAAAATTTATCATTAAAAACTAAACATTACAAATTATATGTATTTTAAGTTAACTATTAGCCAAATAACTTCTAACTCTTCATCATAACAGATAACGACGAAAAAGATAGTTACATTTTTTCCTCTACAACGGAACGAGAGATGTTTGCACGACCCGTGTAATAAATAAGCGTCTCCAGTACTGTAATCTGCATAGCAATGCATGTTGTGAATACGTTACTGCTACCCACTTATGCAAAAAACCACGCTGTGCTACCAGCTGATTGGTAACTTATCTTATGGCCGGCCGCCTCGAGGCAGGGTTGACAGTCAGTCTGTCATATAGTCAGTAGCTAGCTAGCTAGCTTGTATAGAGGGAATTTATGTGTATTTTCTGCTGGTAAACTTTTAAATAAATAAATAAAATAAATAAATTTACTTTAAGGGTATCAAATACAAAAGGGGAGAGAGAAATTAATCAAAATGTTATATCGTATAGTAGCGTCAACTTTACTGTTATCCTGAAGTACCAGCGTGCTAGTCCTAACTTCCGTTGATCGACAATCCAAAATTGTGCACTTCACTGAATTCGACAATGTTCCGTAAAACTATAAGAACTATGATTGCAGTACGCGGTTGCGCCAATAGCCGTCCGCGTCCGAAAACTGAATGCATGCACGGCGTGAGCCGGTGCAAGCAATGTCGAACCAAGATAAGGTCGATGAAGTCACAACAACATGGGATGAAGATGAGTTCAACAAGCTTTACCTATACTTACTAACCCCTTATTAACACTCCCCTTCTCCATATTTCCAAACCACCTTAACATGACTTACTCAATGTTTGTCATCTCACTCCGCAATGCTCTCATTTCACACTATTTCTTATTCTGTCATTTAAGATTACATACATTACACATACTTTTCAATACTTTTCCACAATATCAATGCTAGTTTCAGGTTTCTTATACTTAATGTATAACGGTATACTTAATACCGAACATTCACTTCATAATTAAGTTTGATAATGTACCGCTAGTGTTTGTTAATTCACCTTTACTTACCCATTGAATTCTTGTTTACTTACCGCCGCTTTTCAGTTACTAAGATCCCGTTACAATAGCACTCCGTAAGCATTACTTTAGCCTCATCTATTTTGCAGCAAGCGTGTGCATCTTCGCTAGAATTTAAAACAATATTGAGTTAAATTCATTATAATATATACTAACAACGAACTTAAAATTCCTAGCATATTAGATATTAAGGCTATGTTCCAAATCCCGTCGAGTAATTATCACCCGGTAAATTTGAAAAATTAACCCGTCTTGGAACGGGTATGACAGTTAACTTTTACACTGACAGGAGTGAATTTCGAGAGGTTAGGGACATAGAACTAGCACTGCCCTGCTGAAAATCACAGATAACATACGTGTTGGAATGGAAGAAGCCTTGGTGTCGGTTGTGGTATTGATTGACTTTTCCAATGCCTTCAATACTGTCGACCATGACATTCTACTGGCCATAAAATATAACAAGATCTCCCATTCAGTTTTAAATTGGTTTTCTACATATCTGCGAGGTCACCAACAAGTTGTCCGGATTGACAGTCTAGTCTCGGATTGGTGTAAACTTACCTCTGGCGTACCTCAAGGTCGTATTCTCTCCCCTCTCTTGTTCTCCATTTTCATCAATTTCATTTGTCCTCGTCTTAGCTGTTCTTACCATTGTATGCGGACAACTTGTAGCTCTATATGCAAAGTAGAGTCGAAGACCTCGACGATGCTATACATAAGATCAACAGTGAGTTAAATAATATCTTTGAGTAGTCTACACGCTTTGGAGTGTCAGTAAACCCTAATAAATGCCTGAGTATAATTTTAGGTAGTTCTCGACAAATGTCTAAAGTTGATTTGTCAGCAGTACCACCAATTGTATACAACAACACTACTGTCCCATACTCTGCCAATGTAAAGAACCTTAGCTTACATTTGGATAACTCATTCAGTTGGATAGTTCAAGTCAATGAAATAAGTCGGAAAGTTACCAATGTTCTACTTTGTCTTTACATATACCGCAATTTTCTCCCAACCAAACCCAAACTTCTACTGGTGCAGGCACTTATATTACCGCTCATTGATTATTGTGATGTTTGTTATCCAGACTTATACTCAGGTCTCCTTAATAAATTAGAACGCGATATTAACAATTGTATTCGATATATTTTCGGTCTACGACAATACGACCATATCTCCACTTTTAGCAATCATTTAAAATGGCTCCCGATTCGTCAACTTCAGAGACGCAAGGACTTTATGTACTCTTTACTCTATTTTAAATGATTAGAACTCTCCATCTTATTTAAAATCTAGGTTTCAATATCTTGGTTCTTCGCACAACCGATCATTTCGTTCTTCTGAGAGCCATCTTCTTGCCACGCCTCGTCACCGCTTTGGGTTTGTTTCAAATTCTTTTACTATCCATGCTATAGGGCTCTGGAACGCACTTCCCAAAGAAATCCGCTGTGCTAAATCTACACTTGTCTTCAAACAGAAGTTAAAAGATCATTATCTTAAACAGATACAAAATTAAATGTTTCTGTCTACAGTTTCGGGCTTCTAGTGATATTATTCTTTATTAAAAACAAAAGACAGCTATTAGAAAAAGCAAAGTCAGATAATAAGTCGCTGTGGAACTGTATAAAAAACATAACTTAGTTAAATAGACAAAAAAAAAACAAATTCTGAGCTTAAAAACCTTAAATCAACGCCCAAAGAATCAGCCGAACATGTTAATAATTATTTTAAAAAAACGTAGGTAAACTACTAGCTCCAGAAATTGATAATGTCCCTCTGTCTGTACAAAGATATTTGAACTCCTTACCGACTAAGTCAAACAGTATTGGCATAATAGAACCAGACCCCCAAGAAATTGATTCAATTATCTGAATCTCTAATTATTAATAATCTCAATTAAAAAACAGTAGGCTACAACATAAAACTGATACACATTTACTCGACTTGCAAATAAAAGATTTACATACATCCTTGCAGATGATGACCTGCATGTATGAAGAGTCTCTGAGAGAGATGGAGGAGCACACACTGGCTATGAATGAGCTACTTGAATTGAGTAAATATAATGCAGAGCGTTTTGAATCATTACAACTCAATCACAGTATGTGTGATTGTAAACGCCTCAGCGATTCACAGCCGGATTGTGCAGCCTCGTTACTACTTTTACCAACACCTCAGTCGTCAATGTGTGTCAGTTTGGAATCCGAGCAACAATCATATGCTCACAACAGTTCTCACTCAACTAGTGTTTCACAAAAATGTAATGTTGATGACAATATAGTAATGTTTTGCGATGAAATGGGAAAAGGTTTTGGACACTTTCTCAGCTCAAGTGTAGGACAACCAGTTTTAAATAATTGTATGCCAAATGCCAATTATGTTAATATAATGAGAAGTTTAATTAAGTCTGACAAAATCACTCCATCCTCTACATTAGTAATATTTATCGGTAACAGGGGTAAAGTAGAACACAGGAGGAAAACAACCTTAGATGTGAGTTAAATTTAGCTTTGCATACTATGTCTAGCAATAACAATAACTTTCATGTGATAGATACTAACAGTATTTTTAGACATAATTATATAAGGACAAGACATAAATATTATCTCACACACCATTGTACCAGAGTGTTAGCCTTGTCGCTATCATTTTATATTAATACCACAGCCAATAATTTGGCTAAACAATCTGCTTTTATTGAGCAGTGTAATTATAGTAGTGTAATTGACATTTCAGCCAAGTATTTGGCTAAACAACCTGCTTCTATTGAGCAGTGCAATTATAATAGTGTAATTGACATTTCAGCTAGTCATTTAGCTAAACAACCTGCTTCTATTGAGCAGTATAATAATTTGACATGTAATAATTTAAATTAAATTTTCAGACAACAAAGGACCACTTTGGCATATTATATAATTCCAACATTAATAATGATTATATTAAACAATCTATGTCTACTAAAGTTTTATGCAAACAGAAACAAAAAAATAAACTTTGTCATACTAAAAATAATATTCCATTGAATCTGGTGCATCAGAATATACAAGGAATGTCTCAGAAAGAACTAGAAATTGAATTGTTCATAAACTGCCAAAATTTTGACATTTTATGTATCACTGAACACTGGCTACGCAGCCATCAGTTGATGTTCAATTTCACTAATCACCAGGTGGGAAGTTCGTTCAGCCGAGTAAATGCTATCCATGGTGGCTCTTTAATTTTAGTTAATAAACAGCTAAAGTTTAAGGAACGTAAAGACATTGTGAGCCTCTCAGTTGAGCGAACTGCCGAGCTGTCCTGTATAGAAGTTGAGCATCTCATTGTTGTGAGTGTATACAAGCCGCCTTGTGCAATTTATGATAATTTTGAATTAGTTATGGAAGAAGTGCTGAATAAAATCAGCAATTCTAATAAACAAATCATTGTTTGTGGAGACTTCAATATAAACATTTTGGAAAATAGCTCATTAAGCACCAGATTGCTTGCCTTATTTCAGTCTTTTAATTTAAATAATTTGTTTTGTGAACCAACTAGAATTGCTGTATCCAGTGCCACTTGCATCGACAATATATTTACTGACATAAAACCAATTCAAAAATCAATTATAAGCAATCTAGAGTCAGATCATTGTGGACAGTTAGTGGTTTAGAAAGAAAGAATAGTATTACTAAAAAGGAAATTAAATTTATACCAATAACAACTAAACGGGTTGAATCATTTAAATCTAACTTAATGCATAAACTTCCAGATTTGCTTTATAATGGCAACCCAAATGATATGTACAATACTGTTCTTGACACTATTACTACAGAGTATAATAAAATATTTACTGCAAAAAAGAAACTTATTTCCAGTCGCTTTAGTTTTAGTGAATGGGCTACCCTAGGTATTCATAAAAGTAGGCGTAAACTGTATGAATTATATAAAGAAAAAACATATAATAATAGCCAAATATTTAGGGAATATTTAAAAAAATACTCAAAAACCTTTAAGAAGGTCTGTCTTGTTGCAAAAGCAATTCACCTCAGACATAAAGTAAAAAATTCAACAAATAAAATAAAAACTACATGGAACATAATAAATAATGAAACTGGTAAAGCTAGGAATTACTGTCAGGACTTTGAGTTGATTGTAGATGATGCTAGTTTTAAAACAAATTCTGAGGTAGCAGTTGCCTTTGAACAGTTTTTTGGGAATATCCCATTCAAAACAACTGAACATCTAAACTCAAGTCCAATCTTAGCAGAAAAATTATTAAAAACTAGTGTTCCTGAATGTAACGTTCCCTTTGTATTTAAAAACATTAGTCCTACAGATATCATTAATACATTTAAAACATTAGAAATTAAAAGCACCACAGACCTTTGGGGACTTTCTGTAAAAACTATAAATTCAATTATTCACGTTATAGCACAACCCTTAGCCATTATATTTAATAGTTGTGTTGATAGTGGTGTGTTTCCTGATGAGATGAAACTTAGCAAAGTTATACCTCTTTTTAAATCAGGTAGTTCAACAGATCCTAATAATTTTCGGCCTATTTCAATACTACCTATACTCAGTAAAGTTTTTGAAAAAATCATACTTTGTCAAATGTTAAGCCATTTCTGTATTAATGAGCTACTTAGTAGTAAACAGTTTGGCTTTATGAAAGGCCGTTCCACAACCGATGCAGGAGTGGCACTATTAAAAAATATATATAACGCCTGGGAGGATTCGCATGACGCCCTTGGAGTGTTTTGTGATTTATCTAAGGCATTTGACTGTGTTCAACATGAAAATCTCATCTCTCGACCTTTTGACATCCTATATGAGTAGGAGAGTACAGAAAATAGATGTCAACGGTGAAAGATCTCCGGGATCAGCAGTCAGTATAGGAGTCCCTCAGGGCTCAATTTTAGGTCCTTTTCTATTTCTTATTTACATTAACGATCTCCCATATAATGTAAAAAACCATGACATTGTCTTATTTGCTGATGACACCTCTTTGCTTTTTAAAGTTAAGAGACGACAGACATGTTATAATGAATTAAATGATGCCCTTTCTAAAATTGTAAATTGGTTTAACGCTAATAATTTGTTACTTAATGAAAAAAAAACCAAATGTGTTAAATTTACATTACCAAATGTTAGTCAGAGACAGACATGTATTAATATTAATGGCGAGCAATTAGAACTTGTTAATTCAACAGTCTTTCTTGGCATAACGCTGGACTCCAAACTTCAATGGGGTCCTCATATTCATAACCTAGTCAAAAAACTTAGCTCTGCTGTGTATGCGATCAAGAAAATAAGACAATTGACCGATGTCGACACTGCAAAAATAGTATATTTTAGCTATTTCCATAGTTTAATGACATATGGTATACTATTATGGGGTAGCGCTGCTGATGTAAATACAATATTTTTGTTACAAAAAAGGGCAATTCGTGCTATTTATAAATTAGGATCTAGGATATCTCTGAGGGATAGGTTTAGGGAAGTAAAAATTTTAACTTTAGTGTCGCAGTACATATATGAAAATCTTTTATATGTACATAAAAATATCAATAGTTTCAGCAAGAAAAGTGACGTTCACAAAGTAAATACTAGAAGTAAAAATAAGCTGTTGGTGCATGATACACGTCTACACAAAATAAGTAACTCTTTTATGGGGCAATGTATACACTTTTACAACAAAGTTCCCAATAAAATTCAAAATCTATCAATAAGTAAATTTAAATCTTTTATCAAGCAGGTACTTTGTAAAAAGGCATATTACAATATTTCAGACTATGTAAATGATAAAAATCCTTGGGACTGATGATGCTCAATTACAGGATGCATAGGTAAACCAAATTAAAATGGAAATAACATAAAATTGTACGACTAAAAATCTTTTATTTAAAACATTAATTGTATTTTAGTTTATTTAAGTGTTTTTAAAAGAGTAACTATCGAGTTTCTTGCCGGATTCTTCTCGGTAGAAATCAACAACATTGTGAACCGGCGGGAAGGTGGGAGGGTTCAAAAAATAATATTTTATAACTTTGACGATTCAAAAGTGATTGTAAAATCCTTATTTGAATAAACCATTTTGACTTTGACTTTGACTTTGATTTTGAATCTCTGAAAAAGAAAATGCCTTTAGGCATTAAGTCCTCCATTTGTACATAGTATTTTTATATAGTGTGCAATAAAGAATAAATAAATAAATCAAAATAATTGAAAGTCACAATCAGCAGCTGGATGTGATAATATTCCCACCAAATTTGTAAAAATGGCTAAAAAGGAACTCCTACCTATTATTTCTAGAATATGCACACTGTCATTACAACAGGGTAGCTTCCCTAATTTGCTTAAAGGGTCAGTAATACATCCAATATACAAGAATGGATCCAGAAATGACATTAGTAACTTCAGACGAATGTCAGTTCTCCCAGTAATTTCAAAAATATTGGAAAAAGTAATAAATAAACGACTTCTATCATACTTTAACACCTTCAAATATGGTTTTCGTGATCTAACACAAAATTTATGATGATAAGCAAAAAACTTTGTGTATATTTTTAGATTTACAAAAAGCGTCTGATACTGTTTACGTTCCAATTCTATTACAGAAACTGGAAAAAAATGGTATAAGAGGCGGTAGACAACCAACTACGGAATTCCGCAGGGGAGTGTCCTTAGGCCTACACTCTTTCTTATTTATATTAACGACTTGACTGACCTACGACTTAATGATGGACGTGTTTACTCTTACGCAGATGATACTGCACTGTTATTCCATGGAAACAACTGGAATGAAACTTTTTCATATAAGGGCTCCAAACAGTTTTTAAATGGCTTCAGACTTTCCCTTAACTTAACCAAAATTAACTAGTAATATAGTTTTTCCATACGAGAGAGCAAAATAACGGCTGTCAAATAACTACACTACGGTATTTTCCCTTCTGTCAGGAATGAGGAAACATTTGCTTCTCAAAAAGTCTGACACAGCACCACAGCACCGGGTGCAACATATTTCACAAGGTCAAATGAACGTCGAGGATTATTTATTTATTTGTAATATTTTATTTTATATAGACATTACAGTTTTCCAATTCGTCCAAATAAAACCTTATAACTACACAACACACACTATACACAATAAAAATAATAATAGAGAAACCAAAAAAGAAAGCACATTTAAAGAAAAATCAAATAATACTTATGAAAAAAAAATCGATAAAAGAAAAAACAACATCAAACGGTAAGTACATACTTAATATCTAATTAAAAGGTCATTTATTTATTATAATTTTTTGAAATTCATTAGGAGGGAACTTAGTTCTGTTCAGGATTTTGACTGACAATACTATTAATTAGGCGCAGTGCTCGAGGAACTGGTGCCTGCCATCCCAATGGGGTCCTACTCTCGGTCTCTGCGAACAGTCTGTGGCGACGGGCTCGCATGTAGTTGTCAGGCACATGCAGACTGATTAACGACAAAATCTGCTCGTTGGTCTTGTGCCCTCTAAATACAGCGAACACGTACCCTAAAATCGCCACCTTGCGACGCACCTCAGCTGTATTATATCCGACCATTCCGAAAAGAAACAAACTTGGGTAAATATTAGGATACCCTGCAGAATAACCGTTCTGTTTCCAATACAGCCACTGGATCGTAAAAACTGGACCAAGATTTATGTTCACAGTTTTTGTAATATGTGGTGTATTGTGTTTCTGTTTTTGTATGTTTGTGTTTCTCTGTGTGACGTACTTATTTACTATGTATAAAATTAATACAATCAAAACAATGTACATACGCTGCGACCTGTCAAAGGATTATATGTGACTTTACTAAACAAACCCCTGCCCCAGCCAGACCGTGTCTGGATGAGGATAAACCGAGCCAGAGCCTCAATCTACTGGCAATCGAAAAAGCGTCGCGGTGGCACGCTTCAGCACTGAATCCCCTACCATGACCTCTGCGACCCGCGGGATACCGTCCGAACCGAGGAATAATTGCACGATGCGACCTAAACGCCATTGCAAGGGCGGTAAATTTGAGTCCTTCAATAGTACAAGGTCTCCGACGCGCGGGGATTGGTTTTATCCGTCCACCGAACCCGTTGCTGTAACAAATGTAAATATTCCGAAGACCACCGACGGTGTAACAATTGCGTAATTTGTTGAAGCAACTGAAAGCGCGATAACCTATTAACTGACACATCGATGAAGGGGTATTCAGGCAAAGAGGTTAAAGGTCTACCAATCAAGAAATGGCTTGGAGTTAGCGCTTCCACGTCATTAGGATCCGACGAGATCGGACAAAGCGGTCGTGAGTTCAATACCGCTTCGACGTTGCAAAATACCGTAACGTAAGGACCGTTTCACCAATCTCACGGCGGAGGTGAGTTTTGGCGACCTTGACAGCTGCTTCGAAAATACCACCCCACGAAGGATAGCCGGGAGGATCAAAAATCCAAGTCACGCCCCGTTAAGACAACTCCGAAGCAATATACGTGTGATTGTCCGACAAAATCTGAAGGACTTCCTTCAGATAGCGATCTGCACCTCTGAAATTTTTGCCACAGTCCGAGCGAATTAAATGAGGGAGACCACGCCGACTGACAAACCGCGACAGACATGCGACAAAGACAAGGCTAAAACGAGCTCCAGATGCACAGCCTTGGAAAACAAACAGAAGAAGACTGATGTAGGCGCCGACCCATCAAACACCACCCGTATCTTCCCATTTTTAAAGGCGGCGTGATATTGAACAAAATAATGTTCGTTGCCTTCCAACTCGAACTGCAAAACCGACATGTGACCGAGAGATTCGTATTCGCGCATAAAATTCGCGCATCCGGCACTCCATGGATAATAACCTTTTATCGGCTATTTTCCAGGAGTCACCCAGGCGCGGACGAGGGGATAAGGGGAAAGGCAGTCGAGTGAAAAACCAGCCAGAATTTAGACGACCCGTATTGGCGAGAAAATACGACTCGCACTCATCGTCGACTGGTCGAGTCCGTGACGCCGGGAGGGCTCTTCGATTTTCCAAAAACGCTGAAGGGAGTCAGCGAGAGAGAGTCCCACTTGCAGCGACGAATCCGTAGACGCCTGTGCGGCGAGAGAATGTGCTGGGCCCATAATAACAGATCCGAGATCAGTTGGAACAGCGACCAACCCACCTGGCTGGAGTAATATGGCCTTGTCCAATCCGAGCAATCCAAGGACATCAGCGCCAAGCAGAAGCTCCACAGGACCAGGTAGGTGGAACCTTTCATCGGCCAACTGCAGACCAGACGAGAGATCCAGCACGTGCGTCGACAGGGGCACCTGAGGGTGATGACCTAAAATATATCCCTCAGGACAACAGCTCCTAGATGATACAGCATGCTAGGATGCAGCAAGGAGGAAAAGGAAAACGAGACTGTACCCACGACGTTGTCCACCCGTAGACCCCCTACTCCAGAAATCCCATGACTCCGCGAACTTACCTGTAAGCGGAGACGCTTCACCAGCCACCCCTGAGCGCCTGAGTCCAAAATGGCGCGCACAACCACACCAGGTCCGCGCGGAGAATGAACAAGAACCTGCGCGGTGGGCAAAACTGTTGTGACAGATGGTGGAGAGACTGGTGAAGCGGCTGCCACGAGTCAACGGGCGTTGGCCCGACCCGAGCGCCGTACTTGGCCCCCGGGCTCCTGTGGCTCATAATGCCCCACGCTTGAACCCGTATAAGCATACGGGTCCCACGCGGGCATAAGTGGCTGCCGAGACGCGCGTTCCATCAGCGGCGCGCGATAGCCACCCAATCCCGCCCTCAACTCGCGAGTAACGCGAGGACGCTCCGCGATAGGGAGGGACAGAGGCTCATACTCCGCGTAATGTGCCCGTTCCACAATACCTACCTGAGTGGAAGGGGCACGTGATTGTGGTGACTGACGACCATCCCGTGGGCTCGCCCGCGGTGAACGGGGAGGAGAAAGTCGATGTCGCACTGGGGACAGGGGCGATTGGGTTCGATTCGGCGGCGACGAACCCCCGCCCGTGCGAGCCGTAGACACACCTCCATGAGTCATCCGAGGACCATCCTCTCGGATGGGCATACATAAGTCCGGGTGGTGACCCCCACCACACTTTAGACAAGGTCGCGGCTGTCGACAGTCCTTGGCTAGGTGCTCCCCCAAACAATAATAACATACAGGTGTGTCCCGGTTCATAACACACCCCACACCGTTCAGTCAGTTCAACTGTCAAAATTCTGGGGGGCCGAAACGACCCGGTACCTCGCGATGTCCCGGGAAGAGGTTGTCCAGACGGGGCCAAAAATCGTGGCGGTCCCGATTGTGGCTCAGCGGGTAAATTTTCGAGCTTCCTACTTTGATCCTCCAAAAATGACACGAAAGTGTCGAAAGTAGGTATATGTGACGTCGAGTCACCTCCGTGCAACTGTTCGAAACGAGCCCTGACGTCATTGGGCAATTTATTTAAAACAATATGCAACAATAAAAATGACCACTCTGATACAGGGAATTTTAGGCCTCTTAACGCATTCGTCGCTACCAAAATAGGGTTAAGCAGGTCCGACCGCAGCTGGTTAACTGAAGACAGTTGAGGAATACCTAAAATGGCAGCTACATGTGTATCCGCAATGCGACGGTTATTTTGGTACCGCTTCACTAACAACTCCCTGGCAATACTGTAGTTGACATCGGTGATGTTCAAATGTTTCACTAAACAGAGCGGCTCATCCCTGATAGACGTTAAAAGGTAAAGGTATAGACGGTAAACTTAATTTTTGTGAGTCAGATAAGTCAGTCCGTCGGTGTCAAAATCAAAAATTAGTCCACTCATCCAATGATCCGCTAAAATGAGGAATATCCAAAGTTGGCAACCGTTCGTTGCATTTTTGTTCCGAAACCTCCTTCCTACTTGCCAGCTGCGGGCTAGTCTCTAATGTCGACACAGACTCGTTAACCTCGTCCACTGCTGACATACAAAAGTCATAGTCAGAATTTGCCGCCTTTAGGATAGTTTCGTCATCCGTTAACTATAAGAGACCCCGGTATGCCTTATCCAGCTCGCTGACTCTTGTCGGTAACTGTCCCGCTCTTTGCTTTAATGCAAACATCCGATCCTCCCGCTTAACGATCCCTAAAGCACCTGAAAACCATCGTGTCAGATTGGTTAAAACAGCCTGGTACTCCTTGATTGATGACGTCATGTTATATAATTAAATTCCTACACAAACAAACGACTCTGTTTGTTATATATACAGTTTGTTACAGCAACCAAGTTACTATATAAACCCCAAAAAAACCGAACTACAATGTACAAAACCCTGACTACACAATTACACAATATTTAAAACCTATTTATTCCAATCCATTTTAACCGCAACAACAAAAAAAAGTGGGTACCTAATTAGCTACACTGCGAATGTCCGACGAGCAATGCGATAAGACCGGTTAACCATGCTTATCAACGACGCGACCCAACGTCACGATTTGTAATATGACTACCAGTAAATCCCAAATGATTTGTAAAACTACCCAAATACCTATAAATCTGGTCCGAACCAGGCTCTAAGCTACCAAAAACTGGATCGTAAAAACTGGGCCAACGTAGGCCTTAATAAAATTGCATGGACTTACCCAAATTTTGGCGTCAGATTTTATGTTCACGGTTTGTGTAATATGTGGTGTATTGTGTTTTAGTTTTTGTATGTTAGTGTTTCTCTGTGTGACGTACTGCAGCGTGCGGGGGCGTATAGCTGCTGCTTCTACCTATTTATTTTTAGGTATCGGGATCTCTGCTAATAAAAAGACAACATCGGGAGTTCTTTTCTGTATTCAGATGTTCTTTTCAATCGCCACAAGAGTATACATCCTTTCAAAATCAAAGTCAAAGTCAAAATGGTTTATTCAAATAATTATTTTACAATCACTTTTGAATCGTCAAAGTTATAAAATATTATTTTTTGAACCTTCCCGCCGGTTCACAATGTTGTTGATTTCTACCGAGAAGAATCCGGCAAGAAACTCGATAGTTACTCTTTTAAAAACACTTAAATAAACTAAAATACAATTAATGTTTTAAATAAAAGATTTTTAGTCGTACAATTTTATGTTATTTCCATTTAATTTGGTTTACCTATGCATCCTGTAATTGAGCATCATCAGTCCCAAGGATTTTTATCATTTACATAGTCTGAAATATTGTAATATGCCTTTTTACAAAGTACCTGCTTGATAAAAGATTTAAATTTACTTATTGATAGATTTTGAATTTTATTGGGAACTTTGTTGTAAAAGTGTATACATTGCCCCATAAAAGAGTTACTTATTTTGTGTAGACGTGTATCATGCACCAACAGCTTATTTTTACTTCTAGTATTTACTTTGTGAACGTCACTTTTCTTGCTGAAACTATTGATATTTTTATGTACATATAAAAGATTTTCATATATGTACTGCGACACTAAAGTTAAAATTTTTACTTCCCTAAACCTATCCCTCAGAGATATCCTAGATCCTAATTTATAAATAGCACGAATAGCCCTTTTTTGTAACAAAAATATTGTATTTACATCAGCAGCGCTACCCCATAATAGTATACCATATGTCATTAAACTATGGAAATAGCTAAAATATACTATTTTTGCAGTGTCGACATCGGTCAATTGTCTTATTTTCTTGATCGCATACACAGCAGAGCTAAGTTTTTTGGCTAGGTTATGAATATGAGGACCCCATTGAAGTTTGGAGTCCAGCGTTATGCCAAGAAAGACTGTTGAATTAACAAGTTCTAATTGCTCGCCATTAATATTAATACATGTCTGTCTCTGACTAACATTTGGTAATGTAAATTTAACACATTTGGTTTTTTTTTCATTAAGTAACAAATTATTAGCGTTAAACCAATTTACAATTTTAGAAAGGGCATCATTTAATTCATTATAACATGTCTGTCGTCTCTTAACTTTAAAAAGCAAAGAGGTGTCATCAGCAAATAAGACAATGTCATGGTTTTTTACATTATATGGGAGATCGTTAATGTAAATAAGAAATAGAAAAGGACCTAAAATTGAGCCCTGAGGGACTCCTATACTGACTGCTGATCCCGGAGATCTTTCACCGTTGACATCTATTTTCTGTACTCTCCTACTCATATAGGATGTCAAAAGGTCGAGAGATGAGATTTTCATGTTGAACACAGTCAAATGCCTTAGATAAATCACAAAACACTCCAAGGGCGTCATGCGAATCCTCCCAGGCGTTATATATATTTTTTAATAGTGCCACTCCTGCATCGGTTGTGGAACGGCCTTTCATAAAGCCAAACTGTTTACTACTAAGTAGCTCATTAATACAGAAATGGCTTAACATTTGACAAAGTATGATTTTTTCAAAAACTTTACTGAGTATAGGTAGTATTGAAATAGGCCGAAAATTATTAGGATCTGTTGAACTACCTGATTTAAAAAGAGGTATAACTTTGCTAAGTTTCATCTCATCAGGAAACACACCACTATCAACACAACTATTAAATATAATGGCTAAGGGTTGTGCTATAACATGAATAATTGAATTTATAGTTTTTACAGAAAGTCCCCAAAGGTCTGTGGTGTTTTTAATTTCTAATGTTTTAAATGTATTAATGATATCCGTAGGACTAATGTTTTTAAAAACAAAGGGAATGTTACATTCAGGAACACTAGTTATTAATAATTTTTCTGCTAAGATTGGACTTGAGTTTAGATGTTCAGTTGTTTTGAATGGAATATTCCTAAAAAACTGTTCAAAGGCAACTGCTACCGCAGAATTTGTTTTAAAACTAGCATCATCTACAATCAACTCAAAGTCTTGACAAGAATTCCTAGCTTTACCAGTTTCATTATTTATTATGTTCCATGTAGTTTTTATTTTATTTGTTGAATTTTTTACTTTATGTCTGAGGTGAATTGCTTTTGCAACAAGACAGACCTTTTTAAAGGTTTTTGAGTATTTTTTTAAATATTCCCTAAATATTTGGCTATTATTATATGTTTTTTCTTTATATAATTCATACAGTTTACGCCTACTTTTATGAATACCTGGGGTAGCCCATTCACTAAAACTAAAGCGACTGGAAATAAGTTTCTTTTTTGCAGTAAATATTTTATTATACTCTGTAGTAATAGTGTCAAGAACAGTATTGTACATATCATTTGGGTTGCCATTATAAAGCAAATCTGGAAGTTTATGCATTAAGTTAGATTTAAATGATTCAACCCGTTTAGTTGTTATTGGTATAAATTTAATTTCCTTTTTAGTAATACTATTCTTTCTTTCTAAAACCACTAACTGTCCACAATGATCTGACTCTAGATTGCTTATAATTGATTTTTGAATTGGTTTTATGTCAGTAAATATATTGTCGATGCAAGTGGCACTGGATACAGCAATTCTAGTTGGTTCACAAAACAAATTATTTAAATTAAAAGACTGAAATAAGGCAAGCAATCTGGTGCTTAATGAGCTATTTTCCAAAATGTTTATATTGAAGTCTCCACAAACAATGATTTGTTTATTAGAATTGCTGATTTTATTCAGATTCATCTACTACCTAGGAGAATTATTATACAATATTAAATTTATCTGCAGTTAGATTCATCTACTACCTAGGAGAATTATTATACAATATTAAATTTATCTGCAGTACATCTTCTTCAATTAGGCCATCCTTTAATAGGCCTCGGGTCGTCGTGTCGATACATTGGATAAAATATACATTAGGACATTAAATCGCCAAGGTGGCGATGCTTGGAATATTTTGGATACTGAAGTATCTTACTTTAAGTCTACTGGCAATGTAAAGCCATTCTACTAATTCTAGGGCTCCCTGATAGAGACAGGCATCGGCCCTCCAAATTTATATAGACTTGTCCGATCTATATTTTTCACATGAATGTCAATTAATAACAAAATACATGAGTTTATTTTTCTCACCCCATTTTTGAATCCGCTCAATGTCCTGCTGCAACAGAGAGCAATCCGAAATGGTATTAATTTCAATGAATACTTTCAGGTCGTCCGCAAACAACAAACAGCGAGCTGCATTGACAGTTCTGTGCTAGTCATTTATTAAAATTTAAAATTCTAAAGGTCCTAAATTACCCCTTGACTTACTCCTGAATGTGTGAAGTATTGGTCAGAGATGAGGCCCTCATACTGTACATACTGTTTTCGGTCACGAAGGTAACTAGAGCATACCGTCTGAATTGGTCTAAACACTTCTGAGTAACAGTCTTCATGAGTATTAAGCGGGATATACACGCAGAGCGACACAAAAAGTAGATTGTTTTTGCAATAATTGCCCCACTTATTATATCGCAAATGCTGTCTGTACTCATCGTTAAATTAAGGTTTTCCACTCGATATTTTGGTGTCACAGTTATTGCCACTTCTCCACCACGACGCGATCCAGGTCTATCCGTGCGCAGAATAGAAAAATTAGCTGGAATTACTTCTGCATCATTTATTCCGGTTGCTAACCAGGTTTCTGTGACAAAGAAAATATCAGCAGACGAAGCCAATAATGCTACTGAGAATTGGTCTAATTTCGTACGTAGTCCGCTTACATTTTGGTAGTATGCTGAAACTTTTCTGCTACTGTTGGCTTCTTTTGTGAGGCCCATTTTTTTTTGCTCTTGAAAGAATCTCGGCTTTCTATATGCATCTCGTCTACGAAACCACTCATTGAACTCAGTGTTTGGTGGCCAGACTCATAAAGTACTCAAAATGGCTTTGTCGAACAGAGACAATAAATGACTCATAATTATTATGTCGCAAATTATTTTTTTCAGCGGTATACATTCCCGACACTTGTTTCTTTTTTTCCATGTAGGCAAGTACTTTTTCGTAGGTAATATCACTACGGAGCGACCAAAGGTGAATTTGCCTAACTTTCTGGGTCCACCTCACCATCACCCTGGATCGCAGGGCGTCTATGTTTTTTATGTTCTACGAGTTGCCACTGGTTGCCCGTAGTCTCATCGCATCTTACTGTGTCCCAAACCTACTGGTGCCGGTTGTGATGACGCACCTCTTGTCGAAGTAATTACAACCTGTTGAACATCAACCGATGACGACCGATCACGATCGGGGATGACGTTAGCTGGTGTCATTTCGCTTGAAGAGGACTGTAGCGGGGGCTGCGGGGACTGTGCGGGGTAACTGCGTCGACTTTCCGAGCTCGTTGTTTTCGCGTCATCATCCGATGGCCCGATTTCACGGTAGGCGAGGGCTGAGGGGCGGTACTGACGGCTGATGCATATGACGCAACATTTATTTCCGACCGACCCTCGGTACTAGTACTTTCAATTTTCAATTTGTTCATTCCCTCTTGCAACTGTTCAACTTTTGTTTCCAGTGACTTTATTGTAGAAATCCAAGTTTCAATTTTCACTTCAAAATCAAGAAATAATGAATTCACTGTTTTAGCAACTTTTGCAATGTATATTTTCCATTTTTTCACAAGTTTTCGACATTTCACCGATATTTTGCGGAGCAACAAAATAAAAACATCCGCCCGTTTTTTTTTTATGTTAAGTCACTTGAAACATTATTTGTAGACCTGACCATTTCTCAATCTGACGGAGATCCGCAGAAATACGAAATATTAAAACCCATCAATGAAAAAATAGTAATAAAAAGATTTTCTGACGGCTTGAGAAATGCTCGATTAAGTACAGTAATAGCTTCTAGGAATTACACAAATCTAAAGGATGCCATCAGAGGAGCCAAGGACGAGGAGACATCTATGTCAGGAAGTGACCATGTTATAGGTATTTTTACCAACGTGGTCGTGAACCAAAACCTTTTAATTTAAATACGCACGTGTCGCACGGTCGTTACGTAGATGGTAATCGTCAAAATTATCGTACTTTTAGTAAAAATGACAGTAATCGAAACAATTCTGACAATTCACTTCCGGTTCGTGGTTATCAACAACGACGGCAAGTTTATTCGCATAGAACTCATTTCTCGCGCGGAAGACAAAATATTTCGAAAAATCGCTTAAATGTTTTAGAATCGGGCGACAACATACAACATACACCCAGACACTAATACATCATCAGACAACAATGGTAGCAATTATTTTTTTCGTGCATAACCAAATATGTCATTACGATAATTTTAATTCCGTACATAATATTCCATGTAGTTGGTTAGCAGATACAGGGGCATCACTAATTCCGTACCAAAACGAGCAGCAAAGAGTAAACGGAGTGTTTGGTGAACTTTGGTCTGAAGGTTTTGTTTATCTAACGTTGACTTATAGGGGGAAATAATTTATACACAAGTTCTATGTCTTCAAGAACTTAAGTTGTAGAAGTGATGGAATTTTAAGACAGGATTTTTTATGTAGATATTTATATTTCGGTACTTTAATTTAAATTAAATACTTTAATTTTATTTTAAATACTTTAATTTTAAAAATATCTGGACGCGATGTAAATATTCCTTTAGACATGGGTATGAATAGAAGCAATAGTTACTTAGTAATTCTACCAAGGTGCGAGTCAATACATTATGTCACAACAAATATAAACGAAGAAAGTGTATTTTTTCCCAAACAACTTTGCGAAGGAATTTTTATGGCAGGAGTAGTAGTAACTCCGAAAAACTTAAGGATGAGGTGCGGTTGAGTTTTTTTAGCCAAAACTTAAAAAAATTGTCAGATTTTTATACATATAATTTTAATAAATCGGAAATTAACACAAATAGAGTTAAACAATTATTTAAGTAATTAAGCTTAACAGGTTTAAATAAAGAGGAACAAACGGAAATCGAAAAAATTTGCGCAAAATATTGTGATATTTTTCATTATAGGGAGCCAAATTTTAAACTACTAATTTATATAAACAAAAAATTTTGATTTTTAACAATCACGCGCCTTGCCCCCTTACGCCCCTCCTTCACGCCGTTCAGTCGACGGAGCGAAAGCTCGATCTGCTCTGTGAGCTTTCCCGGCCCTTCGACCCAAAATATGTCGATTCCGTGTTCGCAAAATACGAACAGGCCACCACCCTCCAATAGATGCTTAATTTTTTTTCTGTGCATCGCCCATTCTTTGACGCTCTCCGCAGGGCGCTACCCAAATCATAAAAAGTAAAAAGGATTGTACAACCACGCGCGAAAAATCCCCCTCAGTCTCCATCGGCTATTTTAATGCCAACGGTCTTTGTAGTAAGAGAGGAGTTATCGGAATTCCTCTTGCCCACAAACCAGATGTCTTCCTCATCTAGGAAACATTCCTTAAACCCGCTGTCCGTACCCCTTCGATTGCGAACTATCTCGGAGGAACTCTTATCTACTACAGACGCTCCCTGCATTGCTCCCCCATCGATCCTCCACCCCTTGCGAATTTAGAAGCTTCCATCTGCCGCCTAGCGATGACCGGCCGTCAACCGATAATCGTTGCATTGGTCTGAGCGACCTTCAGTCGTTAAACTTCGGCGGCGCGATCCGACGTTGGAACTCTTCAGGCACTTTCCGGAGAGGCAGACTCTTCGACCAACTAGTTGACAGTTAGTCTGACACTTTGACATCATCGTTCCCATGATGCCCACCCACTTTCCGCATGTCACCCGTGCTAGCCCTCGACATAACACTTCTAAAGAGTGTAAGCCTAAGCTTTCGCTCTATAGAGGTGGTTGACGAACTTGACTTGAACCACCGCCCTGCCCTCCTCCGATAAGGTTCCACATCCGACACTCCTCCCGACACTAGAACCGTGACGGACTGGGAAACAATCGAGCAGTTCCTCGAAAATCCCAGTTTACCACATCAAGCTCGCGTTCCCGACAATATCTCATCCGCGAACGATATAAACGTGGCTATCGCCTCACTCACTGACCATCTTTGGCGAGTGCTCAAGACAAGTGCTGGTTGGTGACTACGACCACATAATCCTGCCTCAGCTCATCAGGACGCTAATGACT